>JAMPIV010021025.1:0-27500 GCA_024509875.1 Oreohelix idahoensis | reverse complement strand
GTTCAGCAAAATAAAATCTCACACCTAGTTCTGGTGACGTCACAGTTCTAGCTTACGCCGGATGCAAGGCTATTTAAGCAGCGCTAAATTTGAATGTGTGGACACACACGAAATCAGTTTTTGCATGACGGACAGAGGAAAGAGCTAGTCACGACTTCTTTCACTATTTGTGTATTGTGGCAGCCTGTCTTGACCAAATCAAGTGTCCAGTTGTGTAATTTCTGAGGGCTAGAGGGTAAGTTGGATTACTGTAAATACATTTGTATATATAATGCAAATATCTGTTTCAGGATATGTTATTAAGTAACTACATGATTAATGATTCAATGGATGAATATTGTAAAGACATGTGTTGATAAATGGAAGGAAGAAAAGCAAACCAGATACTCACAGTTGGTTTAATCATTAAGGATCACTCTAACAGTATTAGAAGTATAATAATTATGTAATTTGTTCTGGAATTTCACAGTAGACACCTGGAAAAATGTACACTTAACAATCACGTGTGTGCATTAATACACATGCATCATCAGAGGCACTCACACCCACCACAGAAGACTTGTGGATATCATAAGAAGATGCTATCTACGGGCTCTGTATTGTTTCAATTCAATTCAGTTCATGTCAGAAGATCAAACTAGATTTACATCAAGGAACTCTGAAGTGGGAACTCCTAGCGTTATCCTGCCTAATTGTCAAGGAATAATGCAGTGGGACCACTCATGTTCACTGTTAACTGTAGTGTTTGAGGAACATCAGTTAAGAGTGTCATCATCGTGTGTAACCCTATCAACTCTGGTCTGGGAATTGCAGAGACTTTTAAGATAAGTTCAACAACACATGAACTATTGTTGCAATTTAAGTGCGAGTTGTCAATGAAGACATTTTATAGAATCACAGAACAGTCTGCAGGAAATCTGTTATTCCAGTGACACTTTATTAGTGTAAATATAATTGGAATATGTGAATTATTGTGTAATATATCATATAAAACTCATTCTTATTCATTCTGAAGACAAGAAGAAAAGAAATTACTTACAAATAAATTGATTCATTAATTGTACCTTGGGGCTTTGTAAATTCCCTTGTTCAATTTTGCATTTTTAAATTGGAATTACATTATTGTTTAAGCATAGGGTAGTCTGTACGAGAGGGCACCGTTGGCTCTTGATCTGCTACATCACTATTTGGACAAAAGTGCTTTACAGCCTGACTATAACCTGTGCCATCCATTCACCAGTGCTTTTTTCTGAGACTAGGGTATTTCTTTTAGTCCAGAATTCTTGTTTGGCACTATCACCTGGTATCATCTAGATACACCTATATTTACCATCTCATCACACCCCACTATCAAAAGTAGTCCCTGGCGCCGTGTCCAACGCCAATGGGGCAAGATGGTTATAACCAGTAACTGCCACTTCCCGTGTTGTGCCGACACCATAGAGTGAAGCAGGAGTGTCCTCTCCAATGCTCGAGCTTGGGCACAGTTATACGGAGATCAAGCTGTTGCCCATGCAGCATGTTCCACCCCTCTACGTAGCCGGTAGATCCAAAGGACGGCAGTAACCGATACAGTTTGGCACCAACCATGTCTCATGAGTTGCCAGAATAATGTCGAATCAACATTAGACTACCGTAGGGACTCCGACTCCGGATTTATCCTCAAGGAAGCCTTTCCCGTAAATGGATATTCCCGTAAATGAATATTCCCGTAAATGGATATTCCCGCAAGTCAGGGGATGTTTGAAATCATAGTTTTACTTTCTCCTAGACAGGCTACCAACCAAGAATCACGAGCCCTATCTCCCCGAAGTTGCGAATTTTAAGGCGCCAGTGGTTCACTTTTGCCCCTTCTCAGCAGAAACAGTTCGGTAAATTATTATTAGACAAACATAAAGGTATGTTTTCAGGCACTCGTAAGAAATGAAGAAGTAGAACAATTGGACAACAGAAAAACAACAGACGTGAGTGGCTTACCCAGGGTTCGAACCCCGTACCTTCCGTACGACAACTCCGCCTAGCTATACAAGCGAATCACACTGACCCCACCGCCAGCTAGGCATTCTATTTCTTACGAGTGCCTGAAAACATACCTTCATGTTTGTCTAATACTAATTTACTGTTTACAGGCCTCGGGTTTCCCTTCCTTATGTGTTATTAATGTTTAGAAACAGTTCGGCCGGGCTCAAAATGAGTCATTCGTGAAGTCTGGGAGCTGGGCGTGGTTGTCGGAGGCTATTTGAGGCGCATGCCATAGAACCATTTATCTGCAGTGGGTGCTAAGGGGGTACGAGCACTAGCAAAAGTGGAGAACCACTAATCTACAGTAAAATCTGTACTCGAAACCAAGCACGCGGGATGTTAGACGTCGTCGCTGACCATTACAATCATTATTCACATTCATTTTCCTTTTGACTCCATAAGGACCATGGACCCACCACTACAGCTCGTCTCCTTGCATGAAGCTTGCACCAAAGTATTCATACAGCCTTGCAGCAGCGGTTTCTGTTACCACTTGCTTTACACAATGAGGTTACCGGACATAAGCACAACCTCATGTTAGTCGCATTTAACGACATACAGGAGGGAGCAGTTATCATATTCTCTCTTTGCCTCCTCCGAGTTTTCCTGGAACTACGCAGGGGAGACCAGAATATTCCTGGGCGCTACAAAAGGGGATACCATAACATTACAGTGAACTATACGGGGGAGACCATAACATTACAGGGAAATATACGGGGGAGACCATAACATTACAGTGAACTATACGTGGGAGACCATAACATTACAGGGAACTATTTGGGGAGACCATAAAATTTCAAGGAACAACACGGAGGAGACCACAACATTGCAAGGAACTACCCGGGGGAAACCATAACGTTACAAGGAACTACACGGAGGAGATCACAACATTGCAAGAAACTATATGTGGAGACCATAACAGTACAGGGAACTACATTGGGAGATCATAACATTACAGGGAACTAAACGCGGGAGACCATAACATTAAAGGAAACTATACGGGGAGACCATAACATTACAATGAACAACACGGAGGATACCATAACATTGCAAGGAACTACACGGGGGGAGACCTTAACATTACAAGGAACTTCGGGGGGAGACACCATAATATTACTGCGAACTACACTGGGGGAGACTAGGGTTTTCCTGTGGCTTTTCTGCCATTCCGAAACAAAATGAGTTGAAGTCATGAGCTCCAGTTTCTCCAGCGTGGATGACTCCAGACATGCCACCATGCAAATAGGTATAAAGATAAGAATATGCACATAAATGTATCAGGCATACAGATAGATAAGCAGATAGGAACATACTTGGAAATAAAGACAGATAGATATCAAGATACGAGTATTGTCATAGTTTGCACCGAGTTAAGTCGTTAAAATATTCGCTTCGCAACCCATATCATCAGTCGCAATCCATATCATCAGTTACAACTCCATATCTGTTACAACCCATATCATCAGTTACAACCTATATCATCAGTTACAACCCATATAATCAGTTACAACCCATATCATCAGTTATAACCCATATCATCAGTTACAACCCATTTCATCAGTTAGAACTCATTTCATCAGTTATAACCCAAATCATCAGTCGCAACCCATATCAACAGTTGCAACCCCTATCATCAGTTACAACCCCTATCATCAGTTACAACCAAAACCATCGGTCGCAACCCATATCATCAGTTACAACCCATATCTCAACCCTTTGAAAATAAAGTTCGTTCGTTCGTTCGTTCATCAGTTACAACCCCTATCATCAGTTACAACCCCTATCATCAGTTACAACCCCTATCATCAGTTACAAATCCTATCATCAGTTACAACCCCTATCATCAGTTACAACCCCTATCATCAGTTACAACCCCTATCATCAGTTACAACCCCTATCATCAGTTACAACCCATATCAACAGTTACAACCCATATTAACAGTCGCATAAATTATTTACTGTCATAACCGTCGGAGGTTGGCAGGATAAACACAGATAGGAGTAAAGAGCTAATATAGTAATCAAGGTAGAGTGAGTTCAATTCTCAGTGCCGGCAGTTTAACAAAATCCGGGATCACAAACGACAGTCATAGCAGTCCAACGACCAGAAAACAAAAAAAGATTGAAACACTTGTCTGACTTCTGAGTGGACTTCTGATGATAAGATTACTTCCAGCTGAAATACTCCGTATATAGTTTGCGTAAATTGGAAAAACAATTAACAGTGGGAAAGGGACGCATAGGACTTAAGAGGTGCTGAGACATAGGCGTCTCCGTGGAGTTTCCGGGGGGAAGGGGAGAGGGGAGGGCGCGTCTGAGGACACAAAGATTATAATTAATACTTCCAGAAACATGTAGCAAGAGGCGACTAATATAGGTTTGCACTGGCAACCGTATGTAACAGAAATTGCTACAATAAACACAGCTAGATAAACGGGGGGGGGGGGGGGGGGGGATTATTATAATTTGGGGGGGGGGGGGAGGATTTGAGGTAGGATTATTGTGGGGGGGGGGGGGGGGAAGGAACCATCTGCAATGGTAGCTCGATGTTCCACCCACAGGGATAAAAATGGCATAGGATGAAGATATAAGGAAAGTTAATAACAGCTGTAGTGATGATCCCATAGTCCATAGGGAGATAACGCCCAGTTGGTGTTCACGACAATCTATGAAATGACAAAGGTAAGAATCTATGACATGACAAAGTTATGTGTAAAAGCAGAGGTAGGGGTAAAAACTTACTTATTAGTACATACAAAGGTAGGGGTAAAAACTTACTTATTAGTACATACAAAGGTAGGGGTAAAAACAAATGTAGGGGTAAAAACACATATGTTGCTAAATATAAAGTTACGGGTAAAAACAAATGTAGGGGTAAAAACACATGTATTGGTACATACAAAGGTGGGGTAAAAACAAATGTAGGGGTAAAACACATGTATTGGTAAATACAAAGTTATGGGTAAAAACTAATGTAGGGGTAAAACACATGTATTGGTACATACAAAGGTAGGGGTAAAACACATGTATCGGTACATACAAAGGTAGGGGTAAAAACAAATGTAGGGGTAACAACACAAGTATTGGTAAATACAAAGGTAGGGGTAAAAACTAAGGAATGGGTAAAAACAAAAGTATAGGTAAAGACACATGTACGAGTACAAACAAAGTATAGGTAAAAACAAAGGTATAGGTTAACACACATGTACGAGTAAAAACAAAGGTATAGGTAAAAACACATGTACGAGTAAAAGCAAAGGTATATGTAAAAACAAAGGTATAGGTAAAAACACATGTGCGAGTAAAAACAAAGATATATGTTAAAAAAAGGTATAGGTTAAAAAAACACATGTATGAGTAAAAACAAAGTTATATGTAAAAACAAAGGTATAGGTAAAAACACATGTACGAGTAAAAACAAAGGTATAGGTAAAAACAAAGGTATATGTAAAAACACATGTACGTGTAAAAACAAAGGTATATATAAAAACAAAGGTATAGGTAAAAACACATGTACGAGTAAAAACAAAGATATAGGTAAAAATAAAGGTAAAAACAAAGGTATAGGTAAAAACACATGTACGAGTAAAAACAAAGTTATAGGTAAAAACGAAAGTATAGGTAAAAACAAAGCTCAGAGTAAAAATAATGCACGGCTGAAAACAAAGAAAGGGGCAAAAATAATGAAATAGGTAAACCTCAAGACCTGCATAAAAACAATCAAATAGGTAAAAACAATAGGTAAAGGTACAGGTAGTCCCACAGCAGAAACTGCCGTTGGGGAGTGAAGTGTTAGAGACTTCACAAAACTAGGTCCAGCATCGAGTGGTGGGGTGACCAGTTCCCTTCCTCGCTGCCTTTTCTTTCCCTAACTCAGTCAGGTACCCATTTACAGCTGGGTAGACTGGAGCGTGTCGGTACCATGATTTGAACCCGGTACCTTTGCCGCCAGAGACCAGCGCTCTAACCACTCTGCCAATCGGACGCTCGTAAAAATAATGCTATGGTTTAAAACCAAAGTAATGGGTAAGAATAAAGAAACTGGCAAAAAAACAAGGGTATTGGTAAACCCAATGAAATGTGTAAGAACACAGAAATTGGTAATAAGAGATATAAAATAAAATATTTTAAACACACGCTTTTAATGCACTAAAAAGCCACAAATAATTTTTCAAGGAGTTTATAGCTTGCAGTCATAAAATGTAACATCAAATTGATAAAAAGCATGGGGTGCTTAAGTGCATATCATATATTTTACCCATAAGCGTCTAATGAAGTATAAAGCAGAAGTTAATTTCATGCAGAACCAACGCCCCACGCTTTTTGTCAATTTGATGTTACATTTTTTACTGCAAGCTATAAACTCCTTGAAAAATTATTTTTGGGTTTTTGGTGCATTAAAAGCGTGTGTTTAAAATATTTTTTTTTTAATTTTTTTATTTTCGTCCTTTTTAGTGTTATTTTTGTTGTTGTTTTTAAATTTAAGTCAAATGTAATCGATCCGCTAATGACATCAGTTTGCGATAAACGAGTCCAGAGCACAGGAGGCGGATTTCATTATTCAGTATATTACACGGAAAGTTAATATTTTTTAATTTTTTAAACATTTTGATAACAGTTGTAAATTACATTTTTTCTAAATGTATTTGTCAGTTGGGTGTATGTCTGTGCACGCGCGTGAGATAGTGTGTGTGTGGAAAGGGGGAGGGGAGGGAGAAGTTTCAACATGTCTCTCAAGAGAGACAATCTTGTTGGAAAGAATACACCTAGATTATTTGCAGAAATCGCCAATTTCCGTGCTGATACAATACAAACAAACAAAAAATGATTATTAATTTTAATTTTATTCATTTTATTATTTTGACGACTGATTATTGTACTGTCATCGGGAATACACAACTATGCCAAGTTTCAGAGTTATTGCTCATCTGGAAGTGATTGAAAAAATCGATTGCACGCTTTGAAGGTGACATGAAAGTGACATACAAGGCAAGTTAAAGAAAAGCGTGTAAAAATAATGAACGGGTAAAACATAATGAATGCGTAAACACCGTGAAATGCATAAACAATGAAATGGATAAAAACAATGAAATGGGTAAAAAAAACAACAACAAAGAAATGGGTTTTTAAAATAAAACAAAGAAATAAATAAGAAAAAATATATTGATAAAACAAGAACAAGTTAAAAACTATGAAATGGTTAAAAATAACTGGATAAAAACTATGAAACAGTTAAAAATAATGAACTGGGTAAAAACAATGCAATGGTTAATAACACTGAAATGGTTAATAACAATGAAATGGTTAAAAGCAATGAAACCGTAAAAACAAAATGGGTTAAAATTATGAATTGGTTAAAACCATAAACTAGGCACAGACAAAAACCACGAAATTGGTAAAAACGACAATGAAATGGATAAAAACAATAAAATGGGTTAAAAAAATAAATAAATGTGAAAACAATATATAGATAAAAACAATTAACAGGGTAAAAACTATGAAATAGTTAAAAATAATTAACTGAGTAAAAACAATGAAATGGTTAAAAACAATGAAAGAGTAAAATAGAAATGGGTTAAAAGTACGAAATGGGTTAAAACAATGAACTGGACAAAAAAAACCATGAAATGGGTAAAAACAATTAAATGGATTGTTGCGTGCATATTTTTGACGCACATATTACAAAAAATCGATATGGTTATTTAATATGGGAAAAATATAGACATGCATCCATCTGTGTATGAAAATGCTGTTTATTGTAAAAGCGAGATAATCCATGTTTGATTCACACTTTTGATTATAGGAGTAATCGGTCTGGATATCGATCCAGCGCAAGAATAGTACGCTTGCGTTTGTACTTAATTTTAGGGCCAGAAAATATATTAATTTGCTTATTGTGTTTATGGCCTGAATTCATATGTATTACATATTATTAGTACAAGTAGAATCAGTCCTATATTGTATATTTTGGATGGGTATGAGGGACTAGATTCTTGTTAGCGGAAGTATGAGTTGTCTTAACAAGTCGTGATGAGTTCCGATGTACTGCTAAGAATGGCGGGGTACGTTTTTCAAGAGCTGGTCCCTTCGTCAAGAAAAAATGTCTTACGAAGTGGTTTTTTTTCTGGAGGAGATAGTGTCTCTACGATAGTTTGTGTTAGAGACTCTCCTTATGTCAGTATATAGATGGTACTCCGGTATCAATTCTTTTCGACTCGGGGTGCACTACCATTGGAGTGAGGCAATCACTCGTAAATCCTTCTCGAGCTACGGGCAATATAGTCAAATGTGTAACATTTGGTGGCACATTGGAGAAGTACTCCACTGCCATTATCAATATTGCTACACCGTTCTTTACAGGAGAGGTGCAAGCATGTCTCTTGCCGAATCCGATCGCTGATCTTATCATCGGTCGCATTCATGGAGTGAAAGAATGCACTCCACAGCAAATCTCTAATTGGGAAAATGTTAATATGCAATCTGCTAATGCAGTAATCACTAGGGCTCAAGCTCTCAATATGCCACAATCTTCACATTCTGAAGATAATGATGCGCAGATCCAAGATGATCCCTTGGAGATTTCACACGATTCCTTTATTAAACAGCAGGAAGATGATCCTACTCTAAAGAAATTCTTTACTCTGGCAACAAAAGGTGATCCGAATAAGGATACAAATCGTAAATCTTGGATTACGATGAAGAATGGCGTACTTGTACGTATGGTACAAGACTCCGCTAAGTCCATTCATTCTC
Source organism: Oreohelix idahoensis (assembly GCA_024509875.1). Classification (NCBI taxonomy): domain Eukaryota; kingdom Metazoa; phylum Mollusca; class Gastropoda; order Stylommatophora; family Oreohelicidae; genus Oreohelix; species Oreohelix idahoensis. Next base: position 18,725 of record JAMPIV010021025.1, on the reverse strand, counting down.
AAATCCTTGTGCCTAAAAATATGAGAGTTAAAATTTTACAGCATGCTCATGATTCGCAGTGTGCTGGACATATGGGTTTTTCCCGTACTAAAGCTAGAGTTCTTCAATCTTTCTTTTGGCCTGCTGTGAATAAGGACATACGAATCTATTGTCGATCTTGTAAAGTATGTCAAGAGATTAAATCCAGAGGTCCACGCCATGATGCACCTATTCAGGCTGCAGACATTCCCATTCGGCCATTTCAAAAAATGGCGATAGACATCATTGGTCCATTTAAGATAAAGTCTGCTAGAGGACACCAATTTATTCTGACGTGTGTTGATATGTGCACACGTTGGCCGGAGGCTGTTCCTCTAAAGAGCATAACTACTGCTGATGTCGCAGATGCTCTTTGGTTAATATTTTCTCGTCTGGGGTTTCCAGCAGAAATATTATCCGACCATGGTACCCAACTTATATCGGATACCATGTCTCAAGTAATGTCGACTCTGAAGATAGAGAGATCGCTGAGTAGTATTTATCATCATATGTCCAATGGGATGGTGGAACGTTTGAATAGAACTCTGAAAAACCTACTAGGTAAGATAACAGAAGATCATCCTCAGGATTGGGATAGGGTTTTACCCGCGGCTCTCTTTGCATATAGAGAGGTCGCCAACGAACATACAGGATTTTCTCCCTTTGAACTTGTCTTTGGCGCGAAACCGCGAGGTCCTATGTCCTTACTTCATGATCTTATAACTGCTGATAATATTGTCGATGACACAAAATCCTCTTATGAATATGTCATCGCACTTAGACACAAGATTATTGAAGCATGCAAATTGGCAACTGCTTCTTCTGAATTTGCGAAACAGAAGGCAAGGGAATTTGCCAATAAAAAGAGATGTTTGCGTCAACTTTGTCCAGGTGACAAAGCATTTGTCTTGCTACCTTGTAGGGAAAATAGACTTCTCATTTCTTGGAAAGGTCCGTACGATATAATATCAAAGGTTTCCGATGTTGACTATATCGTCGATATTGACGGGAAGCGTAAAACCTTCCACATCAACATGCTCACGGAATTCCATGAACGTCCTGATTATTTACAACCTGTTTTCCAGGCAACGGACGATTTTCCAGTCCAACATGGACAGTACTCATCTCTGTCAGTAATACAGGATGAGGAAACGAGTTTCTCGGATGTAAATTTACCTTTTCCAATGATTCCTCTTCACTCTAATGAATCATGGAAAGATGTTGCAATTTCTCCAGAATTATCTCCAGGAGAGCAGAAACAAGTTTCTACTATGTTAGAACAATTTCAGGATGTCCTTACTGACATTCCTGGTCAAACGGATGTCATTCAACATGACATTATTCTTACTGACCATAGTCCTATAAGAGTCAGACCGTATCCTATCCCGATACATTTCCAAGCACAGGTAGAGAAAGAGTTAGATGAGATGATATAGAGTTAAAAATTATTGAACCATCCACATCAGCATATTCTTCGCCGATGGTTATAGTACGGAAAAAAGACAATAACATACGTCTTTGCGTGGATTATCGCAAATTGAATCAAGTGACTAAATTCGATGCTGAACCTATGCCTTTACTAGAAGAGCTACTTACGAGACTATCGAATTCTCACTTCTTTACTAAACTCGATTTGTCTAAGGGATATTGGCAAGTTCCACTATCCGAACACGCCAACCGTTTACTGCTTTTTCGACGCCTAGGGGTCTATTCCAATGGAATTTCATGCCTTTCGGTCTTATGAACGCCCCTGCTACATTTGTACGCATGATGCGTCGAATCCTATCTCATCGCTCAGATGTCATTGCGTATCTTGATGACATCTGTCTTTTCAGTGATACTTGGAACGATCACTATAATGGTATAAATGAACTATTGTCTATCTTACGCGAGCATAACCTGACAGCGAAACCATCGAAAGCATGTATTGGTTTTAGCGAAATATCTTTCTTAGGACACCGTGTTGGTCATGGGTTCCTAAAAACAGAAGACCATAATACAAGTAAGATACTTAACATTTCTATTCCTAAGACTAAAAAGCAAGTACGAAGTCTCTTAGGTCTAATACAATTTTATGGACGATTCATACCGAATCTGTCCTCCATTATGTCACCTCTTTCTTCCTTGCTAAAGAAAGGGTCTCCTAATGTAGTCCATTGGACTCAAGAATGTCAATCCTCTTTGGATAAGGTTAAAACTATGTTTTCTACTTCACCTATCCTAGTATTACCTTCTAAGGATAAGACATTTATTCTTCGTAGTGACGCTTCATCCACCGGGATTGGAGCTGCACTAATGCAAGAGTACTCTGGAACTCTGCATCCTGTGATGTATATTTCTCGGAAATTAAATGCCGCAGAGAAGAATTACTCGGTCCTAGACCGTGAATTATTGGCTATGGTTTGGTCAATCCTTAAACTACAAAGATTTCTTCTGGGCGCGCATTTCATTGTGGAAACTGACCAGAAAGCTCTTACGGCTATTCAGAGTAAAAATCTGAAGAGCGCGAGATCAACGCGATACGCGATTGCTCTACAGCCATTTCATTTTTCGGTGCGAGCTATCCGTGGGTCAGAAAATGTGATGGCAGATATTTTGTCTAGATGCCCACATGATTCATAACTGTTATACAGCTTTGATACAATTGTTTCTATGTTGAAATGTGTACACATATGTAATATATCATATATTGATTGTAACACTACTTAGCGGTTCATGGATATTTATTCACCGCTGATTTTTTCAATGTTTTTCGTCTTTGATGATCATGATGTTAAGATATCTTAGATGGAATTTATGTATAAACTAATGTGGAAATTGTGTCATTGCTAATATTGTAGTATGCGTTGGTGACACCTCTCTGGAAATATTAATACTTAGAGAAGTGCTTTCTCTAAGGTCATAAAACTTATGCTTATCATCTGCGCATTGTTATTGGTGCGTTGTGAGCCTATTGTATGTTGCTCCTAGATGTATTTCAAAAAAAAAAGTACCATTTTTTTTTCCCGAGGGGTGTGGTAATCTGTTGCGTGCATATTTTTGACGCACATATTACAAAAAATCGATATGGTTATTTAATATGGGAAAAATATAGACATGCATCCATCTGTGTATGAAAATGCTGTTTATTGTAAAAGCGAGATAATCCATGTTTGATTCACACTTTTGATTATAGGAGTAATCGGTCTGGATATCGATCCAGCGCAAGAATAGTACGCTTGCGTTTGTACTTAATTTTAGGGCCAGAAAATATATTAATTTGCTTATTGTGTTTATGGCCTGAATTCATATGTATTACATATTATTAGTACAAGTAGAATCAGTCCTATATTGTATATTTTGGATGGGTATGAGGGACTAGATTCTTGTTAGCGGAAGTATGAGTTGTCTTAACAAGTCGTGATGAGTTCCGATGTACTGTTAAGAATGGCGGGGTACGTTTTTCAAGAGCTGGTCCCTTCGTCAAGAAAAAATGTCTTACGAAGTGGTTTTTTTTCTGGAGGAGATAGTGTCTCTACGATAGTTTGTGTTAGAGACTCTCCTTATGTCAGTATATAGATGATTCGGACTCCAGGTAAACCCAGCTCGTATTTTTGATGATCTCTCGTCGGTTAGGCCTAGCTTGACTTTTGGGTGCTTCGATATGCTAGTGTCGTGTTTTGTATCGACGAAGATGACAGATTTTCCTGCAGCGGTTATGGCTACGTGAACTAACCTGATCACCGTAGTGCTGCATGGAACCATTTATGAAATCCGTTATATATCCATTGTAAATTAACTTTGGCTGATATTCTTCCTATGAATGAGTGAACGACAACTCAGGAAGGTAGCCATGTTGGATTTCGGTCATCGTCTGTTTTGATCACTGCCAAGAGAACAGATTATTTATCTTATTATCGGACAGTGACAGAGAGATCTCAATCCTGCTAGAAACCCCCTTTTCGTGGTTTCATAAGATGATGTATCATGACATTGAACTTTGATGTACTACCCATTATTTCTGCATGTGTCATGACTTCAGATCTGCTATGTATACCTACAAATTGTTATGTCAACAAAGCCTGATGTACTCGTATGTCCCAATGTGTACGTCTGAATAAATTGAGTAAACTAAGATTCCAGCAGTCTGCATTGGTGCCTTGTAGACACATGTGTATGAGTGATTATATTGGTCAGCACACGAACAGTACACCATTCGCGGTAATCACACTCTACACTACTACTTCATACATACACCATCCTGCGTCGGCTGAAGTGACCAAGTTTAGGGCCTGCTTCCCCTGGAGCCTTTGCCTTCCCTAACTCAGGACTAGGGTGAGTTACCCATTTACAGCTGGGTAGACTGGAGCATGCCTGATCTCAACAACACACCACTCTTCCTTACAGAGCAGACAGACTGATACTTTACAGTGGTGTACTACAGGTGTAGTAAGAAATAACGTCTTTACATGGATTAAAACGATAACATGGGAAAAAACAAAAGAACTAAATATGAAAACAATATATAGATAAACACAATAAACAGGGTAAAAGCTATGATATGATTTTAAAAAAAAAAGAAGTGTGTAAAAACTATGAAATAGTTAAAAATAATTAACTGGGTAAACACTATGAATTGGTTTAAAAAAAAAAACTGGGTAAAAACTATGAAATAGTTAAAAATAAAAAAAACCCGGAAAATACAATACAATGGGCATAGAGAAACTAAGTGGTTCTGAGACATACTGGAACTGAGAATGACTGACAGGAAAATTATGTCAAGAATTTCAGATGTCAGGAAGTTATTTTAAAAGGAATGTTTTGTTACTTCCTGGTGGGGGACATGTCGTTTGTCTGTTGGGCTAATAACTGTTCGTTTTTAATTGTTGGGGGGGGGGGGGGGGGGGGGGGTGTTGTTGGGAACAAGACTTCTGCTGGATGAGAAGTTTGAGAGAAAAAATTTGCTATAGAGACGACTGGAATAAGATGTATCAATATCACCATCACCACCGTCATTATCGGCATCATCAACATCATCATCATCATCACCACCACAATCATCATCGTCGTCATCATTAACACCATAATCATCATCACCTTCATCCCCATCATCATTATCACCATCATCATGACCATCTTCATAACCATCATCATCACCATCACCATCATCCTTATCATCATCATCATCATCATCACCATCATCATCACCCCCACCACCATCTTAGTATCATCATCATTATCACCATCATCATCACCATAATCATCATCATCATCACCACCATCATCATTATCAGCATCACCATCATCACCATTATCAACATTAACATTATCATCTTCACCATTATTATCACTATTATCATAATTACCATCATCATATTCATCATCATATTCATCACTATCATCATCAGCCTTCAGTTCCCGAAAAAGCATAGGTAATCAACAAAGAGAGAGACAACATAGTCAAGCTTGGAGATAGGCTTAGACAGACAAGGAAACAGAGAGAGAGATAACATAGTCAAACTTGGAGAAAGGCTTAGACAGACAAGGAGATAAAGAGAGAGAGAGACAACATAGTCAAACTTGGAGATAGGCTTAGACAGACAAAGAAACAGAGAGAGAGAGACACAACATAATCAAACTTGGAGATAGGCTTAGACAGACAAGGAGACAATGAGAGACACAACATAGTCAAACTTGGAGATAGGCTTAGACAGACAAGGAGACAAAGAGAAAGAGAACATAGTCAAGCTTGGAGATAGGCTTAGACAGACAAGGAGACAAAGAGAGAGACAACATAGTCAAACTTGGAGATAGGCTTAGACAGACAAGAAGACAAAAAGAAAGAGAGACAACTTAGTCAAGCTTGGAGATAGGCTTAGACAGACAAGGAGACAAAGAGAGAGACAACATAGTCAAACTTGGAGATAGGCTTAGACAGACAAGGAGACAAAGAGAGAGACAACATAGTCAAGCTTGGAGATAGGCTTAGACAGACAAAGAAACACAGAGAGAGAGACTACATAGTCAAACTTGGAGATAGGCTTAGACAGACAAGGAGACAAAGAGAGAGACAACATAGTCAAACTTGGAGATAGGCTTAGACAGACAAGTAGACAAAGAAAGAGACAACATAGTCAAACTTGGAGATAGGCTTATACAGACAAGGAGACAAAGAGAGAGACAACATAGTCCAGCTTGGAGATTGGCTTAGACAGAAAGGAAACAGAGAGAGAGAGCGCGCGCGCCGTTATCTTAAAGATAAATATGCAGACACACTGACAGAGAGAGATATAGAGAGCGAGAGAGAGACAACATGGTCAAACTTGCAGTTAGGCTTAGAAAGACACGGAGACAAAGAGAGGTTAATACAGTCATACTTGGGAGTTAGATGTGGAGACAGAGAAAGGTTAATTCAGTCATACTTGGAGTTACGAGATGTGGAGACAAAGAGAGGTTAATACAGTCATACTTGGGAGTTAGATGTGGAGACAGAGAGAGGTTAATACAGTCATACTTGAGAGTTAGATGTGGAGACAAAGAGAGGTTAATACAGTCATAGTTGGAGTTAGATGTTGAGACAGAGAGAGGTTAATACAGTCATACTTGGGAGTTAGATGTGGAGACAGAGAGAGGTTAATTCAGTCATACTTGGAGTTAGATGTGGAGACAGAGAGAGGTTAATTCAGTCATACTTGGAGTTAGATGTGGAGACAGAGAGAGGTTAATTCAGTCATACTTGGGAGTTAGATGTGGAGACAGAGAGAGGTTAATACAGTCATACTTGGAGTTAGATGTGGAGACAGAGAGAGGTTAATTTAGTCATACTTGGAGTTAGATGTGGAGACAGAGAGAGGTTAATACAGTCATACTTGGGAGTTAGATGTGGAGACAGAGAGAGAAAGGGAGAGCGAGAGAGAGAAAGAGAAGAGAAAGAGAAACAGAGAGGGAAATATAGTTAGACTTGAAGAACATAGACATGCATGGACAGACAAAGAGACGCACGGAAAGATATATACCGACAAATATGCAGATTGAGACATGCAGAAAGAGACAAGCCTAGTTAGACACATAGGGACACGAAAAAGACAGACGCCGAGACAGAGTGGCGCTTACAGTCAATCATTCCTGCCCTGCGCCCCACGCAGTTCCCACGAGTCTCTAATGAGAAAGACAAAGAATAACGACCCCTGATCCCTGTGGATCAAGGCGACGACTATGAGGTTGTACATGAGGTTGGTAGCCTTAACAATAAAACAAATTACAACAGCAACCAATTTGTAGCAATTAGTTTTACATTAGTAGGTTGCGAGCTTTTACAAAACCTCATATTAGACTTCTTGTACGACGAAACCCCTGGATTATTATCATTATTACTATTATTACTATTATTATTATTATGTGCCATGTTTTACCGCCCCGTATAGTTCCTGGTGGATGTCTGGTGAGACAAAGAAAGAATCGGATTACTGTTCCTTCAGGTATGTCGTAGAAGACGAGTTATACAAAGCTCCGCATAGAGGCAGGTAATCTCATCATTGATAACAAATTGCTACAGAAACCACTGATGTAAAAAATGTGTGAATGTTTCGTGCAGGCTTCCTGAACAATAGGACCAGTCATAGTGGTGGCTCTATGCTTCGTAGGAAGCTAACAGGAAAATGATGAAGCTGATGGTGCTGATGATGATGTTGTTGCTGATGATGATGTTGTTGCTGATGCTGCCATGTTTTGCACAAATAAAGAACGTAAGAAAGCGTGTTATATAGCATTGACAACTTGGTGCACTCGTTTATCTTAATATTTCATAACAGTTGTAGGCTCAGGAAATTATTTTTAAAATAAACATGTACGTGTTTTCGTGACTTCCGGTGATTTATGTTGTGTTCACCCAGGTCTACATTTTGTTAGGTCAAACTGACATAACCCACTTTTGTGTAACGCTGGAGCGAAGAGTACCGACGTCAGGATGGACGGTAGAATGGGTTGATCTTTGAAAGAGAAACAGCCACATTCATGCGAAAACAGATAAGGAGAGAGAGAGAGAGAGAGAGAGAGAGAGAGAGAGAGAGAGAGAGAGAGAGAGAGAGAGAGAGAGAGAGAGAGAGAGATGGTCAGACTTAGAGGCAGGCAAACAAGGCGACTGAGAGAGACAACATGGTCAGACCTGAAGAAAGAGTTAGACAAGAAGACAGAGAGAAATAGAGAGACAGAGACACACAACAGAGAGACAGAACAAGGAAACAGAGAGAGAGACAACATAGTCAAACTTGGAGATAGATTTAGACAGACAAGGAGACAAAGAGAGAGACAACATAGTCAAACTTGGAGATAGGCTTAGACAGACAAGGAAACAGAGAGACAACATAGTCAAACTTGGAGATAGGTTTAGACAGACAAGGAGACAAAGAGAGAGAGACAACATAGTCAAGCTTGGAGATAGGCTTAGACAGACAAGGAGACAAAGAGAGAGAGACAACATAGTCAAACTTGGAGATAGGCTTAGACAGACAAGGAAACAGAGAGACAACATAGTCAAACTTGGAGATAGGTTTAGACAGACAAGGAGACAAAGAGAGAGAGACAACATAGTCAAGCTTGGAGATAGGCTTAGACAGAGAAGGAGACAAAGAGAGAGACAACTTATTCATGCTTGGAGATAGGCTTAGACAGACAGGGAGACAGAGAGAGCGCGCGCGCCGTTATCTTAAAGATAAATATGCAGACACACTGACAGAGAGAGAGATAGAGAGCAAGAGAGAGTGTGGTAAAGTGGGATATTATAAATATTTATAGGGGACTTAGTGTACTGACTGAGATCAGCTGTGAAGGTATCTGTATCTAATAAGTGTAGTGTATTACAGATGACCTTACTTGCTACCACATATTTATACCTCAGTCAGAATTATTCTGGAATATTGTGATGACTACGTTGAATGTCTAGGGTTTTGTAAATGATGAAGTGTAAGTCACAACAATAACAGACAGATAAACAATTTAATTTATTCCACCACACTTGACAACAGTTTGACACTCACATACATATAACACTCTATGAGACTATCTTAAATGAGTCACTGGTAAATTTTCAAATATCAATATGTATTAAGTACTTTTCATTAATATATAGGTGTCCTGATTCAAATACAAAGTGAACCAGGAATCACAATCAATTTTAATTACAAGTTATATGTACAGAATTTATCAATATGAATCTTGTAGTGACATATTTTATTAATATTATCCTATGTGTGTCAGTTGTGTAGTGGTACTATGAGGTAATACTGGTTTTGTTTTTCAAGCTATGTTGGTATTTGTCATCATGACTTCAAGTGTTTGTTTCTGTTGGAACTAGTATTGGAGATGTTCTCAATTCCTGGCATTAAAACAATTAATTTCCCCTCTTATTTTTATACAATGTCAGTTTAAGATGGGGTTACATAATGTTGAGCTCCGCTGGCCACATAGGCTTATCTTTCGTGATGGCGGCAGGAAAAGACTCCTCTGCTCGATTGCTCCCCTGTGTTCTGGAGACACCTCACTGTTTGCTATATGGACCAAGGAGTATGCTGTCCGCCTCTGGATTCAGCAAAGCTCCGACCAGGTGCTGCTCAATAGCTTTAAGACCACGGTCCCACAATTCATGGAAATAATACAGAATTACGTTGACTGGCACTGAATATAACACAATTTCGATCTGCCGATGTCCCAGGCTTTTATTTAGAAAAATATGCACTGGTGCTCAACGCACTGGTTCTGTAGTAAGTTTATTTGCAAATGTGGTGGTGACCTGACGCCTCTAATTTGACTAGGATTGGCAGGTTCTAACCTCCAATCGTGCCATTTCTACCCAATCGTTTGAAAAAAAGAGTACTCCTACTCCCGTTTCCCCTGACAACGAAATATAGTATTTATAGCCCGACTAATCGTGTTTAGCCTTACATTTATTGCGCTCCAATCAAATCGGATTTAACATGGAGACCCATTTCCCGTACAATGGTGGGGTGAAAATCTGCCACTGAGCGATTCTGATTTGGGTGTTGTCTGACATCCCTCACTATTTCTTTTGGCTATAATTTGGTAATTCCTAGACTATTTGCGTAACGTTTAACATATTCTTTGTCAGCAAGTCCTAAGGAACCCAAATATACAAATTTAAAGGAGCTAAGTGGCTGCGTTCAAAATATGCATTTTCTAGGATAGTCATGTAGTTTTTTTATTTTTTTATGTTTAGAACCGCCACCTGTCCTGCTGTACTGTCAGACTAATGTCAGGATTTTAGACATAAAACAGTAGAATGTCATGATTCCTAATAAGCGTTTTTCAGGATTTTAAAACCTAACTCTGGTATGGGTAGTGTTGTTTATCACTGTCGATTTGAAAAAAAGCTAGTGCTTGTGGCCTTACACGCGTGATGGTAGTAATTGTGTATCGCGCGACTGTGGTAGTATTGCCTGCGTCCCTGCTTTCAGCCCTCCCTTCTTTCTATCTTTAGTCCATCTGTCTTTCGTTTTAGGTAACGTAGTGTATAAAAAGACATGAATGGAATTTTAAATCTAGGTCAACCTGCGTATCTCAAGGTTTTTCTTAGAAATGCAGCACATGTTTTATCGTAGAAAGCGGGTATTGAAGCAGTAGGCTTTTACTATCAACGTGAAACGTTACAATTTGCAGACGAAGTAGAAAACAAGGGGGATTTCTAGTACAGTCATTGTGACAGCACGGTTCTTTACCATTCTTCTTTCCTTTTATTGAAGTTATTTGTTAGGTCTTACATTTACCTGATAATTTATATATGTGGATTAGAATATTTCACGACATCTCCCCTCTTAAAACAGACATCTTATGTCAGTCCTTTATTCTATATACACATAGATAAATGTAAGTCAACTTGACTTTACTCTGCTGTTGTGCTATCATGGTTTTATGTAGTTGGGTCCATTCAGAGTAGGCACTACTCATGAAATCTGCCTCAGACCTCTACAACCAATAATATTTTTCGGTTATGTTACTGAACAGCCGCAAGTGTGACTGCTTGTCTTAATGCTGCTTCACAACCCGTATTCACCATTTCTCTTCTCTGAGTCTACGCAATGACATGTCCAGAGAACATTAGATTTTCCCCAAAATGTACGTTATGAGGAGATAACATATACCTGGTGATAGCAGAGTTTTCGTAGTGGATCCCATAATCTTCTTATTAGCCTGTATGAAACATTCGGAATATCCTCAATCAAAGAGGCAACTCAGGGATTCATTACGTTCCTCCGAATTGTTTACATCCAACAATTTTGTCTGATCTCAGGTTTTACTGGAATCTGATAGTATCCTTTACTCAGATCCACTTTTGAGAAATATTTAGCTTTATTTAGCCTGGCAAACAACTGATTTGTACCCGGCAATGGATCCACCTGTCCTTCTGTAATAGCATTCAGTCTCCTGTAATCTATACAGAGTCTATGTTCTCCAGAGGGCTTCCTTAAGAGTACAACACCGGAACTATATGAAGATTCACTGTGCGAAATAATTCCTTCCTTCAACAAATAGTCTATCTCTTCCTTTAAAGCTTTCTCCTTAGCAAAAGGAATCGAATAGGGTTTCATACAGACAGGTGTGGGGTCTATCAGTTTCATATCATATTCCAATAAGTTTGTATGCCCAGGTCGGTCTGTTAACACCTCTGTATGAGTATCTAGAACCTGTTGCACTCTCTCTTTCTGAGTTTTCGTTAAATGTGTACTGATTTTCACCTGTGCCGCTGTCTCACAGGGGTGTAATGGATATTCAAATGATGAAAGTGGTTCCTTTTTCATCTCCATGGCGATGGACAAGGTCAACAAGTGTGTCTCTTCCTGATGTTCTCTTCCAAATATTTCTTCAGGAGATTCACATGATAGATTTTTTCTTTCCCCTTCTTATCTATCTTATAATTGGTTCTAGACACCTTCTCTAGAACTGTATATGGACCTTGCCATCCAATTTGTAACTTATTCTGACTACCGGGGAGAAGAAGCAGTACCTTCTCTCCCACAGCCAAATCTCTGTCTTTAGCCTTCCTGTTATAATAGGCAGCATGTTTCTTCCTGGCTTGTTTCAAATTTTCATTAGCAAGTTTCCAGCCAGTTTTTAACCGAGTGGTCAGCTCATTCACATATTGGTATGAGGATGTAATATTTTCCTCTGCCTTTTTCATCAGTCCACGTTCTTAACAGAGCTACATATGGACCTTTAATTGTGTGGACCTATTTGTCCATGCACCGGTATGGTCTCTTCCACTTGAAGCGCTATAGTGATGATTTTTCTTCCCAGAAGTATCATGCACAAAACGACCGCTACCAATTCTTCTCTTGGGGCTGTCTCCCCACTTAAAATTCTTGATGAGAGATTTCCTCTCTACATCCTCTTCCTCCAGTTTGTTTAAGTCCGATTGAGGGATTTTCGGCTTATCCTGGGGTAAGACATCTTTTTGCACTTTCCGCACAGTTAAGTGAAGCTTGTCCGTGAAAAGGGGCTTCCCATTCCATTTGGTCCACTTTATCAAATTTATTTTTCTTTCTATTGTCAGGCCTACGGTTGCCCCGTGGCGCGTCCAGATCATGATCAATGTTCCCACTTGTGGGTGTTCCCTCATGTGCTATGCTACACCTTTCTACAAAATTCTCAATGTCCCATCTTGCCTTGGGCCAATAATAATTGTGAGCCACCTTTTGGATGATGGTACCAATCTTCTCATGGTCCCCATCTTGTTTCACATGTAGGCTCCTTATTAAGTCTGCCCTATATCTTTTAGGAAGTACCAGCTGTCCCTGACCTTTGGATCTAGCTCCAGTCTTCCTATACATCAACTTGTTTTTCATGTAAAAATCTCCCTTGCCTGGAGTTGTATGACAAGTTGACAATTTCCTGAAACAAGGCTTGAGGGTCTTATCCCCAGCCTGTGCCTTCCTCATCTCTTCTGGAGTGGTATCCAACATAATATCCTCCTCCTGTCTTGAGGTCGACCTGACCTGAAGGGTGGCCATATACACAGGTTTCCTTCTGCAACGGTCAGTGTCATGATTGTCCATCTGACAATTTTTACACCACATTTTCCCTTGGTTGAAAGATTTTCTTTCATCATATTTCCTTTCATCGAATTGTGGGGTTTTATTTTTATTGTCATACCGTGGCCTATCAAATTGGTGCGTACCTTTGTTTTGATCTCTAGGATCAAATTTATTAAAGTTCTGTGGTGCCCTAAAATTATCCACCTGTTTCTTCTTATTACCTGATACCTCTGCCTGAGCTGCTTGATACCTTTCAGCAACATTTAGCAACTCACCCAGCCTCTCTGCACCTTGTTCCATGAGAAACTTTCTCAGGTCTGGAGCCATGGACTCTCTTAATTGTTCTATAAGGACCATTTCCTTAAGATCTTGGGTTTTCCCCAGAGAAGTCCATTTCTCCAAGTATGTCTCTAACCGTGCAGAGAACTGGTGATAGGTTTCACCTGACAGTAGTTTAGCATTCCTAAATTTTTTCCTATAAAATTCTGCGTTCTTTTCATATCTTAACAAAAGAGCCTGCTTTAGCATGTCATAATTTTCCTGATCACCTCTGCTCATTTTGGCAAAAACTTCATAAGCTGCCCCACGAAGACCTTGAGATAACTTTAAGCTCCACCTTTCTCTCTCTAACCCATATGTGGTAGCTAATAGTTCATATCTATTTAGATAGCTCTCAATATCATCGTCTTTCTCAACAAAATGATCTAAATGAAAATTCATAGCTGAGGTTGAGGCTCCCTGACTAGCAGTGGCATCAGAGGTAAAGGGACTGGCACCATTTTCAGGAGCATGGCCTTGAAACTCAAACTCCCTTAGTCGTAACTCATGTTCCCTTTGTAATCTCTTCTCCTCCTTTTCTACTTCCCTCTCTGCAGCTAATCGCTTGTCTTCCCTTTCTGCAGCCAATCTTCTTTCCTCGGCTTCCCTTTCTGCAGCCCGTCTTCTTTCCTCGGCTTCCAATGCTTTAGCCTCTTTGTCAGCCTCAATCTGCAACCTCTTAGTCTCAGCCTCAGCCTCAAATTGTAACCTCTTAGTCTCAGCCTCTAACTTTCTTTCGGCCTCTTTTTCTAATCTTCTTTCTTCCCGTTCAATATATTTGTCACATTCAGCAGTGACATAAGAAATCATAATTTGCCCGTCCATTCCTAACTCTTTCGCAGTCTGTACAGCAGCAGATCGAAATTTTGCCAAGTCGGCCATTGTCTAACATGTAAATGTAACAATTCAATCTATCAATAATTATCTAAGGAACTACAGGCACTGAGAGCTCAACGTTATTTATTTTCACCCAAGGATACTTTTTAATTTCTATTATTCCCTGAAGTGAATTACCCCCAATATTTTTAATAGGGAAAGATTCAAAATCCCGAGAGCGAGACCCCAATATATGTGGTAAAGTGGGATATTATAAATATTTATAGGGACTTAGTGTACTGACTGAGATCAGCTGTGAAGGTATCTGTATCTAATAAGTGTAGTGTATTACAGATGACCTTACTTGCTACCACATATTTATACCTCAGTCAGAATTATTCTGGAATATTGTGATGACTACGTTGAATGTCTAGGGTTTTGTAAATGATGAAGTGTAAGTCACAACAATAACAGACAGATAAACAATTTAATTTATTCCACCACACTTGACAACAGTTTGACACTCACATACATATAACACTCTATGAGTTTATCTTAAATGAGTCACTGGTAAATTTTCAAATATCAATATGTATTAAGTACTTTTCATTAATATATATGCGTCCTGATTCAAATACAAAGTGAACCAGGAATCACAATCAATTTTAATTACAAGTTATATGTACAGAATTTATCAATATGAATCTTGTAGTGACATATTTTATTAATATTATCTTATGTGTGTCAGTTGTGTAGTGGTACTATGAGGTAATACTGGTTTTGTTTTTTCAAGCTATGTTGGTATTTGTCATCATGACTTCAAGTGTTTGTTTCTGTTGGAACTAGTATTGGAGATGTTCTCAGTTCCGTTCATTAAAACAATTAATTTCCCCTCTTATTTTTTATACAATGTCAGTTTAAGATGGGGTTACATAATGTTGAGCTCCGCTGGCCACATAGGCTTATCTTTCGTGATGGCGGCAGGAAAAGACTCCTCTGCTCGATTGCTCCCCTGTGTTCTGGAGACACCTCACTGTTTGCTATATGGACCAAGGAGTATGCTGTCCGCCTCTGGATTCAGCAAAGCTCTGACCAGGTGCTGCTCAATAACTTTAGGACCACAGTCCCACAATTCATGGAAATAATACAGAATTACGTTGACTGGCACTGAATATAACACAATTTCGATCTGCCGATGTCCCAGGCTTTTATTTAGAAAAAATATGCACTGGCGCTCAACGCACTGATTCTGTAGTAAGTTTATTTGCAAATGTGGTGGGGACCTGACGCCTCTAATTGACTATATTGGCAGGTCTAAACCAATCGTGCCATGTTCTACCCAATCGTTTGAAAAAAAGTACTCCTACTCCCGTTTCCCCTGACAACAAAGATAGTATTTATAGCCCGACTAATCGTGTTTAGCCTTACATTTATTGCGCTCCAATCAAATCGGATTTAACATGGAGACCCATTTCCCGTACAATGGTGGGGTGAAAATCAGCCACTGAGCGATTCTGATTTGGGTGTTTGTCTGACATCCCTCACTATTTTCTTTTGGCTATAATTTGGTAATTCCTAGACTATTTGCGTAACGTTTAACATATTCTTTGTCAGCAAGTCCTAAGGAACCCAAATATACAAATTTAAAGGAGCTAAGTGGCTGCGTTCAAAATATGTATTTTCCAGGATAGTCGTGTAGTTTTTTTTATTTTTTATGTTTAGAACCGCCACCTGTCCTGGATGTACTGTCAGTAATGTCATGTTTTCAAAAACGTAAACCATCTATAATGTCTTAATTCCTAATAAGCGTTTTTTCAGGATTTTTTTTTAAAACCCTAACTCTGGTATGGGTAGTGTTTTTTTTCACTGTCGATTTGAAAAAAAGCTAGTGCTTGTGGCCTTACACGCGTGATGGTAGTAATTGTGTATCGCGCGAGGACTGTGTTTATGTGTTGCATGCGTCCCTGCTTCAGCCTCTCCCTTCTTTCTATCTTTAGTCCATCTGTCTTTCGTTTTAGGTAACGTAGTGTATAAAATGGACATGAATGGAATTTTAAATCTAGGTCAACTGCGTATCTCAAGGTTTTTCTTAGAAAAAGCAGTACACGTTTTATTTTTTGAAACGCGTGTAGTGATGCAGTAGGCTTTTACTATCAACGTGAAAACGTTACAATTTGCAGACAAATTAGAAAACAAGGGGGATTTCGAGTACAGTCATTGTGACAGCACTGTTCTTTACCATTCTTCTTTCCTTTTATTAAATTTATTTGTTAGGCTTTACATTTACGTTTTAATTTATATATGTGGATTAGAATATTTCACGACATCTCCCCTCTTAAAACAGACATCTTATGTCAGTCCTTTATTCTATATACACATAGATAAATGTAAGTCAACTTGACTTTACTCTGCTGTTGTGCTATCATGGTTTTATGTAGTTGGGTCCATTCAGAGTAGGCACTACTCATGAAATCTGCCTCAGACCTCTACAACCAATAATATTTTTTCGGTTATGTTACTGAACAGCCGCAAGTGTGACTGCTTGTCTTAATGCTGCTTCACAACCCGTATTCACCATTTCTCTTCTCTGAGTCTGCGCAATGACATGTCCAGAGAACATTAGATTTTCCTCAAAATGTACGTTATGAGGAGATAACATATACCTGGTGATAGCAGAGTTTTCGTAGTGGATCCCATAATCTTCTTATTAGCCTGTATGAAACATTCGGAATATCCTCAATCAAAGAGGCAACTCAGGGATTCATTTCGTTCCTCCGAAATGTTTACATCCAACAATTTTGTCTGATCTCAGGTTTTACTGGAATCTGATAGTATCCTTTACTCAGATCCACTTTTGAGAAATATTTAGCTTTATTTAGTCTGGCAAACAGCTGATTTGTATCCGGCAATGGATCCACCTGTCCTTCTGTAATAGCATTCAGTCTCCTGTAATCTATACAGAGTCTATGTTCTCCAGAGGGCTTCCTTAAGAGTACAACACCGGAACTATACGAAGATTCACTGTGTGAAATAATTCCTTCCTTCAACAATTAGTCTATCTCTTCCTTCAAAGCTTTCTCCTTAGCAAACGGAATCGAATATGGTTTCATACAGACAGGTGTGGGGTCTATCAGTTTCATATCACATTCCAATAGGTTTGTATGCCCTGGTCGGTCTGTTAACACCTCTGCATGATTATTTAGAACCTGTTGCACTCTCTCTTTCTGAGTTTTCGTTAAATGTGTACTGATTTTCACCTGTGCTGCTGTCTCACAGGGGTGTAATGGATATTCAAATGATGAAAGTGGTTCCTTTTTCATCTCCATGGCGATGGGACAAGGTCAACAAGTGTGTCTCTTCCTGATGTTCTCTTTCCAAATATTTCTTCAGGAGATTCACATGATAGATTTTTTCTTTCCCCTTCTTATCTATCTTATAATTTGTTCTAGACACCTTCTCTAGAACTGTATATGGACCCTGCCATCCAATTTGTAACTTATTCTTACTCCCGGGCAAAAGAAGCAGTACAGTACCTTCTCTCTCCCACAGCCAAATCTCTGTCTTTCGCCTTCCTGTTATAATAGGCAGCATGTTTCTTCCTGGCTTGTTTCAAATTTTCATTGGCAAGTTTCCAGCCAGTTTTTAAACGAGTGGTCAGCTCATTCACATATTGGTATGAAGATGTAATATTTTCCTCTGCCTTTTCATCAGTCCACGTTCTTAACAGCGTTACATATGGACCTTTAATTTTGTGGACCTATTTGTCCATGCACCGGTATGGTCTCTTCCACTCGAAGCTTTATAGTGATGATTTTTCTTCCCAGAATTATCATTCACAAAACGACCGCTACCAATTTTTCTTTTGGGGCTTTCTCCCCACTTAAAATTCTTGATGAGAGATTTCCTCTCTACATCCTCTTCCTCCAGTTTGTTTAAGTCCGATTGAGGGATTGTCGGCTTATCCTGGGGTAAGACATCCTTTTGCACTCTCCGCATAGTGGCCATTGTAAAACAGTTAAGTGAAGCTTGTCCGTGAAAAGGGGCTTCCCATTCCATTTGGTCCACTTTATCAAATCTATTTTTCTTTTATTATCAGGCCTAATTTTGCCCCGTGGCGTGTCCAGGTCCTGATCAATGTTCCCACTTGTGGGTGTTCCCTCATGTGCTATGCTACACCTTTCTACAAAATTCTCAATGTCCCATCTTGCTTTGGGCCAATAATAATTGTGAGCCACCTTTTGAATGATGGTACCTATTTTCTCATGGTCCCCATCTGGTTTCACATGTAGGCTCCTTATTAATTCTGTCCTATATCTTTTAGGAAGTACCAGCTGTCCCTGACCTTTGGATCTAGCTCCAGTCTTCCTATACATCAACTTGTTTTTCATGTAAAAAATCTCCCTTGCCTGGAGTTGTATGACAAGTTGACAATTTTCTGAAACAAGGCTTGAGTGTTTTATCCCCAGCCTGTGCCTTCCTCATCTCTTCTGGAGTGGTATCCAACATAATATCCTCCTCCTGTCTTGAGGTCGACCTGACATGAAGGGTTGC
>JAMPIV010021024.1:0-332475 GCA_024509875.1 Oreohelix idahoensis | reverse complement strand
ACCCCCCCCCCCCCCCCCCCCCCCCCCCCCCCCCCCACCCCCCCCCCCCCCCCCCCCCCCATTATTTGATTTAGGAATCCAGCCCCCCCCCCCCCCCCCCCCCCCCCCCCTCCGCCCCCCCGCTCTAAAAATTGACAAGTCTATTCACCCAGAGGGACTAATTACATTTTTTCAAATGAACAGGAACTGTGAACTTTTCCCAATATAATTTCCACGATAATCAAACCATCTTGACAGTCAATTGATGACAAACAACCAACTAGCTTTGAAAAAACAAAAGCCTGTAATTACCTCATCGTACTAAATCACACCTTACACACATAGGATAATAAATTAATAAAGATGTCAATACAAAGAACATAGTTATAAATTGTATAACATACAAATTGTAATTACATGGATATTGTGATTCCTGGTTCACTGTGTAGTTGAATCAGGATATCTATTATTGAAAGGAATTAATACATATATTTTTTAAACTTAGGACAACTGGACTCCTATAAGATAGTCTTATAGAGTGTTATATGTGTGTGAGTGTCACAGTGTTGTAAAGTGTTGTGGAATAAATTAAATTGTTTATCTGTCTGTTGTTGTTGTCACTTACACTTCATCATTATCATAACCCTAGACATTCAACGTAGTCATCACAATATTCCAGAATAGGTCTGACTGAGATATAAATGTGGTAGCAAGTAAGGTCATCTGTAATACACCACACTATTAGATACACCACAAACTGAGGAAAGAACAAGCAGGATTTAGAAAGAACAGGAGATGTGTAGATCATATATTCACTCTCTTATAGAGCAGTGCTCAGAATGGCAAAGACAGCTTTATATTAATTTTGTTGATTTTGAAAAGGCTTTTGACAGCATACATACGGACAGTTTATGTAAAATGCTGAGGGCTTATGGAATTCCAAGCTGCATAGTGTCAATCATAAAAGCCCTCTATGCCAACTTTAACGTGTATGTTGGGGACAGAAGCAACCTAACCTTCGAGGTGAAGACAGGATACGAACAGGATGTGCCCCCTTATCAACCACTCTATTTTTAACAGTCCATAGACTGGGTTGATTGCGCCGGAACAACAGAGGGCAGTCCAAGAGGACTAAGATGACTACATTTTTTCTACATTTGGAAGATCTGGAATATGCAGATGACATTGCACTACTAGCACATTCACATCAACACATCCAGGAAAAAACGGATAGACTTAATAAGTTTAGCCAGCAGGTGGGCTTGAACATCAATTTAAAGAAGTCTGAGGTCATGACGCTCAATGTGAGCAACCCTGAGCCCATATCCGTAAGGAATCAGCAATTGGTACAGACAGATACCTTCACATACCTAGGAAGCATAGTAACACCAGACGGCGGGGCAGGCAAAGACATCAACATCAGAATGAAAAAGGCAAGAACAGCCTTCTTTAGCCTAAATAACATCTGGAAGTCCTCCCAATACAGCACAAGCACAAAATTAAGATTATACCAGAGTTGCGTGCTTTCTGGGCTGCTCTATGGTGCGGAATGCTGGAGAGTCACAGAGAAGGAAATGTCAAAATTGTCCTCTTTTCACACAACATGCCTAAGAAAAATTCACCGAATCTTTTGGCCGAATACATCACCAACCAAGATCTGCTTACTCGTAGCAAGCAAGAGGACATGCACACCATCATAGCTGGCAGACGCTGGAGCTGGGTTGGTCATGTCCTCAGAAGAGACCCCGATGCCATCACAAGAACAGCTATGCTGTGGACCCCTGAAGGAAAGCGAAAGAGAGGCCGACCAAAAACAACTTGGCGGAGGACTGTGGAGGCTGAGATGCAAAAAATGAACCAGAGTTGGGGCACTGTACGAAGGATGGCCACCGACCGTGCAAAGTGGAATCAATTTGTTGTTGCCCTACAAGACGCCACTAGGCGTGATGGCCACTGACTGCTTTGACGGTCGGTTGTTAAGGATCGAAGAAGAAGTAATACACCACACTATAGAAACAGATACCTTCACAGCTGATCTCAGTCATACACTAAGTCCCCTCCCCTATAAATATTTATATCATCCCACACTTTACCTACAGTGCTTGACCTCACACGGTTAAAGCAGACACCTTTTCCATTTCTTTAGGATACCCATCATAACCTCCCAGCAAAATCAACTTTGGCTACAATCTCCCAACCACCCGCTTCTTTGGTCTCCCTCCCCCTGTGTTCCTTTTTTTTTCTCCTCCTACCTGTTCTTTGGTCTCCCTCAACGAGTTCTTTTGGTCTCCCTGCACGTGTTCTTTGGTCTTCCCCACGCTGTTCTTGGTCTCCCTCCCACCCCTCTTACCCTGGCGATTCCAGAAATAAATCGACCGCCTTGTAATGCTATCAATAGGTTTCTTCAGCGAGTGTACCATCCATAACTAGCGCGCATCTTCTTTTTGACATGGCCATATTGTTATCTCTACGTTTTTCTTGTGGGTTAAAATCTCGACGGGCTGGGCTGCAACTGGCGTCCCATGCACAAACCATCCTTAGTCGCCTCTACGGCAAGCGTGGTAGGTTACAAGGTTACTGTTCTTTGCTCCTTTTTCGGTTCGTTATAACATATAAGGCAGTAATACAGATCGACATTCATGATATTAGCTGTTAAATTAAAGTCCATCTATCTATCTATCTATCTATCTATCTATCTATCTATCTATCTATCTATCTATCTATCTATCTATCTATCTATCTATCTATCTATCTATCTATCTATCTATCTATCTCTCTATCTATCTATCTATCTATCTATCTATCTATCTATCTATCTATCTATCTATCTATCTATCTATCTATCTATCTATCTATCTATCTATCTATCTATCCATCTATCTAACTATCTATCTATCTATCTATCTATCTATCTATCTATCTATCTATCTATCTATCTATCTATCTATCTATCTATCTATCTATCTATCTATCTATCTATCTATCTATCTATCTATCTATCTATCTATCTATCCATCTATCTATCTATCTATCTATCTATCTATCTATCTATCTATCTATCTATCTATCTATCTATCTATCTATCTATCTCTTTTCGTCGTCCGTCCGTTCATCCATCCAGTCGATCCATGGAAGGAGACACGAAACAATAGCAAGACGTTATATACGAAGATGATTGGAGAAAGGAAACAATAAATGAGAATTCATAAAGAGATGATTGGAGAAAGGAAACAATAGAAAGAGAATGCATAAAGAGATGATGTGGAGATAGGAAACATAGAAAGAGAGAGAATGTTATAAAGAGATGATTGGAGAAAGGAACAATAGAAAAAGTATGCATAAAGGAGATGACATTAGAAACAAAACAAACAGAAATACATACTATTAAGGAATGAAGGAAACAGAGAACCAAAATAAAATCCCTATATATTAATTCTCTAAGACGTCCTGTAATCGAACAGCTGAATAAGTCCCGTCAGCTTTTCGGAGAAATACAAAATAGGCTCGCATTGCATCGTGAAAGCTAAATCGAACACTCATAACAGAAAAACACGCAGGCCTTTCAAATATGTTCAATGATGTAATGACCCATTGCCCATAAGTCGTGGTAAGGCTGACTACAAAGATCAAATGAAGTTGAAACAAGAAATGATCCAGCGTCTTTTAAAGACCCGTCTGATGTTAGTGTCTAGCATAGACTGCAGGCCACTTACACTATATACTTGTTCCACAGACTAGAACACTAATTGGTACCCACCGACTAATATCATGAAATGAGAGAGAGAAACAAATATACCCTCCTGAGTATTGGGTCTCCTTGACAGGAAAAATCAGGCGTCCCTCTGATACTGGACTTTATCTGATGAAATGTTAAATGCTGAATACAATGATGTAGTTGTAGATAATCTACCCTCTAAGTCGCTGCTCTTGTTAATGTCTGGTACTGTGTGAATGTAGTCGATCCGACCTGGGCCAAATAACGTTGAAGCTTAATAGCTCACCAGGCGTTGAGGCGCTAACCGAAGTCGTTGTTGCATGTAAACATTATGTAGCTCTCAAGATATGTAGTACTCGACAGTTTATGTAGGTTGCTTGAGGTGTGGATGGGAAGTAACGCGAATGCTTGATGACTCTTGAAAGGTAGATCAATGCACCCACTCGCTCTCATGCAGTAGTCACTAAAAATCTGGAACTGCAGTTTCTATGCAACCATTATACACGTTACACACACAGTAACATCGACAACAGTCCCAAATAAACGAGGATCAGGAATATCACATCAATTGAAGAACGACTAGCAAATACATCTAGCTTCAGATAGCTTGAACCATACATCTATTCGGGACGTTATCGATAACCAGGTCAGTCCTTTCAATAATAGTTCATACCGTAATACAGGTACACTGACTCAGCGCGTCAGTACTCTAAACAACCCCCTAGTGACACAACAGGCGAGTTATCCACTTGCATAAGTAACCAATAATAATGTAGTAATTCAACGGGTAAAGCACTCAGTGCATCTTCTTATCCTCGAAGATATCGGCCGTAATATCGGGGGCCTCTATATGTAAAACAAAGGGATGTCTCTCATCATGAGCATGTAATCATCATCCATGCCAAAGTTACCGCCAACATGCGGGTTTCACACATAAATATCTTTATCCTGCTGGGCTTCTGTAATAATAATAAGAAACGGATAGTCCTTAGATGCTCCATCGAGCACAACAAATACATTCATGCATCTCAAACGGTCTGTGAGTTCTCCTCACGGATAGGTTTGTCCTCAAAATGTTCTGCATACAATGCGGAAAAAGTGTAATGATAAGGTTACTTTATACCTTAGACAGAATCCTCATAAT
The DNA here is from genome assembly GCA_024509875.1 of Oreohelix idahoensis. Classification (NCBI taxonomy): domain Eukaryota; kingdom Metazoa; phylum Mollusca; class Gastropoda; order Stylommatophora; family Oreohelicidae; genus Oreohelix; species Oreohelix idahoensis. The sequence goes on along the minus strand of JAMPIV010021024.1, from coordinate 327,637 downwards.
ACACTACACAACAGTCTCATCCTGACGAACAAAAAATAACACTGGGAGAATCATACACCAACATACAGCAAGCTTTCCTTCCCCAACGTAACGCAGAGACAACAATGGACATCCTCTCCAAACCCAACCCAGGCCCTCTCTGCCTCACGGACGTCTCGCTCTTCGGCCCCACGCGCCTTGCGCCTGCCTAGACAACATACCTCAGCACCGCTGATCCTGACCCTAAGAACAGGTCAACACAAATAAATGAACGAGAAAGGGAAGAAAACCCATAAACAACTGTTATACAGAAGGTTATAAAACATTCCTTTCCTAACTTATGAACATAAAAACGAATTGAATAGGTTTACGTCTTATGAACCCGTCAGAAATGACAGCGACACCCTCCCTTTCATTCCACCATACCATCTGCTCAGAACTTTACCCCCTCTGATCATTAAAGTTAATCTCAGTGAGTGGAACGCACCATTGCGTTTATATAAAACATGATTACATATACATATACAACTGGCTTGAAAAGGTAATAAAATAAGTATGTAAATCATTTCTGTTCATCATCCCCTCCGTGCTCCATAATGGAACTTAGGACTACCTCTGTTTGACGAGACACCCGCATGACGCAGTCACCGAGCTCTTGCAGTTTGTGGTTCACGAAACCAATCATTCTATCTATGCAGAGGTTGCCAACCTCGTATGACTTTGATATCCACTAGCAATTGTCACATATATAAATGCAAATATAGAAGTTAATAAACTGTACCACTCACTTCGAATATCTTAGTGGTACTCATGCTTCTGCCTCGGAGAAATAGTATTAGGCAACTTTGTTAAGATGACTCTCCCACATGGTCTGCAGTATTCACGTTTCGCTAGAGTCCCACTATGACTTAGTGTTGCAGGTTCCTAGGAATCCGGGCTTTCCGTATTCAATAAAGGAAGAGTTTTCTTGCAGATGTAAGACTACAGATGCTCTAACACGTTGTCCGGTCCTTATAAAGTAGAATTCTGATTATGTTCCTTATTCCTGGCTTGTCTGATTAACTTCTTTGACGAGTTGAATTATCAAGTACCAGACTCAGATTGTGCTAGATTATACAGCAACACTCGGCCCACGCATCCCCATTGCTACTATAAATGACAATCAGAAATGTTGTATTTTAACATCTCAAATGTCAAACCAATAGCATGCAATTTACGTATATTTTGGTAGGGGCTATCACATTACCTGTCTTGGAAAATTCCCTGAGTGACACATAAAATGTGATTTTTTTCACAAGTCACTCCCATAATAAGGTATTCTCACTGTAGTAAAGTACTCCGTGTAACACCCCTCTCAAATTTTCCCCGATTCAAAATCTAGTAACGTAAATTCTCACCTAAAACCCCACTCCTACTATATTATGAAAAATAGCCAAGGACAAGCCAAACCTAACCGCTAAAATATGGACAAAAATATTTAATTTTTCTACTAACCGAGTTAAAAATCTATAAATAAATTCCATGTTTGACCTTGGTCTTAAGGCCACGCAAATCAAACCGCTAGAAAATTAACTAACTTACAAAATCAATTAATAACTACAGTATTTGCAATCGTCTCAAGGCCATCGTAAAAATCAATACCGCCAACATTTAAATAAAGTTTGAATTTACTAACGCCAAGCGTAAACAAAACTGCCACCCCCCCTTCCCCCAAACACACACGCTCGACCATTCCCAATATATTATGACGAAAATAAGGGAGAGAGAAGGTGGCTTACAATGGAAATCAAGCCTAACTTGTGCGTTTGAAAAGAAACTTAGATAATTTATTTTGTTATAAAAAACAGGGATGTCTTGAAGGGTAGCACTAATATTGGTTAATATATATTATAAAATGTTCCCTTATAATAAATTATCTGGACTTAGAAAATTATTTTATTAATATTTTAGTTCAGTGAACAGAGCCCTATAAATTAGAAAAAAATTACCAAGATGAAAACGGGGATAAATGGGTAAAAGAAACCTATATAGGAAGATAGAGGACAGTGGTCCTTTTAATAATCACTTTTAATATTAAAAATTGACCCATTAATAACCAAGATATTGTATAAATAAAAATTGAAACAGACTGATGAACGGCGATATGGTTGCCACTGATAAATGTCTGAGTGCGGGCTTTACGTTTTAGAGTCGTGTACTGGTCGTCACTGAAGCAGGTCTTCTTTAGATTACTTCTGCACCATTAAATCAACCTGTCATGTTGACATTGAGTGGGAGTGTCAAGTAACGCGAATGGTGTACTGGTTCGGTGTAATAGACCACTTGATAATATTTCTCACACACTCTCATGCAAGGCAATGACGACTTGAACTGCAGCGGGCATTTCACACCGTTTAATAGGGACGCACACATCAGGACAGCACGGAACATAGTCATAGGAACATGTTGACGTATACATCATTAGGCATTTGAAGAGTAGATCATATTTCATGCAGCATTCAAATATGATGGAAGATATAAAGAATCATACAATGTTCTGGCCGACTATGGCCACACACCTAACTGACTGAACGCATCAGTGGGTGTGAGTGTGTAAACATATATAGAGTTCACTGGCCGAACCTTTTTCCTCGGCTAAGTTCTCCAGCGACATATATCAAATATTTATGTAATAAAGTTAAACCACGATAGGGGTTTTCATATTAGTGAGATCTCCATATCACTGTCCGATAATAAGTTTGTTAGACTGTTCTCTTGACAGCGATCCGTAACGATGACAAGAAAACAATATGGCTGCCTTCCTGAGTTGCTCACTCACCCAGACGAAGGATAATGATAAGCCAAAGTTAATTCACAATTTGAATATTAATAATTTCCTAGAGTTTCCCTACAGTTCCACTTTACTAAGGTTGTTACATGTAGACATCAGCTCTGTTGGGAAACCTGTCATCTTCAATGGTATATCAACGACCAACGATGTTCGAAACACGACTCCATCTAGGCCTAACCACGTAGAGATCATCAAAAGAAAGGGTCTGGTATTACCTGGAGTCCGAATTAATAACAAAGTGCATGAGGAGAATCTCTGACATGTAGACTCTTGCAGAGATTCCAACTTCTCCTGAAAAAACATGCACAAATCACTTTTCAACCTTGAAAAGAACCAGCCCAAGAAACACACAGTCAGCCATATCAGGCGGCATTATCAAGACTCACTACGCATGCCTCGAAAAACGAATACCTGCCCCAGTATTCGGCACAAAGAATATAGTCCGACCTAAACATACAAAGATATACAATATAAGACTGAATCTTCTTGTACTAGACAAGTAATACATATAAATTCAGGCCAAAAACATATTGAACAAGATCAATCTATTTTCTGGCCCTTAACAAATGAGAAATTACATAAATTCGGTATTAATCCGCCAGATCAATATTCAAGGGAAATCATCCACATAATCAAAAGTATAAATCAAATCATGGGTGATCTAACTTTGACTGTAACAAAAGTAATCTCTTTTTCATATCAATTAGTCATGTCGTACTTTTGTAATCTGTGTGTCAAAAATATGTAAGCAACAGATTACCACACCCCCCGGGAAAAAAAATGGTACTTTTTTTTTTGAAATACATCTAGGAGCATCATACAACAGGCTCACAACGCACGAATAACAATGCGCAGATGATAAGCATTCCAAACAAATGTAACGCCTAATGTGAGGCTATGTCGTCATATGGCACGACAAGTGAGAATATATCTCAGGATCTTAGAGAAAGTATTTCTCTAAGTATAAATATTTCCAGAGAGGTGTCACCAACGCATACTACAATACTGGCAATGCCACAATTTCTACACTAGTTTATCCAAAAATTTCATCTTAGGTATCTTAACATTATGATTATCAAAGACGAAAAAATATCAAAAGATCAGCGGTGAATATACATCAATGAACCGCTAAGTAGTGATACAATCAATATATCATACAAAGGACAGACATAAGCCTGGAAGTGTGTTAGGAAATCTTAAGACAATAGACTTAAGTGGACTCATGTTGAGATCTACCGTCATAACGAGATCTATCAAAATTATGATCTCTGTTGAGACCCTTGCTCTTATTTGCACTCCAGTTACCATAATTGTGATTGTTATTACCCTTATAATCACAATTCCTATTAGTAGGGTTTTGTTGTCCACAAAAATAATTATCATAAGGTTGGCAACCTTTATCGAAGTTCCTATAGTTAGTGGAACCATAATGTTGAGCACCATCAAATTGCATCAAGTTCTTTGAAGAAGAACCATTACGTGAAAAAGGAAGATTACCACGTGATGAACGCCCTTGGCGCTGTTCATAATCACGCTTATCTTTCCTAGCAAAATTGTTGTTATTTTTGCCTGTGGCAATGTGCTTAATAGATGGATCATACTGCTTGGCTGAGTATGACCAGTAACCGGAATGGCAGAATTTTTTTTGTTTAGCATAAAATGATTACCATTCTGGGAATGAGTAGTAATGGGTTTGTTTTCTGATGTCATCTTATCAGGACTGATTAATACACTCGGATTACTTTTGTTGGATTGACGCCAACTCCCATTAGAGGCAGTATCGTTATTTCGTGGGAAACCATATTCTCCATGAAAGGATTTGCTTGCATTGAGTGCATAGGCCTGACTCTTTGCATTAGCATATTGACCATCGGTTTGTGTTCAAATCTAGTCACCTTGGTAGTAGATAACATTCTATTCTCCAAAACAATATCTAATAAACCATCAATCCTGTTGCGAAGTTTTGCAATTTCCACTTCTGCAACAGCTTTCTCTCTAGAAAAAGCTTTCTGAGTTTTCTCATTAGTTCTAACTTCCCAGTTATAATCTAACTTTGTAACACGTAACTGAGAAATAAGAGACTTCTGTTTAGCAATGCTATCTTTAAGATCCTTTTTCAATATTGTCATCTGAGATGTAGTCTCTAAAACCTTAGCCTTTTCTTGAACAAGTTCAAGTTTTAGTGCTTCCATAGCACTATGATGACTAAGTTCATCAACCTTCTTATCGTTTTCCTTCATCGCTCTTGACTGTGTCAACTCCAGAATTGTTTCTTCATAAGGCTTCTTGTCTTGTCCGGCCTGAAGTTGTACTTTGCGACACATTTCTTGCGCACTAGCAAGTTCTAAGTTTGCTTTATGTAAGTCATCTTCATGTCTCTTAGCTTCAGTCTCTCCAGGAACAACCATATCCTTCTCAGGGAATATTGCATTTTTTTCTTTAAGTTGGCTCTCGAGATTACTATTTTCATGCAAGAGAGCAAAAAGTGTTTTATTATAGGACTTTTCCCATTCCTGAGCCTGAACTTTTAACATCTCACAGTCCATTTTGACTTGCTTTAGCTCACTATTAAGAGACTGTTCTTTACCAAGAAGATTGTTCTTCATTGAGCTCACTTAATCTTCCAGCTCCTTTTTCTCAATGAGTAATCTTTCAATATTTTTTTGTTTTTCCTGTAATTTGCTTAGTAATCTTTTCTTTCAAAAGAGTTACCTCATCTTCTAACTCCTTCTTTTGTCTAAGGGAGAATTCACTAAATTTCTTATTATCCGCTATCAATTCCGTCACCTTACCCTTCAATGTAGCATTTTCACAATTCATTTCTGAGAACTTTTTCTCATTCTGCCTTTTTAACTGTTGTAGCTCATCAGTAATAGCTTTCTTGTTAACCTGAAGATCACTTATCGTTTTCTTCAACGCATTCAACTCAACAACATTACCTTCATCATAAAAGAGTGTGGATAGTGATTTAGAAAGTCTAAATACTCTATCTTTAGAATAGTCATTTCTATAATTACATATAGCATATTCTCTAAGACCCTCACTCGCCTGAAGTAGGAAATGCTCTGTGGCATAATCCTCACAGTCTTCACCAAATAAATGTAATTTTTTTCTTCCTTCCTGAAGAAAATGATGTACAATATCCATCATGTCCGACATTATGTTTGATAATGTGAGATCAGTAACCTGAAAAATTCAACAAATTACCTTATCCCACTTCAATGGGAGACAAGTCTGTCCTATTAGACTTGTGTACTTACTTCCCTTTATTTCACTCTCTTAGTCTTAGTCAAAGACCTTGTATGGTTATCTTGTTTATAATATAACAAATAATCACTTGAGTACCTGTGGAAAATAATTTCTTTCTATCCCAATCAATGTGGGAGACAAGCCTTAAACAGGTCTTGTATACTTCCTTGTACAGTAATAATAATAATAAAGTACTGGCCTGTACTATCATATAAGTGTATTCAAATATACCTCCTATTATCTGTCAACCAAAGACATTAACACAGGACAAGCATAAAAGACAATATGAAAACAACTGCAGAAATCAAATTAAATTAAATTAAATATAAGGAACTGAAGTAAGTAAATAATCACAGAATCTGTGATGATAACTGCAATGGACTAAACAAAACAAATGACGTCACAGAGTATAAACATAAGGGTGTAACGAACTGAATGAAAGGAAAGATAAGACCTACAATTATGCAAACAAATCAAACAAAAATAAAGAACAGAGACAATATTACAAAAATAACAATTGGACAAATCATCACAGCTAACAAAAATAGCAACAGATGTTGCATGCAAATTTCAATTAAGAAATTTGCTCCCTATGGAACACTAGTACAAGACCAATATTACTCGGTATTTCTTGTGCTAGTCACCTCACCAACCGCCCACGGACATATAAACAACTATACATATACACAAATAACATGTAAACATCAATAGCATAAATGCATACATTAATTAATTAGATGTGTTGTGGTTGGAATGTGTTGCAATAACTGCCACTTTTAATAAGTTCTTAAATTCTTGAACTAATTTATTACAAAGTTCGACAATAAGTATATAGAAGATCCACCGATGAAATATGTTAACTTCTTAATATTACTGCATCAACAGAACAGTTTATGGCCTTCAATATATTAAGTTCTGTACTGCTTGACATAAACACTGCCTGTACTGCAAAATGTCATCAAGCGCTGACCTAGATTCTGTATTCACTTGATAATACAGGTCATGCTGACTTCGACTGTGTTGTTGTACCGTCAACCTGTAAATCCGTGTTTGCGTGTCGTATCTGGCGTCAGGAATGGTCTGGTACAATAAACCCAGGGATCTGGCCTACCACTGATGAACGGCGATATGGTTGCCACTGATAAATGTCTGAGTGCGGGCGTTATGTTTTAGAGTCGTGTACTGGTCGTCACTGAAGCAGGTCTTCTTTAGATTACTTCTGCACCATTAAATCAACCTGTCATGTTGACATTGAGTAGGAGTGTCAAGTAACGCGAATGGTGTACTGGTTCGGTGTAATAGACCACTTGATAATATTTCTCACACACTCTCATGCAAGGCAATGACGACTTGAACTGCAGCGGGCATTTCACACCGTTTAATAGGGACGCACACATCAGGACAGCACGGAACATAGTCATAGGAACATGTTGACGTATACATCATTAGGCATTTGAACAGTAGATCATATTTCATGCAGCATTCAAATATGATGGAAGATATAAAGAATCACACAATGTTCTGGCCGACTATGGCCACACCCCTAACTGACTGAACGCATCAGTGGGTGTGAGTGTGTAAACATATATAGAGTTCACTGGCCGAATCTTTTTCCTCGACTAAGTTCTCCAGCGACATATATCAAATATTTATGTAATAAAGTTAAACCACGATAGGGGTTTTCATATTAGTGAGATCTCCATATCACTGTCCGATAATAAGTTTGTTAGACTGTTCTCTTGACAGCGATCCGTAACGATGACAAGAAAACAATATGGCTGCCTTCTTGAGTTGTGCTCACTCACCCAGCAGAAGGATAATGATAAGCCAAAGTTAATTCACAATTCGAATATTAATAATTTCCTAGAGTTTCCCTACAGTTCCACATTACTAAGGTTGTTACATGTAGACATCAGCTCTGTTGGGAAACCAGTCTTCTTCAATGGTATATCAACGACCAACGATGTTCGAAACACGACTCCATCTAGGCCTAACCACGTAGAGATCATCAAAAGAAAGGGTCTGGTATTACCTGGAGTCCGAATTAATAACAAAGTGCATGAGGAGAATCTCTGACAAATAGACTCTTGCAGAGATTCCAACTTCTCCTGAAAAAACATGCACAAATCACTTTTCAACCTTGAAAAGAACCAGCCCAAGAAACACACAGTCAGCCATATCAGGCGGCATTTTCGAGACTCACTACGCATGCCTCGAAAAACGAATACCTGCCCCAGTATTCGGCACAAAGAATATAGTCCGACCTAAACATACAAAGATATACAATATAAGACTGAATCTTCTTGTACTAGACAAGTAATACATATAAATTCAGGCCAAAAACATATTGAACAAGATCAATCTATTTTCTGGCCCTTAACAAATGAGAAATTACATAAATTCGGTATTGATCCGCCAGATCAATATTCAAGGGAAATCATCCACATAATCAAAAGTATAAATCCAATCATGGGTGATCTAACTTTGACTGTAACAAAAGTAATCTCTTTTTCATATCAATTAGTCATGTCGTACTTTCGTAATCTGTGCGTCAAAAATATGTAAGCAACACAGACGAACAAACACACTTATCAACTGCTCAATTTGGTTGCGTGAGAATAAGTTAGAAATTTCTTGACACGCGTTCTGATTGGTTAAGGCATAGAGTAGCTTGGGGCAATAAAATTAACATTTTCTGGCAACAACCGCCATTTGAAATTAAAACTATCTAAAGCTGACATCAGCGGGAGAGCCTGTGTGACCAAAGCTTTCACCGTCTGGACACTTAAAGCAGTGTTAGAACCCATTAACTGCCAAAGTCAAGATTATGATATGTGATATTCTTGTTTGAGGGTAAGGCATAATAAGTATTTGTATTGATTTAATTAACATGCAGGCCACAATTTGTGTTACGATAGCCAAAATAGGAATGCAGTCTTCCGGAGTGAAAGAAAGGTATAACATATTTGCTAGTGGCTTACAAATTTTGCGCATGCCAATGCAGTAACCCAGAAGGGATAATTGCAGTACCATAAATGTTTAAATATTATGTAACATCATGTAGAGAATGTTAGAAAGAATTTATCCACATGTATCAGTGCTAGGTTAATCACACCCTATCTATTGTATGAACGACAAACCCTGTATGGGATGTTGTAAAGAGATATTAAGGGATCACAAGCTATGTATTGTACACCCCTATCTATTATATGGAAGAGACTTCGTGGAGGAGAAAACATGAGCTATGTACTATCACTTTAAAAAAAAAGGAATATTTACCCAGCAGTGGTGTTTAAACAATGGAAAATACAGATTGGCGCCATGATCAGCACACCTAGCTTCTCCAGGTGAGGTGTCACCGTGTTTGTGTGTGGATTTAACATTAGATGAGATCTATATGGGGAGGGCATTTTCCTCTCATTACAGGTCATATACCATCATACCTATTGGTGGCAGGAAACCGGGTGAGGAAGAAAATTTGGGAGGGAACGCTCAGCCTTGTTGCCGCAGCTACCCCATTTCTTCAGCTCTAAAGCCAGTTGAATGCATATGAGAACACAAGGGCCAACAGTTGTTACCAGTTTCATAAGATAAGTCCGTTAGACCGGCACTGAGAGTGTAACATCAAATTATTCCACCACAACCATAAGAATAATAATAAATAATAAACTCACCTTGAGATGATGACGAAGACAATCTGTCCAACCTATTAACAGTAATACGTACAATCAGATAGACAGAACAGTGGGTGTAATTCTTACATGGATCTTTATTCATAGAAAAACAAGATATTTGGGACAGAGTTCCAGTAATTTATTTTAATAGTGTATATAAAACAAATTTATTGAGTTTGACAATCCCTGTCCCAGAAAATTTGAGGTACATGGAAATTAAATTGTAATATAATTACCAAAATTTAACAAAAGTCTTACTCACTTAGTCGGCGTCTGTGGCCTAATGGATATGAACGCAGTTTCATAATCCAGATATACCAGGTTCGAAACCTGATGCAGGCTGTTTGGTAGCAGATCGCTTTGTGTGGATTTTTAACAATGGTATAAGCGCCGTACCGTTCAGAAAGCAATGGCAAACTACTGAATGAAAAAAAATTACCTAGAAAAATCACAAACAGGCAATAAAAGCTGGGGTTGATTGCCACGTCCTGTAAAGGATAAGCAGCTAACTTACTCACTTTAATATTATTGGGTTACAGTTCTGTTTACATTTTATTTTGTCTTTATATTAAATACATTATCCTAGACACACTCAGCCACACAACATTACAGAGCCATTTTACACAGATTGAGATCTGAGAGGTGGCGGATAGCGACTCTGAGAATCCTCATCATCAACAATTAGACTCAGGGAACTTACACAGCTTGACCTCAATCTGTTTACCCGTAATTAATAACACCAGTAACCTCATTTACCACACTCTCTTCCGTCGATATTAGTCATGTTTACACTCGCGACTTCATAGATCTATCATTGATAATATCTTTCCAGACTGACAACTTATCGTATGTTTTGCATACAACAAGTCTGCCCGGAAATGGTTATATCATTTACCTGCTCCAAATCCCATGAGTTATCTTAAGTGCGTATCTATAATCTATTTCCAGATTGATATTGCCGGACACGTTCCTGTGTGAACAACAACTATCAAGCACAACCCGGTCAGCCAGAAAACATAATCAATGATAAGACAACTGACCATGGCCATCCCAGAGTTGTTTACGTATTAATCGGGCGCTCCCATTCACTGTCTGGTCAGAAATGTGTTACGCACTCTTAAACAAGCTTTCACGCTACAGATTCAGAAGTCAATATGGGTTTAAACGACAGTTAGTGTAAACAATAATCAGTAAGGATGGTCGATGAAGCCCAGACATGACAAGAATTGAAGGAAGAAAGTGTAAATAAAGAATTGAAAATCACAACTCCCGTCAGAGGTGGGAAAAAAAAGTGAAGAGCACAGAATGAATTACCGGATGGCACAGGAAAATGTGACGAACGAGGTTATTCCGTCACAGTGGTATGGGCCAGGAAGACTTGGCATGAATTTGTTGAAAGCGTAAGGTCTTTAGAGAGCAGGATGGTGCTGATGATGATGACATGAAAAACAGGCTACCATGAAAAACAGCAGCAAAGTGGAGATACTGACTTTATTAAAAAAACTCATCGAGGAAAGGATCAGAAACAAGAATTAATACAAAATATGAAATTAACATCCCCCCTCCCCCCAACAGAGAAGAAGAAATAAATAACCAGCACCAACGAATTAGCAAATATATGAAATTACCTAAGAATTAGCAAATATATGAAATTACCTGAGAATTAGCAAATGTGTGAAATTACATAAGAAACTGAAAACAGGTGAATTTACTTAAAAAATAGCAAATAGGTGAAAATGCCTAAGAAATAGCAAGCAGGTGAAATTACCTAAAAATTAGCTAAGGAATGAAATTACCTGAAATTAACAAACGGGTAAAATTTTCTAAGAATTAGAAAACATGTGAAATTACCTAAAAATTTGCAAGCATGTTAAATTACCTCAGAAATAGCAAACAGGTGAAATTACCTAAGAATTGGGAAACATGTGAAATTACCTAAGAAACAGCAAAAAATAACAAACACTCACACAAACAAAAATAAAATTACCTAAGAAATAGCACACAAAAAGTGAACACTGCCTAGGTAATACCACCCATTAAGTGAAAATTACCTAGGAAGTAGCACCGCAAAAAAAGTGAAAATTACTGAAGAAATAACACATAGAAAAAGAGTAAATTACCTAAGAAATGGCACCCAAAAAAGTGAAATTTACCTAAGGAATAGCAATAAGATGAACGTACCTATTTCTCTCTTCATCTTCGTGAAAAATATAGGGTGAATTTCTGAGCCGCTCATTTTCATCATCCTCAAACTCACTGTCGGCACCAGCTGTGAAATCGCTATTGGTTCTGTTGCAGTTCGAGGCTCCGTTTGTTTTTGTCTTATTTAGCATTTCTTTATTGTTTGAACTATCTGACGTCATAATCTTGACCGCATCTTTCGTTTCCCGCACAGCAGAAAGTCTTGTCTTCTTATTGCTGGTTGTGGTAACTAATGTGTCAGTCTCTGCGTCATTTGTGTCATCTTCTGCTTGGTTGTCTAGAGCAGCATCAAGAAGCGTGCTGTCGGCCATCGTGTTCTCTGATTGTGTGCTCAAATCAAACGGGACATCTGTAACGTCATCCACGAATGATGTCCTCTGTCTGAACTGAGGTGTGTGGTTGTTTGTTTGAAATTGTTGTAGGAGCTCTTCAACTATGATCAGAAGGACGCACAGGCCACCGAGGTAGGTCAAAACTTTCTTTATTCCTGTCAACATCTGAGCTGTTGCGTCTGCCGTCTTCCTACTGACAAGATGCAAAATTTGTGTATGAGAAATGTGTCAAGCAGGACTTGAGGACAAGGTTAACATCATCATCATCACTTTCATCATCACCATCATCATCACCATCATCACCACCACCATCATCATCATCACTGTCGTGTGGTGAGTAATGAGGCAACTACGACAGTAGTTTTCGCCGGGAATACCCTATGAGATATTAGGTAGAAGGTCTCCAGAAATTGGCTCGCTAAAAAAAGATAGAGACCTATCCGAGATAATGACAAGAAGAAGAGAATGCGAATGCTTTCCACTGGACAGTGTTTTCTGGTGAATTCTGGAAAGAGTTCTGTTTCCCCACGACCTTAGCTTCTGCCCTTAGATCCCATAACAGAAAAAGCCCCCAGCCTCATTCTCCACCTCCAAGTGGTGGTCCTGGAAACAGGCTGTATCACTGCAGTCTAGCTGAGAGAGTAGTGATCGAAGTGGGAAGGCAAACCCGGTCCCAAAAATGCCGTGCTGAAGTCGGATGTGTCGACCGAAAGATACAGATATCGCAGCTTTGCTGTAAAAGGACAAAACGCAACCAACGTCCTTTTCAGGACGAACGAGGAAGAAGAAGAAGAAGATATAAGTGTAGAGATTTATCTGTATGTAAATATTTAACACCGACAACACGAGTGATACATTAACAATCGATATTATGATCAAACAATTATTGGGTTTATTAATTAAATATCTACACATGTAGGGTAAGTAGTGTTTTACAACGTGGTGGTGGTAAAGACGATTCACACAAAACACACAGATGAGATATTAATATTTTAGTTAGTTAAATAGAAAAATGAGCTTGTGTAAAGCGAAATGATGATGATGTGATTTGATACGTGTTACCAAAATGGTGAGTAATCTACACAGTCCATGTGTCTCTAAATGCAATACCCGGGTAGGATGGTTCACATGTATGTATATAATGTCCAAGGTAGGTATAAGTTATGTTGAGTGGGGTATCTCTAGGTCGAGGACGTTCTGATGAAAAATGTTGTACTGAGAACGTTGACGATAAATATAGTCCTTCACTGTTTGATAATATTTCTATAGCGTTGATCAACAGGTAACAGTTGTCTTATGAAAAATGTCGGTTGTCTAATCTCCGAAGGGTACTGGCCAGACTGGATATCTTCACGAAATGTTCTTGATATGTAGACTCATTATCTTGAGTATGTAATCGTGATTAATAAAATATACTTTGGAGTCTGCTTCATAGAATGCGCTTAAGAGTGAGTTGCACTTGGTATAAATATGAGATTCAACTTTTGAGCTCTTTAGCTTGACTTCAGATAGTACGCTTTCGATGGAGCTGAATTTGATATGAGTAATAAACTGTGAGCTTTAGCTTGACTCCTGTAGTAAGCTTTCGAGTGAGTTGAACTTGATTTAATTAGAATGTGTGCGCACGTGATATACGGTGACTGAAATGCTGCGTCCACCGTTTTAATTGTGGGCGGGAAATATTCTTTTTTAATTGAGGAATGAATGATGTCCTATGGCGAATTCTGCAAGCTAAATGTCCGTTTTGATAACATATTTCTGGTTAGACGTCAGACACGCTGAGTGTGGACTCAGACTTCTGATCGACTGTTTCCTTTCGTAAAATCTTTTAAGAACACAATACACCACAGATATGAATTATTTTATCCACACTGATTATTAAATAAGACTAAGCTTTAGGGATTTATTCTCTACACCACACTGTTGAAAACTGCACTCCTCTCTAACGAGCTGTGTAGTACAATATATCGCTGGTTTAGCCAATGTGTCCGAGTGTAAAGGGCAATTTTTACTATCTTGCAATATAATACATTTATATTCTTATTATGTTCGCAAATATTTTGGAAGCAAAGTATTTCCTTTTTAAGTGCTTAAGGAGAAGTCATTTTTGAGTTACTTCCCTTGGAAAAAGTTCCGTCATCTTCGATCGGACTCCGCGACGAGTCTAGGCCTACTGTGATTTATTCTTTGGCTGGGTAGGAATAGATTGTTCTTGCTTCAGTATATCTATGGCCTGAATTTATACGTAGTGTTTGTATGAGTAGGACGAGTCTGTCTTATATATGGATATCTTTGCATTTCTAAGTCGAACTAATTTGGTTGTCGCTAGAAAAGGTCAAAGGCTATGCAGCGGAAGTATCGCTAGCGAAGGGGGTGATTCATGGCTGCCATCCTGTGAGGATGTCGAGTTTTGTTGTAGCAGGCTTTTTTGCCGAAATAGTGATCTTTATATGGATGGGGAAAAGTGATAATCATTTAGACATGTTGTATGTACTTTACCCCAGTGTTTATTCTCTTTTGCCAAGGAATGGCAAAGTTATATTTCGCATAAAAAGGTAAAACCACAATTTATTATGAACTTGGGCTTCGCCACCGTTGTTGATAAACAGATGCACCGTGGTACTTTTGAAAAGAATATTTATTCAAAGGAAGAAGACATTCCTATGTATCAACACTAGATTGTATGATATTATTCAATCACCTCTATGAGAGAAGCTATGAAGATATGAGGACATTTAACGAATGACCAATTTTGGCCAGTATCCATAGTGAGTGGAGCTCACGAGAGAAGCACAGCCATGTTGAAATTCATATACTTTGTATTTATCGAGTGAGAAAAAGGGATGCCTGTACTATCGCTCGATGAACCAAGAGATCACTGCTACATGTGAGAACCCATGTCTGGGATTCCTATATTTTTATGAAATATATATATATTGAACTTTACGTGAAGGAATATTCGCTAGACGAGGTTAGGTCTAGGAGCCTTCCTATATATTGGTTATGGTCTGACGTGCCCAGTCAGTAAAGCCAGATGATTTACATGATGGAACGCTGAATGCTTATTTACGAATGCTCCATTATGATATTTGCCAAGCATGAATGCTAACTTAAGATGATATTCCTGTGATCAACATTATGCTGTCTATGTCGACATTTGTTCCTGTAACCATACACGTACTGTCCAAGTGTGCGTCCCATTAAATATTATAAAAAAGACCACCGTAGTTCCAGTACTTCTTGAATTCGAACAGTGTGAGTATGAGTGATGTACTACCAACCTGTCAACTCTATCGAATCATGCTACCATTCGCGTTCTGACATTCACATACACACTCATTGTTTACACTCACATTCTTGTCGGAGCCTCATCACGTTCCAGGACAAGATGACCTGTATGACCAAAACTGTGCTGGGTTTGATGAGTTGACAATCGTTACACTTTACTACACCAGTCCCAACATCTACATATATCAACTGGTGGACATTCACGTCATTTAACAAATAAAGCGTGATTTTACAACTACATGGCCAATAATAGAATTTATCAACTAGTAGCCAGTATGAGTTAACAACAACACTACAATAAAGAGTTTAACACCGAGATAATCTAACTCCTCCCCTCAACCAATTACCAGGCGTGCATCTTGCAACCCAGACCTAGGATCTCTCATGTCTCCTGTCAGTCTAAAAGTGGGTTGGGCAAATCGCCACAAACTTTCGTTCCCGTGGCCTCTCAGTCTTGGTCAGACAGCCAAGTGTTTGCTGATTGGTCGGCTAGAAAAACCCACCCGTCCTCTAATTGTCACAAATCTGGCTGTCCCTTGTCTCTTGCATGTAAATACCTGTCGTATTCACGAGTCCTTTTGCTGTGCCGGACTATTGTATCCCTTCTGGGAGCAAAGGCGGTTGTTCCGCGCCAAGGGCCTTTGATATCACATACCCAGATCCCACTGTTTGGGTAGCCATTGTATCGTGCGTGATGGTGACCGTTTGTTGTTTAAACAACGGCTTAGACTAATTTTTTGTGTCAGCCCCGCTCTACTCAAAGTTAACAATTGTCCAAAGAAATTGTGCCACGCCCCGGTGTTTGATTTTGATGAAACCAGATGTGTTTCCCCAGATTTGTCACGAGGCAATGTGGACTTCAAAAGATAATGCAAGGTGGAGGTCTAAATGAAATCACGAGTAATAAAGATTACAGTTTAAAGTCCAGTCGTGATTAAAGATTACTAGAACAAATTGATACAGCAAATGTGGGATGAAAGGGCACAGGGTGGGAGAAAATAAAATAAGAAAGATGTAGGAAAAGATTGGGCGATAAGGCTTTGGCGCTCGTTATCGCGATCAGCATCATCATCATCACCATCCCCATCATCGCTATCATCATCACCATCATCATCACCATCATGATCACCATGATCACCATCATTGTCACCATCTTCACAATCATCATCACCATCACCATCATTATCATCATTATCATCACCATCATTATCATCATCCTCATCATCATTATCATCATCATCATTATTACCATCATAATCATTATCATCACCATTATCATCACCATTATCATCATCATCATCATTATCATCATCATCATTATTACCATCATAATCATTATCATCACCATTATCATCACCAATATGATCATCACCATTACCATCATCATTATCATCATCATCATCATCATCGGCATTATCATCATCATCACTATTTAGCTACTGAAGGAGCATTGGCTTCCAACAAACTTATGTCAAGTTTCCAGTCTCCTGCCATTAGCTCAAGGTCTTTCCACCAGTTGCGTAACTGCGCTTTAAGGGGCCACCGGGCACAAAATAAGTGAAACTGTCCTTATATAGAGACTCCATCAGAGACGTCAGTTGTACAGAAATAACGTTCGGAATCAGTAACTAAGAGACTATTTATTGCAAGGCAAGCGAACATGATTGTGTCACAGGGTTACCTATACAATTCAAAAAATCGAACTTAAAACCTTTTTGAAGTACCTAGGAAATTTTCCTTTATCAGGAATGAGAAACTGGAACATGAAATAACGTTTAACACATGAACAAAGAACATTATTAGGCTACGTCTAAGGGTGCTTTCTGTTCACTCCATGAGCCTCTAGGTGCCCGGGGACCCCATGACGTGCCCGGTCTAACAGGGTGGTAGTTACGCCACTGCTTTCAATGTACTCTTTATCTACTTTATGTCTGTCTTCAGTTCTACACGTGTTCTTTGGTCTCCCTCTACAACTCTTACCCTGAAGGTTTTAGAACAAGGACTGCCTGGTAGTGCTATAAACAGGTTTCCTCAATAGGTTTCCTCCAGTACGTTCATTTCATCTCTTATTCCACTGGCACTTGTCTAGTTCTTGTCATCAGTTCCACATTAGTGATCTTGTCATATCGCTTCAATCCTTCCATTCTTATATATATATATATATATATATATATATATATATATATATATATATATATATATATATATATATATATATATATATATATATATATATATATATATATATATATATATATATATATATATATATTATAATATATATATATATATATATATATATATATATATATATATATATATATATATATATATATATAGGGGTGAATGGGGTGGTCGGGGAGGGGTAGTACCTCTGGTTGGGGGGGGGGGCATGTCGTACCTCCGATGGAGGTAGCTCTCCCATCATTGGTCCCCACCTGTCACTCAGCTCTCACCTGTGGCTCCAAGTAGCTGTAGCATGCGCAGCGGCCACACCCCGGTACACCGCTTCGACTGGCGGGTTAAACCAGGTGAGGTTAGCCGGAGGTTCTCGTTCGGTGAACACGGGTCTTTCTGCCCAAGCATGTGAAGACTGGTCATGGCGGATTGGGCGGAAGAGACCACAATTGAGTCCAATGGCCAAAAAGGCGATAACAGCTGGCCTTGCAGAAGGCTAAGAGCATGACGAGACACTGAAGAAGCCTTGGTCATCTGCTGCATCCAGACCCTTCACTAGTCGTCTTGACATTGTCCTGCCACTAGATCATGTCGGGCATAGAAGAGAGAGTGAGACGGACTCGGCGCAAATCTCCCTCACTTTAATCCTATTGCACAAGTCACGACATCATCTCATTACATCTTTCCAAACGTCCTATGGCGACGGGCGAGCGACGAAGCAGCAGGTGAGGATTCACTTGAAGCTGTAGTCGCAGTCCTGCACAATGGCGGCTCAAGCCATGTGGTCGTCTTTTGCTGACATGAGGCAGCAGCGGAACCCGGTAGCCACCTGAGCGACTGAGCAGCCCTCTTTAGGATAGCACTGCTCACCTCTGTAGCCTGAAGAAGAGGCTAGAAAAGGTGCCCTAAAAATTGCCTGCTTCACCTTACCCTGACCAGCATACCGCGGCTGGAGGGGATCCCAATCTACAGCGGTCGAACAAGGAACAATAAAATACAGAAACTACCTCTTAAAATCGCTACATGGGAATATGCATACACTGTTAGAGAATAGTAATAGGGCTGTCAGGCCTGAATGGAGGACCGCCCTGGTTGCCAGAGAGTTGTCCAGATACAATATCAGCATCGCAGCCCTGAGTGAGACGAGACTGGCAGAAGAGGGGCAGATCACAGAAATAGGCGCTGGTTACACCTTCTTTTGGAGTGGCCGCAGCAGCCAAGAACTCCGTGAAGCCGGTGTCGGGTTTGCCATTATGTCCGACGTAGACCGCAAACTAGAAAGCCTACCAAAGAGAGTCAACAATCGCCTCATGACAACGCGCCTTCCCCAGCTGGAAAGCGACAGGCCACAATCATCAGTGCTTATGCACCTACGATGACAACCCAGATGCGATCAAAGATAAGTTTTATGAGGATCTAGAGACACGTATAGCTATAGTCCCTAAGTCTGGCAAACTAATTATTTTGGGTGATTTTTACGCCAGAGTTAGCTCAGACTATACATCATGAGAGGGAATCATTGGTATAAATGGCATTGGGAAGTGCAAAAGCAACGGCTTACTCTTGCTGAAGGTATGTGCCAAAAATGAGCTCCTCATCACAAACACTGTTTTCCGCCTTCATGCTCGGATTAGAACCACATGAATGCACTCAAAGTCTCATCAATGGCATCTTATTGACTATATCATCGTCAGCCACAGGGACCGGCAAGATATCAGAATAACAAAGAGCATATGTGGTGCAGAATGTTGGACCGATCATCGGATCGTTGTTCCCAAGATGAACTTAAAAGTTCAACCTAAGAGGCACCCCCAAGGGAAAAAACATCAAAGAGTCTTAACGTGTCAAAGCTGTAGTCCGAATCCATTAGGAAGGATCGCAACGAAGAAATGGAGGGGAGACTAGATGAGCTCCGGCTCGGAAACAGCAGCGTTGAGGAAGACTGGACAGCCCTCAGAGACATCATTCACTGAACATCGCTGAAACATCTTGGTCAAGCTACGTGCAAACACAAAGACTGGTTTGATGACAATGACGCTGAAATCCAGAACCTTCTAAATAAGAAGCGACAATTGCACAGAGCCCACCAGAACGACATGTCTTCCCAATCAAAGAAAATAGCTTTTATCAATGCTCGTAGCGCAGCTCAGACAAGGCTCAGGAAGATGCAAGACTCTTGGCTTAGTAGGAAGGCCGAGGAGATCAAGGCTCTCGCGGAATTTCACGATTCAAAAGGGTTCTTCGCAGCAGTAAAAACACTCTATGGTTGTCGCGAGACGCGAGTAAGGCTACATTCAGATTACACAGCCCTACAAAAAAGAAAAGAAAAAAATTTTGGTGCCAAACATTTTACTCTTGATTGTACATAAATGAGGCCTGCTCAATCCAAATACTGTATCACATTTACTTGTCTGTAGCAGCTCTAGTTTTTGAGATACAGACATTTTTGTATTTCATTAATACAGGGTGACCCGTTGTTTTTTTTTTGGGTCACCCTGTATTATTTATTACACTTCTAACAGAGAATGGCATCATCTTCAAGAAGAGCATGTTTTCTTTCACCGCATTTATTTTGTTATATTTGCGGAGAGTACACTTTCAAAGAAGAACATAGGAAGCATATTACTGTTTTTGTGAAAAAGGCATACTTTGCTTACTTTAAAGTAAAACTAGGTGACCAGGACAAGTCTTGGGCTCCTCATATTGTTTGCAAAACATTTGTTGAACACCTGCGACAGTGGACTTGTGGGAAAAGAAAATGTTTAAAATTTAGAATTCCAATGATTTGGAGAGAGCCCAAGAACCACTATGATGACTGTTATTTCTGTGTTGTGAATATTAAGGGAATTAATGGAAAAAAAACTCACAAAAAGTGGAAATATCCAGATTTAGATTCTGCTAGGCGACCTGTCCCACACGGAGATGACATACTGTCGTGGAATATTCTAATCCACATATATAAATTATCAAGTAAATATAAAGCCTAATAAATACCTATAATAAATAAAGGAAGAAGAATGGTAAAGAACAGTGCTGTCACAATGACTGTACTCGAAATCCCCCTTGTTTTATGCTTCGTCTGCAAATTGTAACGCTTTCACGTTGATAGTAAAAGCTTACTGTATTATTACCCGCTTTCTTCAATGAAACGTGTGCTGCATTTCTAAGAAAAACATTGAGAGGCCCTGCGTAATGACCTAAATTAATCCTAACATTAATTATATTACGTTACCAAAACAAACGAACAGATGGACTCAAATATATAGAGAGAGAGAGGGGCGAATAAAATCGGGAACGCATGCAACACGCGTCGCGCGATACACAAATGCTGCCATCACGCGTGTAAGTCTACATGCACTAATTGTGTTTCAGACGGACAGTGATAAAATACACTACCCTTTCCCAGAGTTAGGTTTATAAATCATAAAAAACTCTTATTAGGAAAGACAACATTAGATGGGTTTACGGTTGAAAACATAACAGTACCCAGACAGCACATCTTCGAAACAGGAGGTAGAAAATACATATTTTGAACGCAGCCACGTAGCTCTTTCAAATTGGTATATTTGGGTTCCTTAGGGCTTGCTGACAAATAATATGTAAAACGTTACGCAAATAGTCCAGGAATTAATAAATTATACCCAAAATAAAATAGTGAGGATGCCTGACAGCATGGAATCATTTCTGCTCATAAAATTTTTTTTATATAACGTGTTTGAAAAAACCTTACGTTACATAAATAGCCTACCATGTAAACTCCAAATTGATTGGAGCGCAACAAATGAAAGCCTAACCACGATTGGTCGGACTATAAATACTATCTTTCGTTGTTAGGGGAAACGGGGAAAGGTAACATTTTTTCAAACACTTGTCGAAACGGGGCCTCATTGGCTAGACTCGCTGGATATAATCACTTGGGAGCGTTAGTTCGAAACCACTTGTTTAAATAAGCTTGATAAAGCATCAGTGCGTTGAAGCCAGCTCACAATTTTGCTAAAATAAAAGCCTGGAACATAAGCAGATGGAAATTTGTGCCAGTAATTGTGCCAGAATTCATTGCTAATCAACGTATCTGTGTTTATTTCCATGAAATTGTGGGACAGTGGTCTTGATGGTACTGAGCAGCACCTGGTCAGAGCTTTGCTGAATCCAGTGTCGGACAGCATACTCCTTGGTCCTTTTAGCTATCAGTGAGGTGTCTCCAGAGCCCAGAGGAGAATTCGAGCAGAGGAGTCCTTTCCTGCCGCCATCACGCCAGATAAGCTAACTTGGCCAGCTGAGCTCAACATTATGTCCCCTCATCTTGAAATGACTTTATAAAAATAACATTCAGAGGGGAATTTAATTGTCTTAATATCAGGAACTGAGAACATCTCCAATACTAGTCCCAAAAGACAAACTATTGAAGTCATGATGACAAATACCAACAGAGCTTGAACAAAACAAAACCAGTATTACCTCATTTTACTACTACACAACTGACACACATAGAATATTTGTAATAATATATGTCACTACAATATTCATATTAAATACATTCTGTACATAACTTGTAATTTAAATTGATTGTGATTCCTGGTTCCCTTGTAGTTGAATCAGGACACATATTCATTCATGCCAGTAATGAATACATATTGTTATTTGAAAAGTTACGAGTGACTTCTTTAAGATATTCTCATAGAGTGTTATATGTATGTGAGTGTCACAGTGTTGTTAAGAGTAGTGGATTAAATTAAATTGTTTATCTGTCTGTTGTTGTGACTTACACTTCATCATACACATACCCTAGACACATAACGTAGTCATCACACTATTCCAGAATAATTCTGACTGAGATATATATAGATATGTGGTAGCAAGTAAGGTTATATATAATACACTACTCTTATTAGATATATATACCTTCACAGCTGATCTCAGTCAGTACACTAAGTCCCCTATAAATATTTATAACATCCCACTTCACCACATATATTGGGGTCTCGCTCTTGGGATTTTGAATCTTTCCCTATTAAAAATATTGGGGGTAATTCACTTCAGGGAATATAAGAATTAAAAGGTATCCTTGGGTGGAATTAAATAAGGTTGAGCTCACGGTGCCTGTGTTGTCCATTAGAGATTGAATTGTTGGTTAGACATTGTATAAATTTACATAATAGACAATGGCGGACCTGGCCAAATTTCGATCTGCTGCGGTTCAGACTGCAAAAGAGTTAGGATTAGATGGGCAAGTTATGGTTGCCTATGTCACGACGGAATGTGACAAATTTATTGAACGTGAAGAAAGAAGGTTTGAAGCCGAAAGAAAGTTAGAGGCTGACAAGGAAATTAAGAAGTTACAGTTTGAAGCTGAGGCTGAGACTAAGAGGTTGCAAGCTGAGGCTGAGACTAAGAGGTTGCAGATTGGGGCTGACAAAGAGGCTAAAGCATTGGAAGCCGAGGAAAGAAGACAGGCTGCAGAAAGGGAAGAGAGGAAATTAGCTGCAGAAAGGGAAGCAGAAAAGGAGGAGAAAAGATTACAAAGGGAACATGAATTACGACTAAGGGAGTTTGAGTTTCAAGGCCATGCTCCTGAAAATGGTGCCAGTCCCTTTACCTCTGATGCTACGGTTACTCAAGGAGCCTCAACCTCAGCTATGAATTTTCATTTAGATCATTTTGTTGAGAAAGACGATGATATAGAGAGCTACCTAAATAGGTATGAACTATTAGCTACCACGTATGGGTTAGAGAGAGAAAGGTGGAGCTTAAAGTTATCTCAGGGACTTCGTGGGGCAGCTTATGAAGTTTTTGCAAAAATGAGCAGAGGTGATCAGGAAAATTATGACATGCTAAAGCAGGCTCTTTTGTTAAGGTATGAAAAGAATGCAGAATTTTATAGGAAAAAAATTTAGGAATGCTAAACTACTGTCAGGTGAAACCTATCACCAGTTCTCTGCACGAATAGAGACATACTTGGAGAAATGGACTTCTCTGGGGAAAACCCAAGATCTTAAGGAAATGGTCCTTATAGAACAATTAAGAGAGTCCATGGCTCCAGACCTGAGAAAGTTTCTCATGGAACAAGGTGCAGAGAGGCTGGGTGAGTTGCTAAATGTTGCTGAAAGGTATCAAGCAGCTCAAGCAGAGGTAACAGGTAATAAAAAGAAACAGGTGGACAACTTTAGGGCACCACAGAACTTTAATAAATTTGATCCTAAGGATCAAAATAAAGGTAAGCACCAATTTGATAGGCCACGGTATGAAAATAAAAATAAATTCCCACAATTCGATGAAAGGAAATATGATGAAAGAAAATCTTTCAACCAAGGAAAAAGGTGGTGTAAAAATTGTAAGATGGACAATCATGACACTGACCATTGTAGAAGGAAACCTGTGTATATGGCAACCCTTCAGGTCAGGTCGACCTCAAGACAGGAGGAGGATATTATGTTGGATACCACTCCAGAAGAGATGAGGAAGGCACAGGCTGGGGATAAAACACTCAAGCCTTGTTTCAGGAAATTGTCAACTTGTCATACTACTCCAGGCAAGGGAGATTTTTACATGAAAAACAAGTTGATGTATAGGAAGACTGGAGCTAGATCCAAAGGTCAGGGACAGCTGGTTCTTCCAAAAAGATATAGGGCAGACTTAATAAGGAGCTTACATGTGAAACCAGATGGGGACCATGAGAAGATAGGTACCATCATTCAAAAGGTGGCTCACAATTATTATTGGCCCAAAGCAAGATGGGACATTGAGAATTTTGTAGAAAGGTGTAGTATAGCACATGAGGGAACACCCACAAGTGGGAACATGGATCAGGACCTGGACACGCCATGGGGCAAAATCAGGCCTGACAATAAAAGGAAAAAATAGATTTGATAAAGTGGACCAAATGGAATGGGAAGCCCCTTTTCACGGACAAGCTTCACTTAACTGTTTTACAATGGCCACTATGCGGAGAGTGCAAAAAGATGTCTTACCCCAGGATAAGCCGAAAATCCCTCAATCGGACTTAAACAAACTGGAGGAAGAGGATGTAGAGAGGAAATCTCTCATCAAGAATTTTAAGTGGGGAGACAGCCCCAAAAGAAAAATTGGTAGCGGTCGTTTTGTGAATGATAATTCTGGGAGGAAAAATCATCACTATAAAGCTTCGAGTGGAAGAGACCATACCGGTGCATGGACAAATAGGTCCACACAATTAAAGGTCCACATGTAGCTTTGTTAAGAACGTGGACTGATGAAAAGGCAGAGGAAAACATTACATCTTCATACCAATATGTGAATGAGCTGACCACTCGGTTAAAAACTGGCTGGAAACTTGCCAATGAAAATTTGAAACAAGCCAGGAAGAAAATTGCTGCCTATTATAACAGGAAGGCGAAAGACAGAAATTTGGCTGTGGGAGAGAAGGTACTGCTTCTTTTGCCTGGGAGTCAGAATAAGTTACAAATTGGATGGCAGGGTCCATATACAGTTCTAGAGAAGGTGTCTAGAACAAATTATAAGATAGATAAGAAGGGGAAAGAAAAAATCTATCATGTGAATCTCCTGAAGAAATATTTGGAAAGAGAACATCAGGAAGAGACACACTTGTTGACCTTGTCCATCGCCATGGAGATGAAAAAGGAACCACTTTCATCATTTGAATATCCATTACACCCCTGTGAGACAGCAGCACAGGTGAAAATCAGTACACATTTAACGAAAACTCAGAAAGAGAGAGTGCAACAGGTTCTAAATAATCATGCAGAGGTGTTAACAGACCGACCAGGGCATACAAACCTATTGGAATATGATATGAAACTAATAGACTCCACACCTGTCTGTATGAAACCATATTCGATTCCGTTTGCTAAGGAGAAAGCTTTGAAGGAAGAGATAGACTATCTGTTGAAGGAAGGAATTATTTCGCACAGTGAGTCTTCGTATAGTTCCGGTGTTGTACTTTTAAGGAAGCCCTCTGGAGAACATAGACTCTGTATAGATTACAGGAGACTGAATGCTATTACAGAAGGACAGGTGGATCCATTGCCGGATACAAATCAGCTGTTTGCCAGACTAAATAAAGCTAAATATTTCTCAAAAGTGGATCTGAGTAAAGGATACTATCAGATTCCAGTAAAGCCTGAGGTTAGACCATACTTAGCTTTTAGTACCTCAGAAGGACACTATGAGTTTAATAGATTGCCATTTGGATTGAAGAATGCGCCTAGTGTCTTCTCTAGAATGATGAGAAAATTATTGGATCCTCTGAATAATCCCTGTATAACAAATTTTATGGATGATATCCTTATAGCAACAGAAACATTTGAGGAACACATTGACTCTCTGAACATGCTGTTTGATCGACTTAGGGAGGCAAATTTAACAGCCCGACCAACCAAATGTTGCGTTGGATGTAAAGAATTGGAATTTTTGGGACACACAGTTTATCAGGGAAACATGACCCCTGACCCAAAGAATTTAGAGAAACTACAGAAAGCCCCGAGACCACAAACCAAGAAGGACGTGAGATCCTTTGTCTCATTATGTGGTTTCTACCAGAAGTATATCAAAAACTTTAATTCCATATGTGCACCTTTAACGGAATTGACACGTAAAGGACATCCAGATCGCATTACATGGACACCACAATGTGAAATGACTTACCAAGAATTGAAGGAAAAGCTCACAAGTAAACCCATTTTGAAATTACCTGACTTAAGTCAAGAATTCATTGTAAGGACGGATGCAAGTAATATTGGGTTAGGTGCAACTCTACTACAGAAATCAGATGCATTGGATGGGGAATTAAGCCCAGTGGCATATGCTAGCAGAAAGTTGAATAAAGCTGAAATCAACTACTCAACTAGCGAAAAAGAATGTCTTGCAGTAATATGGGCGATAAAGAAATTCAATATTTATCTATATGGGAAGGCATTTAAGTTGCAAACAGATCACAAACCTTTATCGTTTCTAGCACAGGCTAAGCATGAGAACTCCAGGTTACTCCGATGGTCTTTGCTTCTGGCTCCATATAATTTTAGCATTGAGTATATATCTGGAAAAACCAATTTGGGAGCGGATTTTTTAAGCCGCCATCCGTGTGATGAGAATCACCGTAAACCCCAGAAATAATAATAAATTTCTCTATGTGAATATAGAATAAAGGACTGACATATAATGTCTGTTTTAAGAGGGGAGGTGTCGTGGAATATTCTAATCCACATATATAAATTATCAAGTAAATATAAAGCCTAATAAATACATATAATAAATAAAGGAAGAAGAATGGTAAAGAACAGTGCTGTCACAATGACTGTACTCGAAATCCCCCTTGTTTTATGCTTCGTCTGCAAATTGTAACGCTTTCACGTTGATAGTAAAAGCTTACTGTATTATTACCCGCTTTCTTCAATGAAACGTGTGCTGCATTTCTAAGAAAAACATTGAGAGGCCCTGCGTAATGACCTAAATTAATCCTAACATTAATTATATTACGTTACCAAAACGAACGAACAGATGGACTCAAATATAGAGAGAGAGAGAGGGGCGAATAAAATCGGGAACGCATGCAACACGCGTCGCGCGATACACAAATGCTGCCATCACGCGTGTAAGTCTACATGCACTAATTTTTTTTCAGACGGACAGTGATAAAATACACTACCCTTTCCCAGAGTTAGGTTTATAAATCATAAAAAAACTCTTATTAGGAAAGACAACATTAGATGGGTTTACGGTTGAAAACATAACAGTACCCAGACAGCACATCTTCGAAACAGGAGGTAGAAAATACATATTTTGAACGCAGCCACGTAGCTCTTTCAAATTGGTATATTTGGGTTCCTTAGGGCTTGCTGACAAATAATATGTAAAACGTTACGCAAATAGTCCAGGAATTAATAAATTATACCCAAAATAAAATAGTGAGGATGCCTGACAGCATGGAATCATTTCTGCTCATAAAATTTTTTTTATATAACGTGTTTGAAAAAACCTTACGTTACATAAATAGCCTACCATGTAAACTCCCAATTGATTGGAGCGCAACAAATGAAAGCCTAACCACGATTGGTCGGACTATAAATACTATCTTTCGTTGTTAGGGGAAACGGGGAAAGGTAACATTTTTCAAACACTTGTCGAAACGGGGCCTCATTGGCTAGACTCGCTGGATATAATCACTTGGGAGCGTTAGTTCGAAACCACTTGTTTAAATAAGCTTGATAAAGCATCAGTGCGTTGAAGCCAGCTCACAATTTTGCTAAAATAAAAGCCTGGAACATAAGCAGATGGAAATTTGTGCCAGTAATTGTGCCAGAATTCATTGCTAATCAACGTATCTGTGTTTATTTCCATGAAATTGTGGGACAGTGGTCTTGATGGTACTGAGCAGCACCTGGTCAGAGCTTTGCTGAATCCAGTGTCGGACAGCATACTCCTTGGTCCTTTTAGCTATCAGTGAGGTGTCTCCAGAGCCCAGAGGAGAATTCGAGCAGAGGAGTCCTTTCCTGCCGCCATCACGCCAGATAAGCTAACTTGGCCAGCTGAGCTCAACATTATGTCCCCTCATCTTGAAATGACTTTATAAAAATAACATTCAGAGGGGAATTTAATTGTCTTAATATCAGGAACTGAGAACATCTCCAATACTAGTCCCAAAAGACAAACTATTGAAGTCATGATGACAAATACCAACAGAGCTTGAACAAAACACAACCAGTATTACCTCATTTTACTACTACACAACTGACACACATAGAACATTTGTAATAATATATGTCACTACAATATTCATATTAAATACATTCTGTACATAACTTGTAATTTACATTGATTGTGATTCCTGGTTCCCTTGTAGTTGAATCAGGACACATATTCATTCATGCCAGTAATGAATACATATTGTTATTTGAAACGTTACGAGTGACTTCTTTAAGATATTCTCATAGAGTGTTATATGTATGTGAGTGTCACAGTGTTGTTAAGAGTAGTGGATTAAATTAAATTGTTTATCTGTCTGTTGTTGGGACTTACACTTCATCATACACATACCCTAGACACATAACGTAGTCATCACACTATTCCAGAATAATTCTGACTGAGATATATATAGATATGTGGTAGCAAGTAAGGTTATATATAATACACTACTCTTATTAGATATATATACCTTCACAGCTGATCTCAGTCAGTACACTAAGTCCCCTATAAATATTTATAACATCCCACTTCACCACACATACCAATTCCAACTTTAAGTCAGATTTCGGATTCCCTGCTAGAAGATGAGACAGCAGTGGCATGTGGAACGACAAGTGACAGTGATAGTGATTTCGAAGATGATTTTTCAGATGCTCAACGCTTCGACCAGCTTGAACTAAATGATCTAATCCGAGATCTATATCTCTCCAAGGAATCTTCAGAACTTTTGGCTTCAAGATTGAAAGGAAAAAAAAATACTGACTGCTGAAACAATGGTTACATTTTATCGCAGCAGAGAGCAAGGTTTTATTCCATTCTTTTGTAAAGAAAACAACCTTGTGTTTTGTACTAATGTAGGAGGTCTTGTCAACAAAATGGGTGTAAGTTATACACCAGATGAGTGGCGACTTTTCATTGACAGCTCTAAAAGAAGTTTGAAGGGTGTTCTCTTACACAATGGTAACAAATATGGCTCAACTTCAATTGCTCATTCTACTACAATGAAGGAGGAGTATGCTACAATAAGCACAGTTCTGGAAAAATTGAAGTATTTAGAACATAACTGGATGGTTTCTGTAGATCTTAAAATGATGAACTTCTTGCTTGGCCAGCAAATGGGATTCACCAAATATCCATGCTTTATTTGTTTGTGGGATAGCAGGGCAAAAGATATGCACTGGACAAAGAAACAATAAGCCTCTCATTGATCGAAAAAGAGTTCTACTGCCACCATTACATATAAAGCTTGGCTTGATGAAGCAGTTTGTTAAGGCACTGAACAAAGATGGTACCTGTTTTAATTACTTATGCAGAAAGTTTCCAGAATTGAGCATAGACAAACTTAAAGCTAGAATTTTTGATGGACCTCAAATTAGAAAGTTAATAAACGATCCAAATTTGATTGATTCCATGAACAAAACAGAGTCCACAGCCTGGTCATCATTTGTTTTAGTTGTGCAAAACTTTCTGGGTAACTTTAAAGCAGACAATTATTCTGAATTAGTTGGAAACATGCTGTCGAGTTTTTGATAACTTGGATGCAACATAAGCATACAATTGCACTACCTAGGTAACCATTTACATTTATTTCCGGAGAATCTTGGCGACTTTAGTGAGGAGCAAGGTGAAAGATTTCACCAAGATATAAAAAACAATGGAAGAGAGATACCAGGGACTTTGGGATGCCCACATGATGGAAGATTACTGTTGGACCCTTAAGCGTGACTGTCCGGGCATATGACATTCCAGGAAGTCCTCGAAAAGATCCTTTTTGCGTGTTGACTAAACAAGTGCTAGTGATAAAGTTTTATTACATTTTTGGTAATATATGCACAGTAATTACATATAATATGAATGCAGACTAAAGTCAAAATGCCACTGATAGCACCTAACTCTAGCATTGTACATAACAATTGCCCTACTAATATGGTCATTCTTAGTTATCTCAAAAACTAGAGCTGATAGAAAAAAATCTGATTACATTTTTGGAATCAGCAACCCAAAATTACACAGGAACAGCTATAAAATTTAAGGCACCAAAATGTGTGTATACCAGTGTTATATACCTATTGTCAAATAGTCGGCGATAACTTCATAAGTCATGAGAACGTATTAGATTCTGAATATCTATTGTTCTCTACAAGCCGCGCTCTACTTTAACCCATGCGGAAGCACCCAATTTTGCAATGGGTTGTGTACATAACATTGAGACAGTAGTACAACAGATCACCCAGGAACAATAAGAAGTCGCCAATACGGTTCAGTTGTGTTTACACAATGGCAGTAATACAAACGTATTATTTTGCTTAGTAACAGAGCATAAAAGAAGGGCGGAGACAGGTCAGCGAGAAGAAAGTAGAGGGAATATTGTACTAGTCACTTCCCACGGGACAGCGATTGTAATATTGGATTAATGGAGACCGATAGTCTGAACGAAGATAAATATGAAAGCGAACATAGCAAAATATTACAGAAAACTTTACAGAGTAATGGGTGCTGGTCGTCTGGACTAAAATAAAATGGAAGAAGACATTGTAAAAAGATTAGAAACACTTCACTAACATCAGAAGGACTCAGAAGAGAGAACACCGATTGCCGAAAGCCATATTCTCATCATATAACCCAGAAATATTCGTCTTTCGGCATTGCTATTGAGAGCAGTCCGTCAGCCGACTTGAGTAACCGTTTAGTTTCGCACAGTGTGAGTTCTAGAATGCTTGGAGTAGCACTAGTGTTCAGTGAATTCGCTATACGGAACCAAGGTTAGTGTACGATAGTTTGTACATTATTAATATATATCCCTTTAGTTGTAAATTACCAATATACATCCATTCTTATTTCAGTTATATATATATATATATATATATATATGTATTTTTTCCATAAACATAACACTGTAAATATCAGTCACATTTTCTCACAATATTACTTCTTACACCACCAAATACAGTAGCAATAAACACAGTGAAGAGACTGAGTATATTTATAAGAGTGCCCAACCATTCTAATTTCAGTTAAATATATTTTCAATAAATATACCACTGTAAATACCAGTCACTTTTCCCCATAATATTACTTCTAACACTACCATATAAACGGTGCATTAAACACAGCGCAGAGATTCATTATATCTGTAAGATTGCACATAGAACTCAACATACAAGAAAACACCCACACACCACATACGTGGCATTCGCGTTCGGGGTACTTATGAAGCCTTTATTATTTCATCCATCTCAGTGGCAAAGACCAGATCAAGAAGCTTTAAGATCGTCTTATTATCATGGCTAGCGTTGTGGGAAGAGCTAAAGAGTAGGGCCAAGTAGATATACCACTACGATACGTATCTTAATATTGCTGACATCCATAGCCAATACTGTGCTATCTAACGTAACATAGATTGCACGTCGCATACACCGAGTACATACAGATATCAACGACATCAACCTACAGAAGTAACGGGGGTTGAGGACCGAAATGGCCAGGGACAAACGAAGAGTTCTTACAAACAACCACCCACACAAAATATAGATCAGAAGTTACCAAGTAACAGACGATTTTTATAAGAAGCTACCCACGGAAAATATAGGTCAGAAGTTACCCCGTAACGGACGATTCTACAGCCAGCGCAAACGCACAATATGGAAAACAGAAGTTGACATTTTATTGGAGCGTGTCAGTAAAGAGCTGCCCTCGCAATATATTGAGATTTTAATTACCAGGGGTAATGGACAGATTCTCCAAATAAACCTACCTCGCGAACACATAAATGCATATATATCAAGTGCCACTTTCCCAATGCCATCACAGCAAGCGGACCACTACGGCAACACGAAGATTCTATCGCCTAGTTATTTCGTTCAAGACACTACGTACACGACAAACAAGCTTTGGGTTACAATGCAAAATCCCGCATGGTGAAGAACAAAAGATCCGTCCGTCGACACCTAAAGGACAATGCGGGCCTGACAATGTTATTATAATCTCCAGGAGCACAGACAAAAGACATGCTCATTGTGTACGAACGACCAAAATGCCTTATTGACATTCAGCAATAGAGCAAGAAACATGATATCCTTTTTCGGTTCAGGCAGACGATAACTTAGTAGTTTAGGATTAGACTTCATTCATCATCATCATCATCATAGTATATCGTAGTATAAGAGTAAGATTAGATGGTGCGTTTTATTTATTAACTACCACCTTCTCTTCCAGGTATAGTTATATTTAGTTGTCATTATATTTGTACTATTTTATTTGGTTGTTGTGCTACATATCAGTAATTCAAATAATATTGTAATAGTGTTTGCATTACCAACACGTTACTTACATAAATAGAGAAGGAAAGAAAGTGTGCGACAGAGACATACAGTTCTTCCTTTTTTAATCTTCTGTTCACTCACGATGAAGGAAGGGTTGGGGGCTAACGAGCTATAGGAGGGGACAGATAGATTAGTAGAGGTGATAGTGTCACGGGATTCAGAATCACTGAGTCTGTATCCTGGGAACGTATCCTACTTTCTCAAATTCGCCTTCCTCTGCCACTACAGTCTATCTTTAAACGGATGCCAGGCAAGTCCGAGCCATTGATAAATCCTGGGCAACCAAGATGAACTCTCCCTGGTTAATCCTTGGGTTAACTTTGTGACAATGGTCCACAACTATCTGGTAACTGTCCAGTTCGCAATGCAGATGATTCATCACTACTTACAGAAAAGACCCAGATCCTTGATAGGTGGGCTGAACATATCTGTAATGTACTTAATCTCCCTTCAGTGATAAACGAGGAAGCCATCCAACGGATACCTCAAGTGGAAATAAAAATGGCGATAGATGAACATATCAACGAGACCGAAGTAGAGGAAGCCATAAAAACCCTCTCGCTTGGGAACGAACGAACGAACTTTATTTCAAAGGGTTAAGAATTGGGCCGGAGATATATAAAACAGCCGGACCTTGACTACTAGTAAGCTCATCGAACTCTTTCGCCTTATGTGGGTCAAAGGTGAGATCCCACAGGAGATGAAGGATGCCTCAAAAGTTCATATCTACAAGAGGAAAGGCAACCGACAAGAGAGTGACAATCACCGTGGAATTTCCCTACTGTAAATTACCGGCAAGATCCTCGTGCGTGTACTGCTCAACCGCCTAAATAAACACCTTGAACAGGACCATCACCTCCCAGAAAGTCAGTGCGGATTCAGAGCTGGGCGAGGAACGATAGTCATGATATTTGCTGCTCGTCAACTCCAAGAGAAATTTCAGGAGCAAAATCGCGACCTATACACTACGTTTATTGACCTGACCAAAGCAATTGAAACAGTGAGCAGAGGTGGACTATGGAAAATCCTGTCAAAATGTGGCTGTCCTGATAAATTTATCATCCTGGTCAAACAGCTCCACGAAGGTAAGCATTACCCCGTCTTGGACAATGGCGAAGCCTCTAAAATGTTTGAGGTTACAAACGGCGTGAAAAGGGGTTGTGTTCGTGCCCCGACACTTTTCAGCATGATGTTTTCAGCCATGCTAACTAATGCTGTCAACGGAAGCGAGTTCGGTATACCAATCAAGTACCGAACAGAAGGCAAACTATTCAACCCCAAGGTGCAAACTGATATGATCCGCGAATTCCTGTTTGCCGATGACTGCGCTCTGAACAGTACCTCCGAGCAGAAAATGCAGGAAGGCATGGACCGTTTCTCTGCTGCTTGCAACAGCTTCGGGCTAACCATCAATGTCAAGAAATCTGAGGTAATGTACCAACCAGCCCCAGGTAAACCGTACAAGGAGCCAACGATTACAGTGGAGGAACAGAGACTCGTATCCGTGGATAAGTTCACGTACAAACATAAATAACACATAAGGAAGGGAAACCCGAGGACAGAAGTGATTGCGTCATTAAGGGGCTGAGTTGCCCACTGTATACTTCCGGTGTTATCTTGTGTTTCGTACTGATAAATAGTCAGTAAAGCATCCTTTTTTGGGGATGCCTAGCTGGCCGTGGGGTCAGTGTGATTCGCTTGATAGCTAGGCGGAGTTGTCGTACGGAAGGTACGGGGTTCGAACCCTGGGTAAGCCACTCACGTCTGTTGTTTTTCTGTTGTCGAAGTGTTCTACTTCTTTATTTCTTACGAGTGCCTGAAAACATACCTTTATGTTTGTCTAATATTAATTTATAAGTTCACGTACGCTCGACGAGGTGGCTAACAGAATAGCAAAGGCCAGTATTGCGTTTGGAAGACTGCTATCCTCAGTGTGGGAACGTAGAGGTATTAGCGTCAAGACCAAACTGAAGATGTACCGTGCCATCGTCTTCCCCACCCTCATCTACGCCAGTGAGAGGTGGACCGTTTATGCTAGACATGCTCGAAAATTAAATCACTTCCATACAACCTGCCTGCGTCGCGTGCTAAGCATTCGATGGCAGGACAAGATCCCAGATACCGAAGTTCTATCAAGAGCAAATATGCCCAGTGTCTATACACTGATTCAGACAGCGCAGTTACGGTGGACCGGACATCTGGTTCGTATGCCAAATGAACGCCTCCCAAAGAGGCTGCTGTATTGCAAGTTGAGGGAGGGAAAGCGTACTAGAGGACGACCAAAGAAGCGCTTCAAAGACAGCCTGAGGGAGTCACTGAAGAGCTGCCAGATTAATACAACCACCTGGGAGCAACTGGCACAGGTTCGCACAGCTTGGAGAGGCGCTATCAAAACGGGTGTTGCAGTCAGCGAGGCCAACCGTGTGAGGGTAGTCCAGAAAATACGAGCAGTCCGAAAGTCAAGCGTGGATGTGCAACCTGTAGTGTCTTCGGGCCTTGTTTGTCGGTCATGCAACATAACTTTTCTTGCCCGCATTGGCTTGATCAGCCATATGCGCACCCACTTAACCTCATAGAATGAACTGTATTACGAGAGATGTCGATGGTCCTCATCGAATACGATGGACAAATCATATATATATAAAATATATGGGCCATCTGTACGGTGGGGGGGGGGGGGAAGTGTGCATAAAAGCGTAATAAGAAACAAGGCGACCTATATGGTGTTGCGCACGAGGCTGGCAGCCTCATCATGTTACGCAAATCGTACAGAAAACACTGCTGCAGGAGCATGTGAATGCTTGAAGCTGGCTTCTTGCGTAGGGGCTATCGACAGCCGTGTATCCTTGCTCCATAGGGAACTACACGGAAAATGTTGATGAAGGTTAACAGTTAACTACGCATGTACTCACACGTTAAGCTGAGCTCAATCATTCAGACATTACTGTCAGGCTGTACCCAAGAACTAAGGCATTTCCTTGAGCTTCAACCTCTGAGCGAAGCCGTTACTGCTCCAATGATGTGGACTGCATGATCCGTGTTATTACGGTGTCATCGTGTATGATGCTGTGGTAGATAACGTATTGACCTGATCCTAAACTCACCCAGATCGTGTTTTTCTCACACATTTCATCTCACTGGTAGTCACTAAGAGATCGGACAATCTACACCAGGGTTTCTTAACATGTGGTCAACGGACCCCCAAGTGGTTCCATAAATGAGTTACAGGTGGTCCATGTACATTACCAAACATTTTAAAAAAGCAGTTTTTTTTTTTTTTAAGTTACGCTTTTATACACATTCCCCTCCCCCCCGAGATACACATCCCCCTCCCCCATCCATCGGACAATCGAAGAGGTACATAGCCTTCCTTGGACAATCAAAAGGGTCCATAGCCTTCACTGGACATTCAAAGGAGTCTTTTATCCTTCATTGGCCCATCAAAGTGGTCCGTAGCCTTTATCTAACAATCAAATGGATCCATAATTTTCATTGAACAATCAAACAGGTCCATGGCACAAACAAAAGGTTAAGAAACACTGATCAACGCTATTTTCCAACATTGACTTACTTATGTTAGCATGTAGCCAACATTAATGCATTGGCGGCGCAAGAGTTAACATGAAGGAGGGCTAAGTTAGCATCCGTATACTGTCGCTGGTTACAGAATACTTCAAGCAATCATCCATTATTCTTGAAACTCCTGTGGAGTAAAGGCCGTATCCAAGTTCACGCTAATGCTTCATATCCTGTGCCATCCGTTCACGGTTTTCTCATGTGATCTTTATTTCCTGTCAGTTTATCACCAGTTTTCTTGTCCGTGTTATTTTTCTTCGATCTACGTCTGGTTATCTTACCAAGGGAATTTCAAAACAAGAACTGGCTTGTAGGGTAATCATCTGGATTGCTAAATGTGTCCCGTCCAACACCAACGTCAGTTGTTCACTTCTTGCTCCATCGCTATTTGTTTTAGTATTGTTTGTTTTCGTATTGTTTGTTTTAGTATTGTTTGTTTTCGTATTGTTTGTTTTAGTATTGTTTGTTTTCGTATTGTTTGTTTTAGTATTGTTTGTTTTCTTTCCCATTAATTCCACACTTGCTATCTTGTTATACAATGTAAATGCTTCAGTTTTGCGTAAGCACCTATTTATGAAAGTAGATAACTTCGTGGTTATCGTTCTTGATGTTCATCATTTTTCAGAAACATACAATAGGCCATTTTGCATACAACCTTGACATTTGAGTTTAAGATTCTTGTATTTGTGATAGATTTGATTTTTTAAAAATGTCCATACATTTCTCAACGCCATGAAAACTCATCTTGTATTTTGAATCCGTGTTTTGTTATCATCGTCTATTCTTTCTCTACTTTGTTTATTTTGCTATCAAGATATATGTACGCGTCCATATCGTGTACAGGAGCCGCAGTAGCATAGTGGTTAGTGCACTGGCTTCCTAGCGCAGTGGTCTATGGTTCGATCCCCAGATGCGGTGGGATATTTTTAGGCCACAAACTGCTCCTGGGTCGACCCAGCCCCAAATGGGTACCAGAGCAACTCTGGGAAGATTAAGGCGGCCGGCGTGATGGTAGTGTGCCGGTGGTCAAGAAATATGGACCTAACACCATATTCCCAATATGCCTCGATGGGTGTGTAAACGGGATCCTTTACCGTACCATATCGTGTACAGCAGGGGTTTTCAACCTATTTTTGCTTATCCCCCCTCCCCCCCCCCTTTCGCCCCATCTGAGTCTCATGTACCTTCGTTGCTCCCTGTATAGTACCATCTTACTGTGGCCCCCCCCCCCCCTAGAAATATGGTATGGTCCACGTTGAGAACCACTGGTGTAGAGATGTTTCTCTAAGTGTCATTTGATTTGTCATTTGTTGCATTTATTCTGATATTTCTTTCTTTTCTCCAAGTAATTTCACATCCTCTTGCTGTGACCCCTCATCGTGTATTCTCATTTTGTCTTGCATTTCCGCTATTATTATGGGACAGAAGAGCATTGTCATGTGTAAAATGTAGGTTGTCGAACTGTTTTGTTAGAGTCTAACTGAATCATATTTTTTATTTAGTTGACGTTCTTTTCCTGTTCCAAACTATAGCCAGGAAAAAGAATCTGTAACAAGAAGCATTCCTGTCGAACTTCAGATTTTATCTCAAAGCGGTCTGAAATATGCCTTTCATGAAGAACTTTATAGTTGATGTTTTCATTGGTTTTCCTCATTAGATTACGGAACTTATTAAGACTCAATAATGCATTATCAATTTCGGAATTAATTTTGTCTATTTATTCAGTTATTCTTCTTTGAAGTTGTTTTGAAATATTAATTTCGCTGTCCGGCCATAGTGACATGCATGTCGCCCTGTATTAAACCCCCACCCTGGAGGAGCACGGTGTCTGCTTTAATTTGACTCCAACCCGGACATACCTGCTTAGCTTGGTAAAACAAGCCAGGAATATAACTACAAAAGGCAAAGCTATGGGGGTTGTCAGTGTGCTGTCCGAGGCAGCAATGAGTAATCGCTTATCAAATTTTTCTCTCAAAAAATATGTCGAAGTGTTCACCAGCCGACTGTGGTCTGTCAGCTTTTTCTTTTAATTTGTTTTTCGCTCCTTAGGAAAGCCTGATTCAAGCACATCGTCCTCTCGTGCTGTAGTGGTTTTTACAGCATTTATTTTAAATGCGGATATTGCTGGTTCAGTGAACCACTTCACACTATTCACCTCTTGTAATATGACAGAGCGAGTAGTAACACCGCAATATCATTATTGCTTTCGGTAACTTCTCACAACGTCTATGGAGTGGACCAGTGTTGCCACTCCTAGGTGGATTCACCTAGATCTAGTTTTTTTGTTCTGTCTATGTGTCACTTTCCTTCATTAGTTGTAGGACATCACCTAGATTTTGCCCCAAATCGAACAAAATCGGTCAAAATAGCCCCCAAAAATTGCAAAAATTGCCCAAATCGCCGATCTCTTGTTTTTTTTTTTTTTTTTCAAACTTCAGTTGGTGAGGAAATTTCCCTCTCACAAGATAGTGTGGTGCGAACGGTTATTTTTCCTCTTTAGGATCTGGAGATTAACCTAATATTAATACTGTCATTTGTTATTGTTTGCGTTTGCTCGACCATATGTCACTCTTGCATGCTAACCTTTTTTTGAGCGGTATGTACGTTGTGCCGTAGTTCATAGCTGAGCTGCGATATCTGCGCCTTTCTGCCTGACACATCCGATTTCAGCACGCAATTTTTAAGGGTTACTTTCCCAGACACCCCAGACCTATATGAATGCTTTACCTCAAGTCAATACAATAGTGCAGTGAGATGACTGCGCCAGTGCTTGTCTTTTGAGCTGACATGCAACTCTGCCTTATCGTCCGTACTGGGAAGCCCCCTTTCCGGGGAATCCATACACATCCTTGTGAGGCAGCGGTCACCGAATCGACTTGAAATTAAATAAAGAGTTCCCTCGGGTTTGTGACATCGGACAATAGACAGGACTTGAGTTTTTTTTTTAAAGGAATTTCACTGTTAACTTTTCCAGACAAATAAAGATATGATGAAAAGACGACATTGTTTGATTTGACACATGGAGAAAAATTGTTTGATAGCGCGTTTACAAATGTGAAATCACTGCAACACGGCCAACAAGTAATACGGCTGCCCTAAAATTGCAACTGCAACCGGCGAAAATGGAGCGTGTTAGAAATTGTGATAGAATTTCTCGTTGCAGAGAAGGAAACTGTTGTGAACATTTACAAGCGTCTATGTGATGTGTATGGAAGTTTTGCAGTCGACAGGAGTACAGTCAGTTGCTGGGTTCAGAGAATCAAAGAATCAGGAAGTGGAGATACGGAGCTGCTTGATCGGCCGTGCTGTGGACGTCCTGCCACAGCCACCAACGCAGAAATGTTGAAATGCGCTGAGGGCATTATTCTTACTGATAGGCAAATCACTACTCAACAATTGGCCTTACAGCTGTCAGTCAGCATTGGTAGTGCAAATGCAGTTATAAAAACTCTCGGATTTTCTAAGGTTTGCGCAAGATGGGTTCCTCGAAGCCTCACAAATGACCACCGATTGCAAAGGAAAGCAATTTCTTCTGAATTGTTGGAGCGTTTCAATGCTGATGGAGAGAACTTTTTGGCTAAGATCGTTACAGGTGACGAAACCTGGGCACATCATTTTGAACCTGAGACAAAAAGACAGTCAATGGAGTAGCATCATCCGCAATCACCACGAAGAAAGAAATTCAAGACAATTCCTTCAGCTGGAAAGGTAATGATCACTGTCTTTTGGGATATTGAAGGTGTGATTCTTGTGGACGTTATGCCAAGAGGAGAGACAATCAATTCGCAAGCTTACATTAAGACATTGAAAAAACTCAATCAACGTTTTCGCAGAGTTCGGCAGCACAAGAATCCAGCAGACCTGCTTCTCCTTCACGACAATGCACGACCTCACACAAGTCTGGCAACACGGGAAGCAATCACCAAATTGGGTTGGACTGTACTACCCTATCCACCCTATAGTCCTGACTTGGCACCCTCTGATTTTCATCTATTTGGTCCACTTAAAGATGCACTCCGTGGGACAAGATTTGAAGATGATGAAGGAGTGATTCATGCAGCGATGAAATGGCTACTTGATCAAGACAAAATCTGGTACGGGCTAGGAATACATGCACTTGTTTCGCGCTGGCATTAAGCCGTACAAGTTGATGGGGATTATGTTGAATAATACCGATGTTTACATGACATATCCATGTATATTGTATATAAATTTCATGCTTTTTGAATAAACAGCTCCTGAGAAAAACGATGTGGTGCATTACTTTCTGAACGCCCCTCGCATTAAACAGATAGCACAGGACAGGAAAGTTTGGCATATATTTGTTAAAGACGTGTGCTCCACGGGGAACCGAAATGTACTCAGTGAAATTAATACCAATTTAAAGAGACATATTCCGTTATGTGCATCGTTCCATGTTTAAATCTTTATACACGATCATCATTATTCAACTTCTGCTCATGCGCACGCAAGTCCAGAAATGGAAAATTAACATATATTGCTAAACATGTGAGGTAGTTTTCTTATACATTTCTGACACACTTTTTGAAACAGAATCCTTCTACTTTTATCCACACATAGGATGTCTTTCAGGCACGTCCGTTTGAACGGCCAAAGAGACTTGATTTCTCCTCAAAACAAAAACACGTCATCAAATAACAGCACAAATACATGCGTAAGGAAGCATTACATTTCAAACAAAATTTTCTGTCTTTGCCGCGCAAAAAGTGTCGTAACAGTATTACACTACAGTCCTCTATCTGGAATCTCCGTAGTAAGGGGAAAAAGGGAACCTAAAAAAACACACCGAAACTGAACACAAACATGATAGGAATAAAGATGAACATATGCAGTCTTTTGAACGTATTCCACAGGGACAGGTGGCGTGAATTTATTGAAGGCGTATGCTCCATATGTGGCGGAAGTGTAATAAGTGAATGACTTATCATCAACTATCACTTTCTGAACCTGTGATGGATCCTGTATAACCCTAAACTTGTTTGTCCCGGATTCACAGATGATCCGAATCGTCCCTGCAGGAAATACGCTCCACACAGGAAGTCTCTCTAGGCAGGAAACGTCTGCTCAATACAGGAAGTCTCGCTACGCAGGACGTCTGCTCAACACAGGAAGTCCCTCTAAGCAGGATGGCTGCTCCACGGCAGGAAGTGTACCAAAAAGTCTGCTCCGCGAACGTAGTCTGCTCCACGCAAGATGACTGTCCCCCACTCAGAAAGTCTGCCCCCACGCAATAAGTCTGGTCCCACTCAGAAAGTCTGCTCCACGCGGCATGAATCGGTTTTCTACTCAGAGAGTCCGCAAAACTCCGGAAGTGTGCCCCTCTCTGAAAGTCTGCTCCGTGCAAGAAATCTGTCCCAATCAAAAAGTCTGCTCCACGCAAGACGCCTATCACACTCAGAAAGTCTCCACATTCAGGAAGTCTGTCCCCCTTAGAAAAGTCTAAGTCCTGCTCCAAGCAATAAGTCTGATTCCCCCCCCCCCCCCCCCCCCCGGAAACCCCCCTCCCCCCCCCCCCGGAAAAGGAAATTGCTCCACGCACGACGTCTGTCCCAGTCAGAATTCTGCTCCACGGAGGGAGTTCTTTTCCCAGTCAGAACGTCTGCTCCACTCAGGAAGTGTGCACCAAAATATTTCATTTGCTCTTGCACGAATACTTATCACCCCAAAGATAACCAGAACCTCTGGGATAGATTAGACAATTCATTCTGTCATTCTTGTCATTTATTCAACTATTAATTCATTTAGTTCCTCCTTTATTTCCTCCTTCGCTTATTTATAACTTTCGTCTATTACAGTGCGTGGCTTTAATTTAGGGACATCGCAACACAACAGGAACGATATAACGAACAGATCTCTCCCAGATGGTAGCAGATCTCTCCAAAATTGAGCATGCACCCAAACCAAAAACGTTTGCTCAATTTTGGTAATACGCCCCTGGACCTTTGCTGGATGCACCCATCAAGAAATTGTTATTGCAATTAACGTTAAACTGTAGACGTTAAGTGCAAAAATGTATTGACTGGCCCCTATATTAAACTCAAGTTAGTGAGAATATAAAATTAAGCAGTAGGGATGTTAGCATGATGGTAATCAATATCTTCTCTGATAGAACAGCTTGGCCATGTAGACGAGGGTAATGGTGTGATCACGATCTACAGGTAGATAACAGAGAAAGATTGTGATAGATATTAAGGTGATTGCGGGAAGAACAGAAAATTCATACTAGCCTTCACTCACCGGTATTTAAAAATGGATTATTCGCAGGATCAAATGTACTTTTTGTCGATCCCAGTTAAAACAGATAAGATTGCTGCTAAAATGTATTTCTGATCTGCAAGCGAAAGGAAAGACGATCGTTTCTTTGAAAGGTTTGCAAGAATTAGTTATTGTTATTGTTGGTCAGTGCGCTCCGGGCAAACCAATACGTGCTCAGTCTTCCTCAGCAAATGTTCAAGGGTATGCTAATTGTTCCTGTTGCGCGCTGGTTGTATGCACCAAAATATATGCATTTGTCACAGTGGGGGTTGCCCAAGCATTATTCATGATCTTGTTAAGGTGAGATAAACAGTTAGGACAGCTCACAAGAGAAAATAGTGAATGAAAATAATAATATTGCTAACTGACAACGGTTCAGAATACCGGCTCACGTTAATTCATAGTGAGTGATTATCTTGAGTTGTAAATAGAAAGTTCGAGAACAAAAAAAAAGGCTCGACCAATAAATTTAAGTAAAAAAGATTTGGGTCAGCGAATCAGAAGAGTGGCGAGAGAAACACACCACGCGAAATGACCAGAGGTCATTAGATGACAGTGAGTCCTGAGTTGTGCTTCAGGAAGAAGGTGTGATCGCTGAGCGGACAAGATGAACCTTCTGTGGTTTTACAGATATGAAAATATATTTAGATGTCCAGCCATCACTAGCCAGTGTTATTCTATCGGGAGATAGTATTTGTTTCTGTAGTTCACAATTAAGGTGTATTTCTGAAAGGAGATCAGCGTTTGTGCTGTGTTTTGTAAGTATTGAACTATGATTATATTTTACACAGAGTAGAATTTTGTTTACAGGAGAATCTTGCATAGGCACGATTTGGCAGTTCATTACGAGAACATTATGACTATATACTAAGAAAAACGGATGGTTATAACGACTATGCGTAAAGTAACCAAGAGGCTGTAAACATTTGAAGGAAACTATAGATATTATAGAGGAGCCATATTGAACAAGGTTTGAAGTGTCCAGAATTGTATATGATTATCAAGAAAAAGTGAATGTCGACTTTTATAGAAGAACTTCAAATATACTCTCTCATTAGTAAGTATCAGAATGGTATACATACAATTATTTATGCATGAGATGAGTTTTGTTGCTACGAACAGTTATAGAGACCTGTTTGACCAGTTCGTCGAGGAAGATATTGAAGTAACAAATAAAGTATGGAATGCTAATAAAGAGCATTGGCATATTAGGCAATAGGAGCAGATTTTGGAAAGACTAAGGAAGTCTACGGAGAAAAGAATAAGTTAAAGAGGAATACGGAAGTTACGAGACATAGAGTTCATGTATGAGTTAACATGAAGTACCAAAGACCCAGTAAAGGCTTCTATGAGAACTCTATCATTTGAATGACCCAGTATACTTGTTGTTTTATTAAGTTATTACAAGTTTTTGAAGAAACAGAATGAATTTGATTCCATCTTTATGAGTTGCTGATCGTATGCCATTTACATTTAAACTACCACTATACGAAGTCACTATTAACATTAAATAAGGAACTGAACGAACCTGAAGTATTGTCGCGAGAGGCGAGTAATTCTGCATTTAAATTCTTAAAACCTATTGCCAATGTTTTGTCGATAAATTTCTAAAGGCATGAGAAAGCAGTCGGTTGTCTAAACCCATTGTTCACAATAGATAGCGCTCTGCGTCAGCTCTGGAAAGTC
Source organism: Oreohelix idahoensis (assembly GCA_024509875.1). Lineage (NCBI taxonomy): Eukaryota > Metazoa > Mollusca > Gastropoda > Stylommatophora > Oreohelicidae > Oreohelix > Oreohelix idahoensis. The sequence continues at coordinate 283,368 of JAMPIV010021024.1, read as the reverse complement.
ACAAATTTCGCATGGACTGTTTTCACAACAATGAGACATTAGTTCAACAGACTATCGAGGTAGTCGCCAATACGACTCGGTTGTGTTTACACAAGGGAAGTAATACACAAGTATTATTTTGCCGAGTAACAGAGCATAATGGACGACCAGAGACAGTTCAGCGAGCACGCTTTACAATGAGTATTTTGTTAAGTCGGTTCTCATGGAACAGACAAAGTAATATTGGATTAACGGAGACCCAAAGTCTGAGCGAAGATCAACATGAAAGGAGTAAAGAGTACGTCACTATAGAAAGACTATTAAACGCTGCACAGACACCAGACGGACAGGAGACGGATTGTCTGGGCGAGGCAAAACACGAATGCGATCATAGCAAAATATTACAGTAACTCTACAGAGTAATGGGGACTGGTTGTCTGACTAATGTTAGACAAACGAAACTTCACATGACTTCAGAAGCGAATACGGAAATCACCAGCGGCCATGTGGACACGATAAAACCCAAAGAAATTGGTCTCTCAGTAGTGCAAAGAAATAGCATTCCGCCAGACCGACTTGTTTCTATATTTCACGAGGAAGGATCAGGACATGAAGTCAGTGATTTCTTTATATGGAAACCAAGGTTAGTGTATTATAATTTGTACATCATTAATCCATTCTAATTCCAGATATCTATATACATATTTTCCATAAATATAACACTCTAAATACCAGTCACTTTTTACTATAATATTATATTTTACATTATTAAGTACAGGTTGGAATAAACACCGTACAGAGAATTATTATATTTATAAGATTGCACAGTTTCCAGTAACTATAACGAGGTAAATAATAGGCACTTTTCTATTACTCCTTACATTACCCGTTAACAGTGCAGTAAACACCGCGCAGTCATTCATTATAGGGATAAGATTTCACAGTCAAGAACACACTGCATGCGGAGCATATGTTACGGGGTACTTATAAAGCTTCATCATTTTATCCATCGCAGTGGTAGAGACAGAGGAAATTTGAGATAACTCAGCCTTCGTCTTACTACCCTGTCTGGCGCAAATCACGGGACAAGCTAATGAGTAGGGCCAACCAGATATACTGCGACGACACGTATCTCACAGATATTTAATGGCAACAAATCTACCAACAAACAACGGGGGTTTTAGAAAGGAATTTGCCAGGCGCGAAGGATACTTTCTATCATCAACCACCTACACAGAAAAGTAAGCAGAAAATACCTAGAATAAGGGATGGATTACTAAGAGCTGTCTACGTGAATTATTGATCAGAAGCAGCAGTAGCCTAAGGACGATTGTCATTACAACAAGTGCCTTTGAGAAATCTTGATCAGAAGTTGCAGGAGCAGACGGACGATCTTGTAAACCCAGTGCCTACGAAAAGTATTGAGATCCTAAATTACCTGCGGTAATGGACAGACTCGTCAAGTAAAACTGATGCGCCAACATATACAGATATATAACATATTCATATCAAGTACCACCTGAGCAAACAGGCATCACAACAAGTAGATATCTGACTGCCAGACGAAGTCCCTACCGCTTAACATTACGTTCAACACAACCTATGAATAAGCCCCGCAGCCACTCGTGGCATTGTCAACACTCGCATTGTAAAGAACAAAATATCAGGCCGTCGACACCCGAAGAAAGTCAGTGAGCCGGACAATGTTATTGAATGCAGACAAAGACATGTTCACGGCGTACAAACACCCAGAGTGTTATTGACAGTCAGTCAGAGACCAAGAAACAAGATATCCTTTTTTAGTATTTAGGATTAGCTTAAATTCATCATCATCATCACATAGTATAGACTTAAGATTCATTTGTGTATTTTGCATTAACTACTATCTTCTTTTCCAGGTATAGTGTTTGCATTACCAACACACGTTAATTACATATATAGAGAAAGAAAGAAAGTGTGCGAGAGACATACAGTTTTTCCTTTCTTCCTGTTCTGTTCACTCAGTGTAATAGGGGAGGTGGGCGCTCGTTAGCATTATAATAGAGAGGGGGGATGGAGTGGTAGGAGTGACAGTGTCACGAAATCCAGAATCACTGAGACTATCTGCTGGGAACTTATCCCCAAGTCTTAAATTCACCTTCTCCCACTCCTGCTGCCTAACTTCAACCGGTTGCCAGGCAAATCTGAGCCATTGACTACGCCGGCACCACAACGAGAACTCTGTTTGGTTAACCTTCGGGTTAACCCTGTGACAAGTACACAAGAAAAGGATTAGAGTATCATCCAGGAATTTACACCTCTGGCGGAGATGGCCATTAATGATATCAACGAAATAACTTGGAAGATAAAAGAAAGAAGATAAAAAGAGAAGTTGTAAACTTAAATTACGTCATTAGGCCTGCCATCTGCCACCTAGTGAGATAACACACAGTAACCAGTAACAGCAGTCCTGTGACATACTTTGAATTGATGCCGTAACCAGCGCTGTTACACATCCTCTCATTCGTCTATCTCTGCTGGTCTTACGTTTGATGCCAAATTCCAGCAGTCGTAGCCTCGATGGTTCATCGATTGCAATGTCCTTCTCTAATGGTCAATCATTAATTGCCCTCAGTATCTCTCCCTTATCCATATCCAATGCACCTAATCTATGGGTGCTCTTGAAGCTAGTCTGTCAGCTCTTTCATTGCCGCGTACCCCTGCATGCCCAGGACAGCAATTCAACATCACTTCCTGAAGTTCCAAGGCTGTTATGGATGTTTTCCATTCATGCCAGAGCCATCCACTTTGGACCTATCGAAGCATGGATTTTGAGTCTGATTCAATAACTGCCCTTGTTAATGAAGTTTCCGACAGCCACCTTAAGGCTGCAGTAGCTGTCTCTACCTCCATTCTCAAGCTACCATGAGTTATCTATTGCAAGAATTAGTGCAGACAAAAAGCAACAAACCTATTATTTTTATAATGAACGGGAACAATACCACTTTTTTTTCCTGATGCAAGCTTGAAATGATTGTATTTACAATCAAAGACTATCATCACTTTTGGATTACTGCTTAAGACTTCGTGTGACGAATCACTAAACGAACATTAAGGAAATAGTGGACAACAGTGACTGCCAAGCAGTGGCGTACTTAGGGGGTGCGAAAGGAGCGGTCCGCCCCTAGTGACAGCCAGGAGGAGGGGGGGGGGGGGGGGGGGTGTCTTCCGATAATAGTATGACAGTGCTTAAAATATACTTGCAAATGTGTTCCTTCATGGTGAAGTGAGAGTAAAAGGTAGGATCCACGACGGGCGCAAACTACTTTAAGTACTCCTTTGCTGTCAATCTTCTCACTACAACTGTACGTCATATTAATTTTGTTTTTTAACTGAACTCTTTGTTGAAACTTTCATTGTTTTGTATCCCTCCCCCCTTTTGGTGTTTTTTTTTTTGGGGGGGGGGGGGGGTTGTTTCCTCTCCGCTTAAAATTGTGACGGTATTGCCTTCTCTGCTTTACAGTAGTGATCCAACAGTGGCCAAAACTCAAGAGTATCTAATATGGGCTTCAAAGTTATCTACCTTTGCACAAGATTACTCTTGGCAGAGATGTAGACAGAAGGGTGATGACACTTCTATTACAAAGGGAGTCTTCACAAGATATTCAGAATAAGCGAGAACAATACTGTTTTACCTGAGTATGTTAACTCTGTAATTCTGCCGACGCTTTTGTGACGGATTTAAGCACTTATTATTTTCAGCCAGTTTAAGCCCCCACCCCTGATTTACTCAGTAGAATTCAATTAGTCTAGTATAGCTCTGTTTAGAGTGTGTGTAGTTAATTGACTGAGACAAAGATGCAGTAACTTTAAAAATAATTAAATCGAAATTAAATTTGTATCATTACAAATAACAAAATTTAATAATCTTTTTGGTTTTTAACAGTTGGAAAATAATTTGAATAGTTATGGATCAAGAAAAGTTATCACCACAGTCGTTATGGGATGTGAGATGTTACTGGAAGTTGAAGTGGCAGCATATAATTGAACTTAGCAGCGAATGACGGTTCTGCTCCTTCTTATGGGTTGGTTCTTTTCACACTGCTCACGCTCGTCTCTGATCAAGGTTGTCGGGTGTAGCTCGTTTCCCAGAAATGTCAAGGAGAGTCTACCACGTGGGTCCTTCATCTTAAAGCTTAGGCCACTATTTCCTTCTTGTTCCAAAGATAGTACTTTCTGCTGGTACCACCAATAACTATGGTACAAGAATAGAACTAAACGCTTTACTGAGTATGGCGTTTTCCACCCCATAGTTATGGGTTCTATCTTCCCATACCACCATCCAAATTAACTCAGACTTTACCCTCCATGAGAATTAAATTTAATCCTTCTGGATAAAACTTTTTTTTTACATTTAAATAGAATAGCTTTAGCTTTACATTACATTAATAATACAGATAGAGTCTGTTTACATATACATCTCCACTGATTGAAAAGTGTTCACAATACAAATTTAATATGTTTTCATTTATATTTACACTGATTAAAAAGTTGGAAACTTCCATTACTTTAAAATGAATATTTTCACATAGACATTGACACTAGTTTAAAGCTTGAAAACTTACATTAATTTTAAAGTGAATATGTTTATATCGACATTAACACTGCTTTGAAAATGTAAGTATTATACTTAGAATGTTCATCATCTCTTTCATCTTTCCCTCCCTGCTCCGTATGAAACCTGGGACTACTTTATGCTTTTAGTTCTCTTTAAGAAACTAGCATTAAAGCAATCACCAGCCCGTGCTGTGGTGGTTCATGAATCGTCATTCTACCTGACTTTTTGTGCAAACGTTATAAAGTAAACCAAACCAAACCAAACACCCAGCCAGTGCTCAATTGCTAACCTGAAACACAAACAAAGCACTGACTAGTTAAAATCATAATAAATAATTATGAAGAAACACCGTGCTCTCACCTGCCAAACAGTCCGTTCTTCCACGCTACCTGAAACATCCCACTATTACACACACATCCACTCTCATACATGTCTTCCACTGAGACTAGTGTGATGTTGTGCATGAGGCTGGCAAAGTCACCATGTAACACAGATCGCTACCGAAACCACTACTGCAAGAGCATATGAATTCTCCATGCAGAGGCCAGCCACATTGGTGGCCCCATGCTCCATTAGGAGCGAGAAGATAAATATATATCTCCAAGTGAACCCACGTGCTCTCATAAACCATTCTACACATAGCAACAATTAAATAATACTAAAATTAGCATAATAGAGTATTAAACGCTATGTACAACGAATATTCTCCTTAACGAGAATAATCGGCCGACACATCCTATTCCGCACGGCAATTTTTGGGACCGGGTGTGCCTTCCCTCTTCGATCCCTACTCCTAAGCCAGACTGCTGTGATGCAGCCTGTTTCCAGGACCACCACGTGGAGGTGGAGTATGGTCTTGGTCAGCTCTGGTTCGCTGACCCTGACGCAGGCAGTCAAGCTATGGGTCGCTTACTGCATTCCTCACTTTTGATGCGTCTTGGGCCCCAAAGTAACACCGTCCAATTATTCGTTAACTTACTTCGTGTTCCACTATAATAAACTATCTTGGCATGAATGGATAAAATTATATTAATCTCTTACTACTAAAATAGCACCTCTTATAATAACCCAATTTTCATCCATAATAATAATAATAGCCCCTTCAGTCATAACTGACTATGGGAATGCGCCCCTGAGGTGGCAGCCCTCAGCTGCTTATTTTCCTGGTGCTCCTTTCGACGTTTTCTCCTCACCTCTGCTTGTTGTGTGTGCCTATTTTCGCCCAATCTGAGGTGGCGCAGGCTATCGCCAAGTTAATAGCCTTCTCTAACTCCAAAACTGACTTCAGGTGTCGACGAGTGGGGTGGATTTATAATAAGGAAAATATTTTGTTCTCCTTACATTTTTTTGTAAGTAGTAATAGTAGTTTTTTCAGTTTTTAGTCTGATCTACCATCTTTATGGTTTAAGTCGTCTGCGTTAGGAGCCTTTGCCAGTTAACAGCAGCGATAGATTGGATAACTGATAACAGGGAGGAGGTAACACAGTAAAACCAGAATTTTTTTCTTCGGTATTTCTCTTAATTTGTTAGGGAGCACGGTATCCTTTTTCTTCTTTCTTTCTCGAGTGAGTCGCAGTCACTTATGTGCCATGGCTGAGCGAGTAAAACTTAGAACAATGCTAAGAGAGGAAGCAAAGGAAATAAGACTACAAGGTGAAGAGCTGCTAGTCTTTATGAACGAAGAACTAGCCAAATATGAGGCGGAGAAGAAAGAGACGGAAGACCGTCAATTGGAAAGTAAGAAAATTGAGGCGGAAATGGAAACTCGCAGAGACATGGAGAGAGAGGGAGAGACAACGTGAGGAACGAGTGAGACAACATGAGGAAAGAGAGAATGATCAACGACGTCAGCACAAATTGGCTCTTAAGACTCTAGCGGTCCAAAGTCGCGGTGCAACGTCTAGCTCCAGCAACGGAGAGCCGTCTTTACCTCAGTAACTCTCAACTGATCATTCCAGTACTCAATCTTCTCCATTAGCAGCTGTCTTTTGCCCTAGAATCCTTCCCAAGTCCCAATAAGAAAATTGACACTTATCTAGAAACATTTGAGAGAATGGCAGCACTGTATGGTTTAGAAAGTTCGCGATGGTGTTTGAAGCTTTCTCAGGCTTTAAAAAGTAATGCATTTGAGGTGTATGTTAAACTGGGAATCAACCATCAAGACAATTACGACATGTTGAAGAAAGCTTTACTTGAGCGCGTCGAAATAAACGCTCGCAAATTTTTGCAACTGTTCAGAAACAGCAGGAAGGAAGGAACCGAGACGTTTCACCAGTTCTCTTCACGCCTGAAGGGATATTTGACGAAGTGTTTGGAGCTGTCATAGCTTCCTTGCAATTTTGAAGGGCTAGAAGAGTTTGTTCTAACCGAACAAATAAAAAGCACTCTGTCAAATAAAACCTGTAGATTTCTTGCTGAACAGGGAGCTGTATAGCTGGAAGACATTTTAAGTAAGTCTGAGCGATATACCAATGCGTTAGCCTAGATTCCATGCTCAAAACGCAAGACTACAAATGAGCCTTCTCGCAAAACTAACCTAGAACAGTCTTCCTAGTTATTTTCCCCATCAACGCCCCATATACCCTCATGAAAAAACGAAATTCTACAAAACTCGATACCCCGCCAAACTCAATGATCAGCCCAACTGTCACTCATGGCAGCCATGCCAAAAGGGACACGACAAATGGAAAACCCCTGCGCAAGGGACATCTGATCAGGGCAAATAAAGCGGGCTTAACCGCATTGGGTGTTTGCAAACAGACTCGCAACGGAGGAATAATGTCAGTGATTCTTAACCTGAGGGTGAGAGGCTTTCAATGCGAGGAACTGTTTTATTGAACGGGACTTCAACCGAGTGTTTGTTTGATACAGGATTGAGCTTTGATTGTATGATCGCAAGGCATTTGGTCAAACCTGTTCAAGAGACAGAAGAAACCGTCAATTTATGTGGAGTTTTAAAAGGGGATGCACCCATAACGCTTCCAGTCGCACTGGTAGAGATACAATTTGATTCAAAGCGGCTATAATGGATGATCCGATCTACCCAATCATACTTATTTGTAGATACATGTTTATAGGGGAGACCGAAAGAGCCGATTGTGGCAGCAGTAACCACAAGAGAGCAAATCAAGAAGGAACGGAAGCATGCACCTAATATGTTACGTATGGAACTAAAAGAGGCGCAACAAAGAACCCTACCTTGGAGCCCTGCTTTAGAAAACTGCCCATGGTCAAGGACCCCAGACACAACGGAGACATATTTTCTAAGGATGGAGTACTGTATCGAAGAACGGGCGACCCTGAACAGGGACATAACCAGCTCCTAGTACCGACGCAGTACAGAGACCAAATCTTAGAAATGGGGCTCTCTCTTCCCTTTAGCGGATATATGGGACAAAACGTCACTATTCAGCGAATATCGACTCACTATTGGCGGCCAGGAATGAACACTGATATTATCAGATATGTGCAATCCTGCACCAAGTGCCAACGTGCGGCACTCAAGCATTGGACTCCCCCAGTTCCTATGATAGAAATGCCAATAGTGGGGACACCATTTGAACGGGTTGCAGCCGACATTATAGGACCCCTAGAAAGAACTAAAAGAAGGAAAAGGTTTATCCTGACCTTATTCGACAGATGCACTTTGTAGGCAGAAGCTATACCGCTAACATGCACGGATTCCAAGCATGTAGCAGAAGCCCTAGTGCAGATTTTTACACGGTTGGGATTCCCTCAACAAGTTTTGACGGATAACGGATCTCAATACAGTAGCCTGTTAATGGAGGAGATCTTTAAAATCTTGAGGGACCAGCACATCTACACCAGCCCCTACAATCCGGCCGGAAGTGGGTTAGTAGATCGTGTCAACGGAAGCCTCACCATGATGTTACGTAAGCTGGGACAAGAGAAACCTGAAGATTGGGACCTTTTCATTCCCGCAGCCTTATTCGCCTACAGGGAAATCACCCAGTCCTCTATAGGTTTACCACCAGCTACACTTTTATTCGGCAGACCATTAAGGGCCCGCTAGAAGCCTTACTCCGGTCACTGACAGACCAGAAGGCTGATGAGACAGTCGTCTCAGCATTTAAGTATGTATCGGAACTTAAGGAAAGGTTACAACTAGGATGGGATCTAGCAACAACGAACCTTAAACAAGCAAGCATGAAGCACGCTAAACGATACAACAGGGCAGCGAAAGAGAGAGAATTGCAACCAGGACAGAAAGTTCTGTTGTTACTTCCTACCGGAAACAACAAACTACGTATCGGATGGCAAGGGCCGTTTACCGTCCTTTAAAAGATCTCGAGAACTAACTACAAGTTCTCTTTTAAAGGAAAGGAAAAAGTCTACCATGTAAATCTGTTAAAAAAATATTTGGAAAGACCGGTGCCTTCCCCCGAACATCTCTTGGCGGTCGCTATAGCAACCGAAGATGAGGAAGATGACGATAGTTGCATGGAATATCCACTGCAACAAACGGAATCATTTAAAGATGTTAAATTCGGCGACACTCTCTCAGAAGCACAACAGACAGAAAAGAAGCCGTTATTGAAACAGTACTCGGTAGTCTTAACGGACATACCTGGTTGAACTCATCTCGCAGAGTTTGATATGAAGCTGACAAACGAGACACCTGTGCGAACCAGAGTTTACCCGATTCCGTATGCGAAAGCAGACACGTTACGCGGAGAGATAGACAAACTTCGTCAAGCTGGGATTATTAGCGAGTCTACATCGCCCTATAGCTCGAGCGTCGTACTGTTGCAGAAACCTAATAAGGAAGTTCGGCTGTGTATTGGATACCGATTACGTAACACAGTAACGGAATTCCAGCCGGAACCACTGCAAACCGCTTCTGAACTGTTCACTAAGCTTAGCAAGGCAAGAAATTTCTCCAAGATTGACCTGAGTAAAGGTTATTACCAAATACCAGTCAAGGAGGAAATTAAACCCCTGCTAGCTTTTAGCACCAGTGGAGGACATTATACTTTCAACGTTATGCCTTTCGGTTAGCACAACGTGCCAGGAGTCTTCACCAGAATGATGAGAAAGCTTTTAGAACCCTTGCAAAGTCCACATATTCACAATTTCGCAGACGATATACTGATTTCAACGGATAACAACAAAGAACATATTGCTACGGTCGCTATGCTCCTCAGGAGACTAAAAGAAGCTAGTCTAACAGCCCGTACTAGCAAACGTTTAATCCGCTTTGAAAAGCTTGACTTCCTGGGGCATACCATTTCTCAAGAGTTTATGTGGCCAGTTGCCAAAAACATAGAGAAAATACGTGCAGCAAAGAGGCCTAAAACAAAGAGAGACACACGTTCGTTCCTATCACTGTGTGCGTACTACCAAAAGTTCATTAAAAATTGTAATGGCCTGACAGCACCTCTTACTGACCTCACAAAGAAGAGAAAACCTGATAAAGTTGTTTGGACTGCAGAGTGTGAAAACGCTTACGTCACTCTCAAGGAACGACTATCCAAATACCAAATTTTACTGTTACCCGGACCTGACAAAACCTTTCGTCTTGCGCGTAGACGCCAGCGGACAAGGAATCAAATCGACACTGCTTCAAGCAGACGAGAGTCATCCAAACTTGTTATTTCCAGTGGCCTACGGCAGCCGCAAACTCAACACAGCAGAAAGGAATGTTTCGACCTTGGAGAGGGAATGTTTAACCCTCGTGAACGGAATCAGGAGGCACCATGAATATCTGTATGGAGTTTCGTTCACAGTGCAGACAGACTATGCTCCATTGGCATTTCTAGGAGCCAACTAAGAGTTTAATGCAAAGATTATTCGTTGGCTCTGCTGTTAAGCGTGTACTTGTTCAAAGTACAATATATACCAGGAAAAGAGAATGTAGGAGCGGATTTTATGAGTCAACATTGGAGCATGGATGAGAATGATGCAAGGGAAGATAGCAATCACTCGGAGCTGCGGATAACAATAGCTCTATTTCCATGAATGAGATATGAAAGGGTTTCACATCTTCAAAGCCCGAACGTACTGTGACATAGAATGGAAATATTGATACAGTAATCTAACAGCCTTTGCTTTCTCATTTAGTGTCTACCATTGGCTAAGCCAAACTTCGCAATTTTCTGTTTGTATGACTCACCTTTGAATCCACGCCCTTTTTCTGGGAACATAAGAACAGAGTTGTTTACCAACTTTTCGCAACCTGCAGTCTTAACAGGGGAGCGAATCACGTTTGTTTACCTGAGGTTCTCACGCGAGCTTATTTGCCAATTATCGGTCATTAGACAGATGCGCGTGGAAATAACGGACTGTTTGAAGAGATACAGGGGCGATAATATTTTCCCGACCACCTTTGATGTTCGTACGTTTCAGGGGGACGTAAATGGTTGATCTGCGAAAGGGGACGTAATCTAAGAGAGGCCAGTTGCATGGCCAAGTCTTCTGAAATCGGTCAGCATCGCTGAGTAGAATGAACGAACAAACCTTTGATCCGGGAAACGCAGTTTCCTGGTTTCTCTGCTGTACAGAAGGTGTGAATTCTAACATCTTCTAGTGATAATAACACCATGATCTGTATATATGCCGCGCTCTCTCAAATTCAGTTATTAGAGTCGCTCAGAAATTCTTGGATAATCTAAACACACCAGACTAGAACCATTCTTCGCTAAATGTGTTAAATTGTCTCGTGCGGATTTCATTTTCTGATTTGTGGTAATAGAAATTGTGCTTAAGTGTTAAAATGTGTTAAGTTTACCATTTTAATCCACTGTAATTCCTTATCGATTAAATCTAGTGAAATAACATAACGCGTTGATACGTATGTGTAATGTAAATTCGTGATAGATTATTACGCGTGATGGATGAGTGACAGAATAGAATTCGAATTATATTTCATTGTGTGAAATTATATAAGTGACTAGTGTTAATGTCATGTGACAAAACAATAGACGCCGACAAATAGCTAGTAGTGACAGGCGATTTTTGTTAAAGTGCGCGTATGGATAAATTAAATAATAATTGACTTTGTGCGCTGTTCATTTTCTCTCGGGCAGTAACGGGGGACGGCGTATACCCTTTTTTTCCCGACATGACATAGCGGAAAACTTACGGGTGGATAGGATAGTAACAGTTTTTCATAAATGTTCTTTTCTTCCTAATATAGCACATAATCAAAACCAGCGGCCAGCGGTCTTATTATTATTTTGGGTCTTCAATTTTTTGAGCTAATTCGGTCCTCGTTCTTCATTCAGTGAAGGATTATTGGTGTCTTCTTCGTGGCTACAAGTCCCACGTTCCTTCGTGAACCGATCGGGCCCAAGAGACAAATAAACATTAAGATTAAATCGTAACTGGACTGTACATTACCCAGAATTATTTATTCAATTTTTCCAGCCCACTGGGCATACGAAAGAATATATATTCCTGACCTTTGACAGCCGTAGCAACGGAGTGATCCAGAAAACTACGCTGTTTCAAAATCGGCACTCACCATAGAGCCAGCCGATATGATTTACCACCATCATCAGATTTTTACATATTGTAACATTTCTCTTAGCAACCAGATGCTTAGCAATACAGGAATTACTTTTCTCCTTTTGCAACTGTGAACGTCCAGAGCACGTCTTGCTTCAGTAACTATTCGCGGTTACACTTGTTTCATCCAGGAAAAATTAAACCACCCAATTTGGCGTCCACCTTTTCATTATTATTCGATATATAGGCTGGACTGGGGATATATTTAGGCAACCCACCTGACAGTATAGGTTCAGGAACTATTGTAATTTTTTCAAGTGATTCAACACCACGAGTGGGTAAGCGAGATTGTTTGTGGCTACGTATGAGAGAGAGAGAGAGAGAGAGAGAGAGAGAGAGAGAGAGAGAGAGAGAGAGAGAGAGAGAGAGAGAGAGAGAGAGAGAGAGATGGAATATTTTCCTTTGTTACAATCAATGTACTAAATTCTTGTTTTTTATTTCGCTAAACTTGAGTACTTTACTGAGTAGTAATTTAGTGGGGAACTTGATCTTCATAGTCTATTCTGTAACCTAGTGCTTATCTTTGTCCTTTGGGTTATTAACTTCTTTTGGGATCCTTTCTCAAAAAGGGAGGGCACTTATTCGGTTATTTTCATATATCTGTTAACATGATTTTATTTATTTCTCTATATGTTTTGATGTTGTAACAGTTTAATGATAACAAACAACAAAAAGAACGTTGTGTGTTGGTCAGACCCATACCCAATTAACCATAGTCTTTTCACGTTATGTGTGTCTTGTTGTCACATAATTGTGTGTGGGTGTGTTTAGTTAAACTTATCTTTCTAGAGATAAGGCGTTGAAAGATTGTCTTACACTAAATTATAGTCGTATAGATAGGCTGGACTAGAGAAACTATTCAGTCCAGAGACAAATCTTCTCCTTAACTATTCACTCGTGAAATCTATTTCTTACACCTTTATTCTCACATATTTACCACTATCCCCTCTGCTCATAACTATCTTCTAACCTATCTAAAATTTACGACACAGACCCAACTGGACCTTTCCCAACTACGATGGTTTAGCTGGTGTCTGCAGAATGAGAACAGATCTGCTACCACGACAAATATGAGAAACTACGAGCCAGGGATCCAAATCTTCAGGAAGACCCATAGTTCGCCAGGTGGACAACATTGGACAATGTCTGAAGGACCGTGGACTAGATTGGAACCAGACCAGGAGAAAAGCAGCCGATAGGATAGTATGGCGCTCTCTCCCTCTCTCTCTCTCTCTCTCTCTCTCTCTCTCCCTCGCTGGCAAACTCTACACCCCAGGGTAGAAGAGGAACAAATAAATAAGTATGTCAAGGTCACCAGTGTGGAACTAATGGACAGAAACCAGACATGTGTTAGCGGAAAAAGAGATGAGAAATAGACGCTGGCGATTGGACACACCATTGAAAAAAAAGAACAGCTGATAACATTCCTAATTGGGAGCCGCGCTGGTGTAATGGCTACGACGTTGTACTGGCGACCAGGTGTTCATGGTTCAAACCCGGCCGTCGGCGTTTGAAGAAATGTTTACGACCGGAAATTTGACTGAATAACCTGAACGGCTCCTGCACATAAATCCCGTGTGGATGGGAAGGAGCGAAGCTCCTGACCGGGTTGGAAGGAAAGTCCACTGACCCCCGAGCCTCGCAATGACGTCATTGGGCCGAAAGAGCTGGAAAGCTCGAGTGACGCTGGTTATAGAAAAAAAAAAAAAAATTCCTAATTAAGATGTTCTGGATTCTCATGGTAACAGACGCGGGGATACACCAGACACACACACATACACATACAGGGAGAAGAGAACTGGAAACTTCAATTAAAATGATGTGAAAGACATGGACAGACTTTGTGTTGATGACACGTGACATAAGGACTGGGCAAACGTTTGTTGAAGGCCTATGCTCCTTGGGGGCTCTGAATGGCCGTGATGATGATGATGATGATGATGATGATGATGATGATGATGATGATGATGATGATGATGATGATGATGATGATGATGATGATGATGATGATGATGATGATGATGATGATGATGATGATGAGGAATATCAGAAGAAAACACCAACTCACAGCTTAGAAACAGTTGCAGCAGTGGTCCCCAGGGGGACTCTGAGAACACACAGTAAAGATTAGGTCGTCTGCTCTCTTACAGATGTGGTAAGAGGCGACTAATACGGGACTGTGTTTGAGGCTGGCAGCTTCGTCATGTCAAACAAATTGCAACAACAACAACCGCTGTAAGAGCGCATAATTGGTTTGGTGGTGGCTTCTCGCAAGATGACCAGCTACAGTGGTAGCTGCATGGTTGTTACGTGCAGTCTTTGATATCTTGCAATATTATACATTTGTATGCTTGTTATGTTCGCAAATATTTTGTAAACAAAATAGATACTTTTTAGTGCTTAAGGAAAAGTCATTATTGAGTTACTTCCCTTGAAAGGAGTTTCGCCACTTTCGATCGAACTCCGCGGACGAATCCAGTTTTACTGCGATTTATTCTTTGTTTGGGTAGAAATAGATTGTTCTTGCTTCAGAATATCTATGGCCTGAATTTATGTGTATTGTTTGTCTAGGTAGGACGAGTCGGTCTTATATCTGTATGTCTTTACATATCTAAGTCGAACTATATGTTCTTTGTCGCTAGAAAGGTCAAAGGCTGTCCAGCGGATGTGTCGCTAGTGAGTTGTGATTTGGCTTCGCCCTGATGGAGGCTGTCGTGTTTTTCTGTATCGGCTTGTCGCCGGGAAAAGTGATCTCAAGATTGATGGGGAAAGTGATAGACGTTTAGACCTATCCTGTATGCTTTACCCCAGTGTTTATTCTTATTGCCAAGGAATGGCAGAATCATATTTCTGATACCAAGGTAACAAAAGCATTTCTTATGAACTCTTACGAAGCCATCGTTTTCGATAAGCAGACGTCGATTTGTACGTCTGAGGGAATATTTAACTAGATGAAGATGACATTCATTTCTAGCAGCACCATATTGTATGATGAAGTCAACTGCATCATGATAGAATCTACAGAGCAATGAGAACATTTAATGTAGGATTAACTTTGATACAGATTCCAGTTTGTATCCTAAAGTGAGTGACAGCTCACGACAGCAGCCATCTTGTATCCAAATATTTTGTGACTTTCAAGAAGAGAAAAGGGATGCCCCGTACTATCGCTTGATGAGTCCAGAGATCACTGCTACAGATGAGAACCCATTACTAGCGGTTCAAAATGATTATATGAAAAATTTGTGCTGAACATTATTTAAAGGAATCTTCGCTAGACGAGGTTAGGTCTAGAAGCCATCTTGAATATTGTTTATAAACTGACGTGCTTTGTCAGTAAACTCAGATGATATATATATGGGCAATACTGAGTGCTTGTCTACTGACATTCCCTTGTGCTATGATTCAACGAGGGCCCATGTATCATTGCAAGACCATTTATCAATTGTACCATGATGTATTATGCCAACCTGTGATTTGTCACTGTATCCGTGCTGTCGAATGTGTACGTCCAATTAAACTGTTACAAAAAGTACACAGCAGTTGGCGTCGATGACTTCCAGCCATACATGAGTGAGAAAAAGAACATTTATCAACTCTTCGAACTCTTTCATCATTCGCGTATTATACTCTCACTCTATGTCTACACACCACTGCGTAGGTCGAGTTGATATTCCTATTCGTAACAACCACTCTGACGAGCAACGCTGGGGCCAACAACAAGGCTTTAACATTGGAGCTTCCGCCGACCACCATACCTCTTAACACTGTGGTCCTGTAAATAGTTGATGTCAGTGTGAACAAAGAACAATACAGCTTCATATCTATACACCATTCAACAGTATATATAGAAACAGCATTTAACTCTGGTGGAATTCAAAAGAGAAGGTTATTTAACACTGGTATGCTAATAGTTAACAATGGTCCATAATGGGCACAATGGGAAATAATGATGATGATGATTGTTGTGAAACCCTAAGAGTTGACGTTGTGAAACCCTGACAGTTGACGTTTGAAACCCTGAGAGTTGACGTTGTGAAACCTTGAGAGTTGACGCTGTGAAACCTTGAGAGTTGACGTTGTGAAACCTTGAGAGTTGACGTTGTGAAACCTTGAGAGTTGACGTTGTGAAACCTTGAGAGTTGAAAATGTGAAACCTTGAGAGCTGACGTTGTCAAACCTTGAGAGTTGACGTTGTGAAACCTTGCGAGTTGACGTTCTGAAACCTTGAGAGTTTACGTTGTGAAACCTTGAGAGTTGACGTTGTGAAACCTTGAGAGTTGACGTTGTGAAACCTTGAGAGTTGACGTTGTGAAACCTTGAGAGTTGACGTTGTGAAACCTTGAGAGTTGACGTTGTGAAACCTTGAGAGTTGACGTTGTGAAACCTTGAGAGTTGACGTTGTGAAACCTTGAGAGTTGACGTTGTGAAACCTTGAGAGTTGACGTTGTGAAACCTTGAGAGTTGACGTTGTGAAACCTTGAAAGTTGACGTTGTGAAACCTTGAGAGTTGACGTTTCGAAACCTTGAGAGTTGACTTTGTGAAACCTTGAGAGTTGACGTTGTGAAACTATGTGAGTTGACGTTGTGATACCTTGAGAGTTGACGTTGTGAAGCCTTGAGAGTTGACGTTGTGAAGCCTTGAGAGTTGACGTTGTGAAGCCTTGAGAGTTTACGTTGTGAAGCCTTGAGAGTTGACGTTGTGAAACATTGAGAATTGACGTTGTGAAATCTTGAGAGTTGACGTTGTGAAACCTAGAGCGTCGACGTTGTGAAACCTTGAGAGTTGACGTTGTGAAACCTTGAGAGTTGACGTTGTGAAACCTTGAGAGTTGACGTTGTGAAACCTTGAGAGTTGACGTTGTGAAGCCTTGAGAGTTGACGTTGTGAAGCCTTGAGAGTTGACGTTGTGAAACCTTGAGAGTTGACGTTGTGAAACCTTGAGAGTTGACGTTGTGAAACCCTGAGAGTTGACGTTGTGAAGCCTTGAGAGTTGTAGTTGTGAAACCTTGAGAGTTGACGTTGTGAAGCCTTGAGAGTTGACGTTGTGAAGCCTTGAGATTTGACGGTGTGAAGCCTTGAGGGTTGACGTTGTGAAACCCTGAGAGTTGACGTTGTGAAACCCTAAGAGTTGACGTTGTGAAACCTTGAGAGTTGACGTTGTGAAGCCTTGAGAGTTGACGTTGTGAAACCTTGAGAGTTGACGTTGTGAAACCTTGAGAGTTGACGTTGTGAAGGCTTGAGAGTTGACGTTGTGAAGCCTTGAGAGTTGACGTTGTGAAGCCTTGAGAGTTGACGTTGTGAAGCCTTGAGAGTTGACGTTGTAAAGCCTTGAGAGTTGATGTTGTGAAGCCTTGAGAGTTGACGTTGTGAAGCCTTAAGAGTTGACGTTGTGAAACCCTGAGAGTTGACGTTGTGAAGCCTTGAGAGTTGGCGTTGTAAAGCCTTGAGAGTTGACGTTGTGAAGCCTTGAGAGTTGACGTTGTGAAGCCTTGAGAGTTGACGTTGTGAAACCCTGAGAGTTGACGTTTTGAAACCCTGAGAGTTGATGTTGTGAAACCCTGAGAGTTGACGTTGTGAAGCCCTGAGAGTTGACGCTGTGAAACCTTCAGAGTTGACGTTGTGAAGCCTTGAGAGTTGACGTTGTGAAACCCTGAGAGTTGACGTTGTGAAACCCTGAGAGTTGATGTTGTGAAACCCTTAGAGTTGACGTTGTGAATACCTGAGAGTTTACGCTGTGAAACCCTCAGAGTTGACGTTGTGAAATCCTGACAGTTGACGTTGTGACACCCTGACAGTTGATGTTGTGAAATCCTGACAGTTGACGTTGTGACACCCTGACAGATGACGTTGTGAAATCCTGACGGTTGACGTCGTGAAACCCTGACAGTTGACGTTGTGAAACCCTGACAGTTGACGTTGTGAAACCCTGACAGTTGACGTTGTGAAAACCTGACAGTTGACGTTGTGAAACCCTTACTGTTGACGTTGTGAAACCCTGACAGTTGACGTTGTGAAACCCTGACAGTTGACGTTGTGACACCCTGACAGATGACGTTGTGAAACCATGACAGTTGACGTACAGATGTACACAACGTGGATTCAATGAATAAACCAGGTCAGGACGATCCAAATGTTTATACCATGTAATAAAATATAACAGAGCGAACCGTACACAAATAAATTCAGGCTTTACTCCCTGACATTCCACGTCCGGCATCTTCAGTCATTACCCTTGTCATTCATACTGCACATATTTCCGTCGTCGGCCTTTAACTTTGATGCCCACGTATACCTGAGATGCTAACCTGCCTCGGAAATACACAAGTCCTGAATAATATGAATTCTGCACACCACCAAAATGGACACCTTGTCCTTCCACAGGCCCGACCAACGTTCACTCTCTAACTGACGTCACACTGTCGCTTTGACGTCATCCTTAACAACGCATTTTACTTCTTTCACAAAGTCTGCGCAACGATAATTGAAGGAACCCTCTATCGGGAAAACCCGACGTCTTCAATGATCGTGAGCAGCTTCTTCAACAATGATGAAAACATCGGTTAGTCCAGTGGTTCCCAAACTGTGCGCACCGGCGCCCTGGTGCTCCGTGGCTGGTTTACAGGGGCGCCGCAAAATATTCCAATATTTTTACTGAAATTACACTTAGCCCACGTGGTTCTAGAATCGGACCATCGATGTGTTGATGTGATGATAGGAAGGACATCTAACGGACACTGTACAAACCATTAACTGTTTCGCTTTTCAATAGTAATACTAGATGGCGCTCGATGTCAAAATGTAAACTCTGGATTGTTTTAGTCACTGGACACATTTATGGTTGAAAATAATGTGGAGTGGACAAAGTGCGTTGGTGTCTGTACTGATGGTGGTCGTGCGATGTCCGGCCGTTATGGAGGATTGCCGGCGCTTATTCGAAGCAAAGCTTCGGATTCACTGTGGACCCATTGCATCATTCACAGAGAAGCACTCGCATCAAAGTATCTGAGTCCTCCACTGAATCTGTTATTACAATGTGTGGTGAATGTGGTAAACTTTATAAAAACTCGGCCAGTGAAAGCAAGGTTTTTCAAAAAATTGTGTGAGGATATGGGAGCCGAATACACGTCTTTGTTGTACTACTGCCCTTCACGATGGAAGCTACCGAATCAGGGCCCATTTCTGGTGGGATATCTTTATCGAAATCCTAGTGCAGGACCTATATGGTACGAAGATTTCACCATAATGATGGACAATGTATTTGCCACAGTCAAGGAGGTTGTTCTTTTTGGTGATTTCAACATCGATATACACAATTCAAATCTAACATGGAAAAATATAATATTATCGTACAACTTAAAACAAATAGTTAACCAGCCTACAAGAGTAACACAAGCATCAACCACACTAATCGACCACATCTACGTAACTTGCCCAGAAAACATCATAGAATGCTCTGTCCCTAATATTGCAATGAGTGACCACTATCCAGTATGCTGTACATGGTCAAAGAATAATGTAAAGTTCCGAAAAATAAACATGTAAGTATCAAATTTAGAAGTTTCAAACATTTCAGTAAGGAATTATTTTTAAATGACTTGCTAACTGCACCTCTCGCCCGTGTTTACCAACTTCCTGATCCGGATGACGCTATTGAATACTGGACAAAAATTTTTTATAATGTTTTTGACACGCACGTACCAGATAGGGAAATGCGCGTCAAACGACAATTTAAATCTACGTGGAAAACGCAGGAAGTGCTGGAGGCTATGAGGCAGGGAGATCAAGCGCACAAAAATAAGGACCTCAACACATACAGGGTATAAAGGAACAAAGTTCAATATTTAATTCGGAAAGAAAAGAAAAGTCGTTTTAGAAATATAGTTCAGAACAAATCAAATAGTAAGGAAATATGGAAGGCAATTAACACCTTAGCGAAAAAACGTAATGCACCAGACTCATTCTCTTCCAACACTTCATTTACTTGCACCGACTTCAGCAATCACTTTCAAGCAGAAATAAACGGTCTGAAATCCACAATACCACCTTCCTGTAGTGACTTAGACAAACTTTCAGCATTCTGTAAAAACAAATGTACAAACTCAGTTCCACCCGACATTCCTTTTATGACAGTTAATGAAGTGTTTAAAAAACTATCTTATTGGCCTTAAGGATAATAGCTCATCAGGCTTGACGGACTTAGTAATCGAATACTGCGTTTACGCCCCGCACCAGCACCAGCTATTAGTGATTCACTAACTTTTATATATAATCAATGTATTGCTAAAAGTTATTTTCCTTCAGCCTTTAAGATTGCCAAAGTATATCCTCTCTTCAAACCTGGCTCGTCAGATAACAGTAATCTTGGTAACTATAGACCTATTTCTCTTTTATCATCGCTTTCTAAACCACTAGAAAAACACATACATAAAGCAACACTACATTACCTAGTTAGCAATGACTTGCTAATTGACAGTCAGTCAGGGTTTCGACAAAAGCATTCATGCCACACAGCTCTAACTAAGATGATAGACAACTTGCACCTAAACATAAATAACGATAACATATGTGGAGCAATCTTTGTAGACTTTAGGAAAGCATTTGATATGTTAGATCACGCTGTTTTAATAAGAAAATTAGAAACAATGAAAGTTAACTTTAAACTAGTGACATTACTTAAATCATTCCTGTCCGAACAGACAGCAAGTAGTGTGGTACAAATAACTCCTTGTCAAGCCCAACAATATTATTGACACTGGTGTTCCTCAGGGTTCTATTCTCGGCCCTCTACTTTTTTCCATTTACATAAATGACCTTCCACTACACATCGAGCACTCATCCTGCGACCTATTTGCCGATGACTGTACCATTTATACTAGTGATAAAAAGTTGCAACACGCTAGAAATATTATTACAAAGCGACACAGACAATCTTATTAAGTGGAGCAATGAAAACTGCATGCAAATAAATATCACTAAAACAAAAATATATGATAATATCAACTAGACAAAAATTACAAAACTCACCGAAAACAACATTTCAGCTCTACATTGGAACCTCTTTAATTGAAAATGTAAATGAAAATAAAACACTAGGACTCATAATTGACCAACATTTAAGTTGGAATTCGCATGTACAAGCACTGACCAAACAAACGGCACAAAAAAGTTTACCAGTTAGCTAAAATCAAACATTTCCTAGATGAGGAGACACGAAAAATGTTCTATACATCCCAGATACAAACACATCTAGACTATTGTTCCACAATTTGGGATGGCTGCACCATGTCCAACACTAAAAGACTCTTTTCATTACAAAAACGTGCAGTGCGCCTAATTTCAGACAAAAACCTCACACAGTGTGTAGACGCATATACATATCTTAACATATTACCACTAAGAAAGCGCCTTCTCTTCAACAAAGCCAAATTTATTCACAAAATCTTGTCACAGAATGCTCCAACGTATCTGTGGCCTATTTTCAAATACAGCGGAAGACGCAGTCAACGCTTAAATAAATTACACATGCCCAAGCCTAGGCTCGACTTATTCAAGAAAAGTTTAGCTTTTTCTGCTGCTCATCTGTGGAATACTCTTCCACACGACTTAAAAAATACTCTTAGTCCATATTCATTCAATCACAGACTTTCAAATACATCATGAGTGCAGATTATATGCCACCCTAATTTCGTTATGTTCTTAAATAATTACGCTGTCACCTCAGGGGCGCATTCCCATAGTCAGTTTTGACTGAAGGGGCTATTATTATTATTATTATTATTACATAACATCATATGTAGGTTTTAAAGTTAATTTTGTCCTGTTTAGTATAAATTATGATACGCATCTGTAAATTTGTGTAACTGTTATTGTACTGTTACAATGTTGGGATTTTATTTTATTGTACTTTCTTGTTATTTTATTATTTAAGTAACATTTAGGATACGTGGTGGGATAAAAATAGATTTAACTATGGAAGAAGAGAGAAAGAGGAAGGGCAGAATGTTAGACGGGTTGCGTGACCAATTCTAAACCACTTTGAAAATAAAGTTCGTTTATTCGTTCTATCTATCTATCTATCTATCTATCTATCTATCTATCTATCTATCTATCTATCTATCTATCTATCTATCTATCTATCTATTTATCTATCTATCTATCTATCTATCTATCTATCTATCTATCTATCTATCTATCTATCTATCTATCTATCTATCTATCTATCTATCTATCTATCTATCTATCTATCTATCTATCTATCTATCTATCTATCTATCTATCTATCTATCTATCTATCTATCTATCTATCTATCTATCTATCTATCTATCTATCTATCTATCTATCTCTGATAATGTTTGTACTTTTCAACATATGTTATGTCATGCTTATAAGTAATTAATGTTAATATGAGTGTGCTATATTATTATTTTACTTTACAACGTTGAATTCCTTGAATTTGATATGTAAAATGCATATGAGAATAAATGAATTCAGTATGAAAGGTGAGAGAAAGGAAGGGCAGAATGTCAGACGGGCCTGCGTGCCCAATTCTCAACCCTTTGAAAATAAAGTTCGTTCGTTCGTTCGTTCGTTCGTTCGATGGCTCTCTCATGGCAATGTATTGTCCCGTACGTTTGAATTACGGCAGGAAATGTACACTTTTCTTAAAGAGGAAAAACACGAATATGCCAAACACTTCGTGAAAACAGACTTTTTGGTAAAGCTAGCATACTTGTGTGATATCTTTGAAAAGTTAAATGCGTTGATATGATTGTTCCAAATTATTAATTTATTAATGCTTTTTATATAAATTGTTTGTGAATTTGAAATACGTGTTTCATTAATTTTTCTTTAGTTAACCAACCTAACCGCACCAACTGCGCACTGTAACTGTTAGGTAGGCTTATGTTCTGACTTGGTGCGCCGTGGAAAAATCCTGGTACACTAAGGGCACCGTGAACCGAAAAAGTTTGGGAACCACTGGGTTAGTAGTAATCATCACCATTATCATCATTTTGATTTGAACTCCGTATGCAGCATGTAGCCATAACTTCAGCCATCTCCCTTTACTGGAGACTTGCACCAAGCAGGGACAGGCTCTTGCATCGGTGCGCTGTGTAGCAATTTGTTTTACAAGTTGTGTTTACCAGCTCCATGCACAACTTCATTTATTCTCCTTGTGCGATAAGCCTGAGTGGTCAGTAGTGCTGTTCTTTCTTATCTCTTCAGAGAGCCCCGGGTACTACATGGGGCGGTAGACAGTAATAAATGATATAAACTAATAGCCAGGGATGTAGAGTCGGAGTCGTAAAATTGTTTAGTCGACACCACAACCCTGCTAATAGCCAGTTACATTTCACGCATACATAAATTCATACACAATAATAAAACCGTTTTTAATCCTGAAACAATCTTGTTTTTTTATCCACCTCGATTGTCAATATGTAAACCAAGACAAAACACAAACCGGATATGAAGGGAAAAAAACTCCACTGCACTTTTAACACAGACCTGCCAAATGTCTTCAAAATAAAAACTTTCTCCTAGTTAAACGTGCTTAAAGCATGGACGATAAGGTCCAAAACAAATACACCGAAAACAAAGCCAATTAGGTAACCACTTTTAGCCTTGTCCGTTGCTGTTTTGTGTAATGCTGTGGCATAATTTTATACATTTCTTTGTTTTTTAAGTCAAGGGAGTACTTTTAGTACAAATATGAAATAAACTTTTCATGCATGATTCTTACGCTCTCTCAGGGTCATAAGCTTTCAGCAATTTCACGCCAAATCCTCCAGTCCTGTGTCATCTGCTCAAGTTTCGTACATGCCTCCTTTATCTTGTTAATATTTATATCCTGTTCTCTTCTCCATGTGTTTTTCGATCTCTCTCTCTACCTTCTTTTTTTCTACCCTTCGAATTGCAGGACATGAACTGTCTTGCGGGTGGTGGATGGTTGAAGGGATTTTAGATACAGAGGTTAGCTGGAAATATTAAATAAGCAGCCATGGACATGTAGCTGTCACGGACGGCTAGGTGAGATAGATGTGAAAAAGGGGATGGGCGGGGTAGCTATGTGTTTTGAACACCATAAAACTTATGGCGTAACAGCCCGCGAGATGGACACCTTAACATCTCCCCTTCCCACTGATTTTTTGGGACAGAACGTTTAGTCAAAGGTTATCAATGTTTCCAGTACACAACCGACGGAAAGCAAGGGAAAACAACTGTCGTACTGGACTGAGCAGTTAAGTCCCTTCATGTCTTGTCCTTTCAAATGCATAATTTTAATCATTACTACAGTAAATGATCGATATTAATATATGTTAGCTGACGCAGTGCTGCATCTGTTGATCTAAATATGAATATGTTTAATAAACCATTTCCCGACCAGGGAATGAGATTGATTTATTAAGAGCACAAAGTACACTCATTAAGAAAAGAACGCAATTGATCAGAGCTTGTGTTACTTCGATTCGGATTTGAAATCATAGAAATTTACCCCCGAGACAGCCATTAATATCCTTTTTTTATTAAATTTTATTTCCCTTCCTTATTCATTGAAGAAGTCCAAAGAAATTACGAATCTTCATTTTAAAGGTCAAGGACGTAATAATGTTTGGTTTGGTTTAAACTTTAAGAACTATCTTCAGTGCACGCGGAAAACTCCCTCAGTGTTACGGTCTCCTCCCTTAGATCCCACAAGAAGGATCTCAGCACAGTGCACGAACACCGTAGTACCGGCGAGAATCCCAATGTGTGTATATAGGAATGACATATTCTATAAATACTTTTGTGTGAGCAGGTTTCTAATTTTTACATTTTGCCAGGGCAGCGGCCTTATGGCTTACTCTTTACGATATCCAACTGCCGTGGGATTTTTAACGTGTGCAATAACTTGTCCTATTTTTTGCCCTTATCCGAGAAGGCTAGGCATCCGATCTCACTACCCAGGAGACCGGGGAGGGGGGGGGGGTGTGGGGAGAATATGACATAATTGGGACCACTGGTTCTGAAGAAAAAACATTTCCGTTATTTATATTAGCTCTACTGGGAATCGAACCCGGTACCTTTAAAATTCGAAGCAGACGTCACACCTCTGAGCTACTCCGACTCAGAGTAATATTGTACGGATCTTAAACAAGGAAGGGAAAACAAATCGACAACCAAGAAGTCACAGACTTGTCACAAATGTGTAATTGTGTAGGGCTGAAATGGTACCATAAGGTTACCAGTTTGGAAGTGATGACAAGAATCAGAGAATTGCAAGTGAAACAAGCGGTTAAAAGAAGCCATTTCACGTTTTTAAACTGTGAGGTATCTTTTCTCTTTGTTGTCCTGTCTCTTTTTGCTTTAGTCTTTCCGGTTGTCACAATACATTCTAGCTTTACTCTATTCTTAACAATTCATTGTACAGCCAATACATCAACCATCATCTTGAAAACGTATTTACAAAATACATAAATAACAAGAAGACGCTTGCGTATGGTTGAAAGGTGCGTATATTAAAATATGAGGTAAACGAGTGTATTTGTAAAAATCATACATTTTAAAGATTAGGCAATCGGTGTAAAATTTTGTTGTAAAAAAATGAAACACTCAAAACAAATCAGCTAATCAGGCACACCACTGCAAGACATATACAATACAATATACTGTGAATATTAATATTGGACACCTGTTAAGGATAGAATTAATATGTTATAATATGTTGCTACACGCAGGCATATATCCATTGATTTGAGGAGATATAGCTGTCTGTAATGAAAGTTATTTTTTATGTACGATTTTTCACTTATATTGAACGACGCTTATTTTGCTACGTCACCGGTCACTAGTGACGTAATATATTACGTGTTTTGCATTCTAACGGTGAGCCGTCTTAGCCTTTTGTATTTTTGAAGTCGTCCGGATTAGAAGTATATTTTTCAAGATCCCAAGATTGTGGAGACGTTGATTCTGATATTTTGTGGCATAGTTATCTCTGAGGCCGCCACGTATTTGTATTATGCCGGATGGTACCTTAACTTGCCCAGAAGATGCTACTGTGTCCAGTGAGTATTTTTATTACGAATAATGCATCTAAGTTATTTCTGCCGCATTGCTTGGGTTGTCGTGATCTACACGAACCTCTAGACATAACGGCCAGAACTGAAGGACAGGAGAGAATTGTATTTTATTACACTGCGACGCATTATGATGCCTATAATTGAGATGTATGGAGTAGATGTGCTTGTGGTAAGAGGTATGGTGGAGGACATGATTGAATTTGTTTTGAGGAGAAATCAGGTCTCTTTGGCCGTTCAAACGGACGTGCCTGAAAGACATCCTATGTGTAGATAAAAGTAGAAGGATTCTATGTTTTAAAAAGTGTGTCAGAAATGTAAAAGAAAACTACCTCACATGTTTAACAATATATGTTAATTTTTTCATTTCTGGACTTGCATGCGCATGAGCAGAAGTTGAATAATGATGATCGTGTATAAAGATTTAAACATGGAACGATGCACATTACGGAATATGTCTTGTCGTAAAGAGAGTAATGTATATGGATATGTATAAAGTGATGCCATGAGTTATGTCAAAGGAATATGATCTTATCGAGATTGCATATGTTATTTCTGACATAGTGTGTAAGTGTAACTATTTTTAAATCATGTTAGATCAAACAACGAAGTTTATATATATATATATATATATATATATATATATATATATATATATATATATATATATATATATATATATATATATATATATATATATATATATATATATGTGTGTGGGTGGATGGGTGGATGGGTGGGTAGGTGGGTGGGTGGGTGGGTGGGTGCGTGCGTGTGCGTGTGCGTGTGCTCGGATGCTGCTATATTTATTGATTTAGGGGATTGTAATCAAGAAGTGAAGTCCCCAGGTTAAGGCAATTATATATCGAACAGTACCGTCAGCTGGACAAGGAAGTTAAACGCCAAACCCGAGCCAACAAAAGGAAATTCTTAGACGATCTTGCAAGACGGGCAGAAAAGGCAGCACTAAGAAATTAACAAAGCACAGTATATAAAATAACTAAAACCATCAGAGGAAAACGAGGTGCAAACAATATTACATTAGAAATAGATAAGCAAGGAAATATCATCACCACAGCAAAGGGAGAGGAAACAAGATGGGCAGAGCATGTCAGAGAAACTCTGAACAAGGAACCACCAGAGACACAGTTGAATGTTCCTGAGGCTGAAAATGATCTAGATGTTAATACAGACATTCGAGGAAAGGAATAAATCATCACGGCAATCAAAGGGTGAAATAATGGAAAAGCTCCTGGCCACGATAACTTAAATGCAGAGCTATTTAAGACAGACCCTGCGATAGAAGCAGAACTATTGGAACCACTATTTGCACGCCTGGAAAACAAAGACAACACCAACGGAGTGGAACAAAGAAATAATTGTCAAATTGCCCAAGAAGGGCGACCTTGCAGACTGCAACAATTGGAGAGGAATCACTCTTCTCTCAGTTCCCAGCAAAATACTAGGCAGGATAATTATACAGACTCCGACGCCTAGCTGAGCCACAATTGGATGAGGTTCAGTGCGGATTCCGAGCTAACCGAAGTACTCAAGATCTAACCTTCACACTCAGACAGCTGAGTGAAAAGGCCCTTGAGTATAAGAGTGAGATCCATCTTTGTTTCATAGATCTGGAAAAGTGGAAAAGGCGTTTGACAGGGTCCCCTGGAGCAAACTTTGGGACTGTTTGGCAAGGAAGAACATTCCAGCACCTCTGATTCATGCTATACAGAGCTTCTACAAGTCTTGCAGAAATTATGTGAGGACAGCAAACCATAAGTCAGAAGAGTTCAGGACCACCAGTGGTATAAGACAAGGTGATATCCTGTCACCTTATCTTTTCATACTCATCGCTTTTACTCCACAGGAGTTTCAAGAATAATGATGATTGCTTGAAGTATTCTGTAACCAGTGACAGTATACGGATGCTAAATTAGCCCTCCTTCATGTTAACTCTTGCGCCGCCAATGCATTAATGTTGGCTACATGCTAACATAAGTTAGTCAATGTTGGAAAATAGCGTTGATCATGGTTTCTTAACCTTTTGTTTGTGCCATGGACCTGTTTGATTGTTCAATGAAAATTATGGATCCATTTGATTGTTTGATAAAAGCTACGGACCACTTTGATGGTCCAATGAAGGATAATTGACTCATTTGAATGTCCAGTGAAGGCTATGGACCCTTTTGATTGTCTAAGGAAGGCTATGTACCTCATCGATTGTCCGGTGGAGGCTATAAACTATCTCGGGGGGAGGGGGAATGTGTATAAAAGCGTAATTAAAAAAAAAAAACTGCTGTTTTTACATGTTAGGTAATGTACAAGGACCACCTGTAACTCATTTATGGAACCTCGTAGGGGTCCGTTGACCACATGTTAAGAAACCCTGGTGTGGATTGTCTGACCTCTTAGTGACAACCAGTGAGATGAAATGTGTGAGAAAAACACGATCTGGGTGAGTTTAGGATCAGGTCAATACGTTATCTACCACAGCATCATACACGATAACACCGTACTAAAACGGATCTTGCAGTCCACATCATTGGAGCAATAACGGCTTCGCTCAGAGGTTGAAGCTCATGGAAATGCCTTGGTTCTTGGGTACAGCCTGATAGTAATGTCTGAATGATTGAGCTCAGCTTAACGTGTGAGTACATGCGTAGTTAATTGTTATCCTTCATCAACATTTTCCGTGTAGTTCCCTATGGAGCATGGATACACGGCTGTCGCTAGCCCCTAGGCAAGAAGCCTGCTTCAATCATTCACGTGGTTCTGCAGCAGCGGTTTCTGTACAATTTGCTTGACATGAGGAGGTTGCCAGCCTCGTGCGCATCACCATATAGGTCGCCTTGTTTTTTTTATAACGCTTTTATGCACATTTCCCCCCCCCCCCCCCCCCCTTTCCCCTCTAGAGATGGTCCATATATATATGGCTTTATAACAAATATATGTAAGGTCCATCAGCAGGAGTAGTAGAATTAAATACAGCAATTGTTATGAAGCAAGTACCCATTGGGGTTCTTTAGAAATGGTCACCATAGGCATTCAGACACGCATCCCACTGCTTGGGTAGACGGCGGATGCCGTCCGAGAAACATGACTTTGGTTGCTTATTGAACCATTTGGTCACCGAGGCCCTGACGTCTGCATCGGGGTCGAATCGTTGTCCCTTTAGAGATTTTTTTAAGGGTCCGAACAAATGAAAGTCACATGGTGACAGATCGGGGCTGTAGGCTGAGTGTGGCAGAACTTCCCACCTTTTCCTTGCTAACGCTTCCTGCACAATGTTCGCAACATGTGCACGAGCATTGTCGTGCAACCGAACCACACCACGCGAAAGCATGCCGGGTCGTTAATTCTTGATGGCTGTATGCAGGTTGTCTAGTGTGTCTTTGTGGCGGATGGCATTGATGTTCACGCCAGGATCTTTAAAGTCTACCAATAGAAGCCCTTCATGGTCAAAAAATGCGGTCAGCATAACCTTACCGGCGGAAATCTGTGACTTGAATTTTTGGTTTTGGTGATCCGGGATGTTTCCATTGCATGCTCGCTGATTTGCTGCACGGCTCAAAGTGGTGGCACCACGACTCATAGCCTGCCACTATGCGCAACAGAAATGCATCACCCTCCTCTTCGTAACGCAGAAGGTGGTTCAAACTCCACCCCATGCGTTCTTCCTTATAGTGATCGGTCAGCATCCGTGGGACCCATTGTGAACACACCTTTCGATACTTCAGTTTCTTCCTAACCACAATTTGAACTGTCCCAAGAGACACAGCGAATTCCTCTGCTAGCGAACATAAGCTCCGACGACGGTCCACCCGTATTGCTGCATCAATCTCGGCGATGGCTTCTTCTGTCGCAACAATATGCACCTGACCTGGCCGCGGAAGATCTTTCGTTAACTGACGTCCTTCTCGAAACATTCGTCCCCAGTATTTCACTGTAGTCTTAGACACTTTTGTCACCATACATTGCTTTCATTCGGCGATGAATGTCGACTGGTCGACATCCTTCGGCTGTTAGGAACTGAATCCCCGCTCGCTGATCGACCTTGGACGGATTCCTTATCACACCGGCCATTATTTTAACCGTCGGCAGCACAACCAATGAATACTAGGAGAATGAACATTTACACACTTGTACATTCGTATGTGCTTATTACGTCAGATGTGACGTCATCATGCTCCTCCTACGAATGTCCACTTTGCGCAGCACGGTCGGGTTTCATTTGAACACGCCTCGTATATATACTGCTCAAAAACAGAAACGCAACTTTTTTGGTGTTACTTTTATAAAAGATATTCGCTGATTGGACATCAGTCAATCTATCGACTGTGTCCACCTTGTCATTAACTTCTCGTGGTTACCTGAATTGTACTCACCTCGTGATTCGTGAGGTCGTGAAAGAGGTCAAGGTCAAAACAACATTTTTGACAATAACTCGTGACAGGTTCATGAGAATCCCGTGAAACTTACTGAACACAAAACTCTCTGACCATATTATTGAATGCCTATAAAAGATTGAAGCTTCTCGAATAAATTCAGTTGAAAAGTCAATGCGCTAGTATGGCTCATCTCACTACAGAACAACGACTCATCATCATTGGACGTTTACAGACTGGACAGTCACAAAGTGTAGTGGCCAGACAATTTAATGTGGTTAGAAGCACCATTAGTCGCCTTTGGAGGCGATTTCAAGAAACTGGCTCAGTGGCAGACCGGCCTCGCAGTGGAAGACCCAGAGTCACAACTCCTGCCGAAGACCGCTTCATACGGCTGCGTCACCTCAGGAATCGACTTGCATCTGCGTCCTCCACAGTCCAGTCAATGTCAGCAGCTCGTCGAATTTCAGATCAAACGGTCAGAAACCGGCTGCACGACTCTGGTCTTTGGGCTAGAAGACCCTACAGAGGTCCTGTTCTTACGGACCGGCATCGCCAGAACCGACTGCAGAGGGCAAACCAGCATCGTCAATGGACCGTTGGGAATGACTGGAGACGGGTTTGGTTTAGTGATGAATCATTTTTTGTTCTCCAGCGACACGATAGACGGAGAAGAGTTTACCGCAGAGTCCACGAGGGCTACGTCCAGAACAGCGTTGATGAGGCTCCTCCACATGGTGGTGGAGGTGTACTGATGTGGGGGGCGATCAACTTCAAGGGAAGAAGTAACCTGCAAATTGAAGGACGCATGAATGCCCAACGATACGTCGCTGAAATTCTTCGTCCTCACGTCCTTCCAATTCTGGCTGCACGAGGGTCGATTTTTCAGCAGGATAACGCTCGACCTCATGTGGCACAACTCATCACCCAGTTTCTCGCTGACAACAAAGTCCAGACCATTCCGTGGCCAGCCATGTCATCAGACACGAACCCCATAGAACACTTATGGGATGAACTCGACAGACGACTCCGCCAGCAAGACGTGACTCCAGCCAATCTCCGACAGTTGTCTCTTGCACTGCGGGAAGAGTGGGCAGCCATCCCACAACAACAGATCCAACGGCTAATCGGATAGATGTCAAGGAGATGTCGTTCTCTGATAGAGGCCAAAGAGGCCATACACCTTACTGAAACGGAGGCCTCAGTCGCAAAGAATAAAAGTCCAAACCAAATTTAATGAACATCATTTCATTGTTTAAGTCTGAAAGTTTCTTCATGCCAAGATTGAAACATTAATTCGGTAAAATAAAATTTTCGTACAAGTTTGAAATTTGGTGTCCATTACCACTGCAATAATGTTGCGTTTCTTGTTTTGAACAGTATATATATATATATATATATATAATTTGTCCATCGTATTCGATGAGGACCATCGACATCTCTTGAAATACAGTTCATTCTATGAGGTTAAGTGGGTGCGCTTATGGCTGATCAAGCCAATGCGGGCAAGAACAGTTCTGTTGCATGACCGACATACAAGGCCCGAAGACACAGCAGGTTGCACATCCACGCTTGACTTTCGGGCTGCACGTATTTTCTGGACTACCGTTACACGGTTGGCCTCGATGACTGCAACACCCGTTTTGATAGCGCCTCTCCAAGCTGTGCGAACCTGTGCCAGTTGCTCCCAGGTGGTTGTATTAATCTGGCAGCTCTTCAGTGACTCCCTCAGGCTGTCTTTGAAGCGCTTCTTTGGTCGTCCTCTAGTACGCTTTCCCTCCCTCAACTCGCAATACAGCAGCCTTTTTGGGAGGCGTTCATTTGTCATACGAACCAGATGTCCGGTCCATCGTAACTGCGCTGTCTGAATCAGTGTATAGATACTGGAAATATTTGCTCTTGATAGGACTTCGGTATCTGGATCTTGTCGAGCCATCGAATGTTTAGCACGCGACGCAGGCAGGTTATATGGAAGTGATTTAATTTTCGAGCATGTCTGGCATAAACGGTCCAACTCTCACTGGCGTAGAGGAGGGTGAAGAGGACGACGGCACGGTACATCTTCAGTTTGATCTTGGACACTAATACCTCTACGTTCACACACTGAGGATCGCAGTCTTCCAAACGCAATACTGGCCTTAGCTATTCTGTTAGCCACCACGTCGAGCGTACTTCCCAGGTACGTGAACTTATCCACAGCCACGAGTCTCTGTTCCTCCACTGTAATCGTAGGCTCCTTGTATGGTTTACCTGGGGCTGGTTGGTACGTGACCTCTGTTTTCTTGACATTGATGGTTAGCCCGAAGCTGTCACAAGCAGCAGAGAAACGGTTCATGCCTTCCTGCATTTTCTGCTCGGAGCTACTATTCAGAGCGCAGTCGTCGGCAAACAGGAGTTCGCGGATCATATCAGTTTGCACCTTGGGGTTGAATAGTTTGCCTTCTGTTCGGTACTTGATTGGTATATGTTGCGTGCATATTTTGATGCACATATTACAAAAATCGATATGGCTATTTAATATGGAAAAGATATAGACATTCATTCATTTGTGTATGAAAATGCTGTCTATGTTAAAGCGAGATAACTCATGATTGATTTACACTTTTGATCATAGGAGTAATCGTTCTTGATATTGATTCGGCGCATGGATATGACACCCATGTCCGTACTTATTTGTTAGGGCCAGAAGATATATTAATTTGCTTATTATGTTTATGGCCTGAATTCATATGTATTACATATTATTAGTACAAGTAGAATCAGTCCCATATTGTATATTTTTGATGGGTAGGCAGGACTATATTCTGTTATGCCGCTCTAGCGGAAGTAGGAGTTGTCTTGACTAGTCGTGATGAGTTCCGAGGTACTGTTTACAATGGCGGGTACGCATTTTTCCAGGGCTGGTACATTCTTCAATAAAAATGATTTATGAAGTGGTTTTCTTCTGTAGGAGATTGTGTCTCTACTAGAGTTTGTGTTAGAGACTCTCCTAATGTACGGTACCATGTATGATTCGGACTCCAGGTAATTCCAGACCCTATTTTTGATGATCTCATGTCGGTTAGACCTAGCTGGAATTTTGTGCTTCACAACGCTAGGGTCACGTTTGTATCGACGAAGATGACGGGCTTCCATATAGCAGTTATGTCTACGTAAAGTAACTGGATTACTGTAGAACTGTTTGGAGGAACTTTAAGAAATTATTCTTATATATTTCAAATTAACTTTGGCTTAGATATACCCTCCTGTGAGTGAGCGACAACTCAGGAAGGCGGCCATGTTACATTCCTGTCATCGTATTTTTGGATCACTGTCCAAAGAACGGGGCATGTATCTTACTATTCGGACAGTGGCAAGGAGATCTCAATTTTGATAGAAACCCCTTCCATGGTTTCATATATGATATAAACTATGAACATAAAGCAACTTTAGTTACTTACCGATCCGCCTTCACTGACGCGCTTAGTCAGATAGGGGATGCGGCCATTATGTATCATGACATTGGAAGCTATTGATGTACTACCCATTACTTATGAACGTGTCATGACTTGTGATCTGCTATGTATGCCTACAAATTGATGTGTCAACCTGTACCCATGATTTACTCGTTATGTCCCAGTGTGTGCGTCTAAATAAACTGTGTAAACAAAGATTCCAGCAGTCTGCATTGGTGCATTGTAGACACAAGCGTATGAGTGATTAGATTGGTCAGAACACGAACAGTACACCATTCGCGTTAATCACACTCTACACTTCTACTCCATATCTACACCATCCTGCGTCGGTTGAATTGACCAAGTTTAGGGCCTGCTTCCCCTGGAGCCTTAGAGGGAAACTACTGTTTACAGCTGCCTTTGCCTTCCCTAACTCAGGTCTAGGGCGAGTTACCCATTTACAGCTGGGTAGACTGGAGCATGCCTGATCTCAACAACTCTGTACACTGTCATGAAATGTTCTAATCCACATATATAAATTATTAGGTAAATATGAAGCCTAACAAATAAAATTAATAAAGAGAAGAGCAATGGTAAAATGACAGTGCTGTCACAAGGAATGTACTCGAAATCCCCCTTGTTTTCTGCTTCGTCTGCAAATTGTAACGCTTTCACGTTGATATAAAAGCTTACTGTATTATTACCCGCTTTCTTCAATGAAACGTGTGCTGTATTTCTTGGAAAAGCATTGAGAGGCCCTGCGTAATGACCTAAATTAATCCTAACATTAATTATATTACGTTACCAAAACGAACGAACAGATGGACAAAAGGATAGCGAGAAGGGAGAGGCAGAAAGCCGAACATTAAACACGCGTCGCGCGATACACAATTACTACTATCACGCGTGTAAGTCTACAAGCACTAACTTTTTCAGACGGACAGTGATAAAATACACTACCCTTTCCCAGAGTTAGGTTTATAAATCATAAAAAACTCTTATTAGAAAAGATAACATTAGATGGGTTTACGGTTGAGAACATAACAGTACCCAGACAGAACATCTTCGAAACAGGAGGTAAAAGAAATTGCATATTTTGAACGCAGCCACGTAGCTCCTTTAAATTTGTATTTTTGGGTTCCTTGGGGCTTGCTGACAAATAATATGTAAAACGTTACGCAAATAGTCCAGGAATTAATAAATTATACCCAAAATAAAATATTGGGGGTGCCTGACAGCATAAAATCATTTCTGCTCATAAGATTTTTTTTTAACGTGTTTGAAAAAAATTTACGTTACAGAAATAGCCTACCATGTAAACTCCAAATTGATTGGAGCGCAACAAATGAAAGCCTAACCACGATTGGTCGGGCTATAAATACTATCTTGGTTGTTAGGGGAGACGGGAAAAGATAACATTTTTTCAAACACTTGTCGAAACGTGGCTCATTGGTCAGACTCGCTGATATACACACTTGGGAGCGTTAGTTCGAAACCACTTGTTTAAAATAGCTTGATAAAGCATCATGCGTTGAAGCCAGCATATATTTTGCTCAATAAAAGCCTGGAACATAGGCAGATGGAAATTTGTGCCAGAATTCATTGCTAATCAACGTATCTGTGTTATTCGTATGAATTGTGGGACAGTGGTCTTGATGGTACTGAGCAGCACCTAGTCAGAGCTTTGCTGAATCCTGAGTCGGACAGCATACTCCTTGGTCTTTTTGGCTATCAGTGAGGTGTCTCCTGAACCCAGAGGAGAATTCGAGCAGAGGAGTCCTTTCCTGCCGCCATCACGCCAGATAAGCGAATTGGCCGGCTGAGCTCAACATTATGTCCCCTCATCTTGAACTGACTTTTTAAAATTAACATTAAGAGGGGAATTTACTTGTCTTAAAATCAGGAACTGTGAACATCTCCAATACTGGTCCCTAAAGACAAACTATTGAAGTCATGATGACAAATACCAACAGAGCTTGAACAAAACAAAACCAGTATTACCTCATTTTACTACTACACAACTGACACACATAGAACATTTGTAATAATATATGTCACTACAATATTCATATTAAATACATTCTGTACATAACTTGTAATTTAAATTGATTGTGATTCCTGGTTCCCTTGTAGTTGAATCAGGACACATATTCATTCATGCCAGTAATGAATACATATTGTTATTTGAAAGTTTATCAGTGACTCTTTTAAGATATCTTTGTAGAGTGTTATATGTATGTGAGTGTCACAGTGTTGTCAAGAGTAGTGGATTAAATTAAATTGTTTATCTGTCTGTTGTTGTGACTTACACTTCACCATACTCATACCCTAGACACATAACGTAGCATCACACTATTCCAGAATAATTCTGACTGAGATATATAGATATGTGGTAGCAAGTAAGGTTATCTATAATACACTACTCTTAATAGATATAGATACCTTCACAGCTGATCTCAGTCAGTACACTAAGTTCCCTATAAGTATTTATAACATCCCACTTCACCACATATATTGGGGTCTCGCTCTTGGGATTTTGAATCTTTAACTATTAAAAATATTGGGGGTAATTCACTTCAGGGAATATAAGAATTAAAAGGTATCCTTGGGTGGAATTAAATAAGGTTGAGCTCACGGTGCCTGTGTTGTCCATTAGATATATAGTTAGAAATTGAATTGTTGGGTAGACATTATAAAAATTTACCTGATAGACAATGGCGGACCTGGCCAAATTTCGATCTGCTGCGGTTCAGACTGCAAAAGAGTTAGGATTAGATGGGCAAGTTATGGTTGCCTATGTCACGACGGAATGTGACAAATTTATTGAACGTGAAGAAAGAAGATTAGAAAAAGAAGCCGAAAGAAGGTTAGAGGCTGAAAGGGAAATTAAGAAGTTACAATTTGAAGCTGAGGCTGAGACTAAGAGGTTGCAGATTGAGGCTGACAAAGAGGCTAAAGCATTGGAAGCCGAGGAAAGAAGACAAGCTGCAGAAAGAGAAGAGAAGAAATTAGCTGCAGAAAGAGAAGAGAAGAAATTAGCTGCAGAAAGAGAAGAGAAGAGATTAGCTGCAGAGAGGGAAGCAGAAAAGGAGGAGAAGAGATTACAAAGGGAACATGAGTTACGACTAAGGGAGTTTGAGTTTCAAGGCCATGCTCCTGAAAATGGTGCCAGTCCCTTTGCCTCTGATGCTACGGTTACTCAGGGAGCCTCAATCTCAGCTATGAACTTTCATTTAGATCATTTTGTTGAGAAAGACGATGATATTGAGAGCTATATAAATAGGTACGAACTATTAGCTACCACGTATGGGTTAGAGAGAGAAAGGTGGAGCTTAAAGTTATCTCAGGGACTTCGTGGGGCAGCTTATGAAGTTTTTGCAAAAATGAGCAGAGGTGATCAGGAAAATTATGACATGCTAAAGCAGGCTCTTTTGTTAAGGTATGAAAAGAATGCAGAGTTTTACAGGAAAAAATTTAGGAATGCTAAACTACTGTCAGGTGAAACCTATCACCAGTTCTCTGCACGAATAGAGACATACTTGGAGAAATGGACTTCTCTGGGGAAAACCCAAGATCTTAAGGAAATGGTCCTTATAGAGCAACTAAGAGAGTCCATGGCTCCAGACCTGAGAAAGTTTCTCATGGAACAAGGTGCAGAGAGGCTGGGTGAGTTGCTAAATGTTGCTGAAAGGTATCAAGCAGCTCAAGCAGAGGTAACAGGTAATAAAAAGAAACAGGTGGATAACTTTAGGGCACCACAGAACTTTAATAAA
Source organism: Oreohelix idahoensis (assembly GCA_024509875.1). Taxonomy (NCBI): domain Eukaryota; kingdom Metazoa; phylum Mollusca; class Gastropoda; order Stylommatophora; family Oreohelicidae; genus Oreohelix; species Oreohelix idahoensis. The sequence goes on along the minus strand of JAMPIV010021024.1, from coordinate 245,609 downwards.
TTTGATCCTAGGGATCAAAATAAAGGTAAGCACCAATTTGATAGGCCACGGTATGACAATAAAAATAAATTCCCACAATTCGAGGAAAGGAAATATAATGAAAGAAAATCTTTCAACCAAGGAAAAAGGTGGTGTAAGAATTGTCAGATGGACAATCATGACACTGACCGTTGCAGAAGGAAACCTGTGTATATGGCAACCCTTCAGGTCAGGTCGACCTCAAGACAGGAGGAGGATATTATGTTAGATACCACTCCAGAAGAGATGAGGAAGGCACAGGCTGGGGATAAAACACTCAAGCCTTGTTTCAGAAAATTGTCAACTTGTCATACAACTCCAGGCAAGGGAGATTTTTACATGAAAAACAAGTTGATGTATAGGAAGGCCGGAACTAGATCCCATGGTCACGGACAGCTGGTTCTTCCAAAAAGATACAGGACAGAATTAATAAGGAGCCTACATGTGAAACCAGATGGGGACCATGAGAAGATAGGTACCATCATTCAAAAGGTGGCTCACAATTATTATTGGCCCAAAGCAAGATGGGACATTGAGAATTTTGTAGAAAGGTGTAGCATAGCACATGAGGGAACACCCACAAGTGGGAACATGGATCAGGACCTGGACACGCCATGGGGCAAAATCAGGCCTAACAATAAAAGGAAAAATAAATTTGATAAAGTGGACCAAATGGAATGGGAAGCCCCTTTTCACGGACAAGCTTCACTTAACTGTTTTACTATGGCCACTATGCGGAGAGTGCAAACAGATGTCTTACCCCAGGATAAGCCGAAAATCCCTCAATCGGACTTAAACAAACTGGAGGAAGAGGATGTAGAGAGGAAATCTCTCATCAAGAATTTTAAGTGGGGAGAAAGTCCCAAAAGAAAAATTGGTAGCGGTCGTTTTGTGCATGAAAATTCTGGGAGGAAAAATCATCACTATAAAGCTTCGAGTGGAAGAGACCATACCGGTGCATGGACAAATAGGTCCACACAATTAAAGGTCCATATGTAGCTTTGTTAAGAACGTGGACTGATGAAAAGGCAGAGGAAAACATTACATCTTCATACCAATATGTGAATGAGCTGACCACTCGGTTAAAAACTGGCTGGAAACTTGCCAATGAAAATTTGAAACAAGCCAGGAAGAAACATGCTGCCTATTATAACAGGAAGGCGAAAGACAGAAATTTGGCTGTGGGAGAGAAAGTACTGCTTCTTTTGCCTGGGAGTCAGAATAAGTTACAAATTGGATGGCAGGGTCCATATACAGTTCTAGAGAAGGTGTCTAGAACAAATTATAAGATAGATAAGAAGGGGAAAGAAAAAATCTATCATGTGAATCTCCTGAAGAAATATTTGGAAAGAGAACATCAGGAAGAGACACACTTGTTGACATTGTCCATCGCCATGGAGATGAAAAAGGAACCACTTTCATCATTTGAATATCCATTACACCCCTGTGAGACAGCAGCACAGGTGAAAATCAGTACACATTTAACGAAAACTCAGAAAGAGAGAGTGCAACAGGTTCTAAATAATCATGCAGAGGTGTTAACAGACCGACCAGGGCATACCAACCTATTGGAATATGATATGAAACTCATAGACTCCACACCTGTCTGTATGAAACCATATTCGATTCCGTTTGCTAAGGAAAAAGCTTTGAAGGAAGAGATAGACTATCTATTGAAGGAAGGAATTATTTCGCACAGTGAGTCTTCGTATAGTTCCGGGGTGGTACTCTTAAGGAAGCCCTCTGGAGAACATAGACTCTGTATAGATTACAGGAGACTGAATGCTATTACAGAAGGACAGGTGGATCCATTGCCGGATACAAATCAGCTGTTTGCCAGGCTAAATAAAGCTAAATATTTCTCAAAAGTGGATCTGAGTAAAGGATACTATCAGATTCCAGTAAAGCCTGAGGTTAGACCATACCTAGCTTTTAGTACCTCAGAAGGACACTATGAGTTTAATAGATTGCCATTTGGATTGAAGAATGCGCCTAGTGTCTTCTCTAGAATGATGAGAAAATTATTGGATCCTCTGAATAATCCCTGTATAACAAATTTTATGGATGATATCCTTATAGCAACAGAAACATTTGAGGAACACATTGACTCTCTGAACATGCTGTTTGATCGACTTAGGGAGGCAAATTTAACAGCCCGACCAACCAAATGTTGCGTTGGATGTAAAGAATTGGAATTTTTGGGACACACAGTTTATCAGGGAAACATGACCCCTGACCCAAAGAACTTAGAGAAACTACAGAAAGCCCCGAGACCACAAACCAAGAAGGACGTGAGATCCTTTGTCTCATTATGTGGTTTCTACCAGAAGTATATCAAAAACTTTAATTCCATATGTGCACCTTTAACGGAATTGACACGTAAAGGACTTCCAGATCGCATTACATGGACACCACAATGTGAAATGACTTACCAAGAATTGAAGGAAAAGCTCACAAGTAAACCCATTTTGAAATTACCTGACTTAAGTCAAGAATTCATAGTAAGGACGGATGCAAGTAATATTGGGTTAGGTGCAACTCTACTACAGAAATCAGATGCATTGGATGGGGAATTAAGCCCAGTGGCATATGCTAGCAGAAAGTTGAATAAAGCTGAAATCAACTACTCAACTAGCGAAAAAGAATGTCTTGCAGTAATATGGCCAATAAAGAAATTCAATATTTATCTATATGGGAAGGCATTTAAGTTGCAAACTGACCACAAACCTTTATCGTTTTTAGCACAGGCTAAGCATGAGAACTCTAGGTTACTCCGATGGTCTTTGCTTCTGGCTCCATATAATTTTAGCATTGAATATATATCTGGAAAAACCAATCTGGGAGCGGATTTTTTAAGCCGCCATCCGTGTGATGAGAATCACCGTAAACCCCAGAAATAATAATAAATTTCTATATGTGTATATAGAATAAAGGACTGACATATAATGTCTGTTTTAAGAGGGGAGGTGTCATGAAATGTTCTAATCCACATATATAAATTATTAGGTAAATATGAAGCCTAACAAATAAAATTAATAAAGAGAAGAGCAATGGTAAAATGACAGTGCTGTCACAAGGAATGTACTCGAAATCCCCCTTGTTTTCTGCTTCGTCTGCAAATTGTAACGCTTTCACGTTGATATAAAAGCTTACTGTATTATTACCCGCTTTCTTCAATGAAACGTGTGCTGTATTTCTTGGAAAAGCATTGAGAGGCCCTGCGTAATGACCTAAATTAATCCTAACATTAATTATATTACGTTACCAAAACGAACGAACAGATGGACAAAAGGATAGCGAGAAGGGAGAGGCAGAAAGCCGAACATTAAACACGCGTCGCGCGATACACAATTACTACTATCACGCGTGTAAGTCTACAAGCACTAACTTTTTCAGACGGACAGTGATAAAATACACTACCCTTTCCCAGAGTTAGGTTTATAAATCATAAAAAACTCTTATTAGAAAAGATAACATTAGATGGGTTTACGGTTGAGAACATAACAGTACCCAGACAGAACATCTTCGAAACAGGAGGTAAAAGAAATTGCATATTTTGAACGCAGCCACGTAGCTCCTTTAAATTTGTATTTTTGGGTTCCTTAGGGCTTGCTGACAAATAATATGTAAAACGTTACGCAAATAGTCCAGGAATTAATAAATTATACCCAAAATAAAATATTGGGGGTGCCTGACAGCATAAAATCATTTCTGCTCATAAGATTTTTTTTTAACGTGTTTGAAAAAAATTTACGTTACAGAAATAGCCTACCATGTAAACTCCAAATTGATTGGAGCGCAACAAATGAAAGCCTAACCACGATTGGTCGGGCTATAAATACTATCTTGGTTGTTAGGGGAGACGGGAAAAGATAACATTTTTTCAAACACTTGTCGAAACGTGGCTCATTGGTCAGACTCGCTGATATACACACTTGGGAGCGTTAGTTCGAAACCACTTGTTTAAAATAGCTTGATAAAGCATCATGCGTTGAAGCCAGCATATATTTTGCTCAATAAAAGCCTGGAACATAGGCAGATGGAAATTTGTGCCAGAATTCATTGCTAATCAACGTATCTGTGTTATTCGTATGAATTGTGGGACAGTGGTCTTGATGGTACTGAGCAGCACCTAGTCAGAGCTTTGCTGAATCCTGAGTCGGACAGCATACTCCTTGGTCTTTTTGGCTATCAGTGAGGTGTCTCCTGAACCCAGAGGAGAATTCGAGCAGAGGAGTCCTTTCCTGCCGCCATCACGCCAGATAAGCGAATTGGCCGGCTGAGCTCAACATTATGTCCCCTCATCTTGAACTGACTTTTTAAAATTAACATTAAGAGGGGAATTTACTTGTCTTAAAATCAGGAACTGTGAACATCTCCAATACTGGTCCCTAAAGACAAACTATTGAAGTCATGATGACAAATACCAACAGAGCTTGAACAAAACAAAACCAGTATTACCTCATTTTACTACTACACAACTGACACACATAGAACATTTGTACTAATATATGTCACTACAATATTCATATTAAATACATTCTGTACATAACTTGTAATTTAAATTGATTGTGATTCCTGGTTCCCTTGTAGTTGAATCAGGACACATATTCATTCATGCCAGTAATGAATACATATTGTTATTTGAAAGTTTATCAGTGACTCTTTTAAGATATCTTTGTAGAGTGTTATATGTATGTGAGTGTCACAGTGTTATCAAGAGTAGTGGATTAAATTAAATTGTTTATCTGTCTGTTGTTGTGACTTACACTTCACCATACTCATACCCTAGACACATAACGTAGCATCACACTATTCCAGAATAATTCTGACTGAGATATATAGATATGTGGTAGCAAGTAAGGTTATCTATAATACACTACTCTTAATAGATATAGATACCTTCACAGCTGATCTCAGTCAGTACACTAAGTTCCCTATAAGTATTTATAACATCCCACTTCACCACATACACTACAATGGACGTATACAGTAGTGACACCACAAACAACATGTTACAGTGATTGATAGTGGAGCTTTACAGAAGATTATATACAGCACTTTACATAGCACTTTACAGTATACCGAACTCGCTTCCGTTGACAGCATCAGTTAGCATCGCTGAAAACATCATGCTGAACAGTGTCGGGACAGGAACACAACCCTGTTTCATGCCGTTTGTAACCTAAAACATTTTAGAGGCTTCGCCATGGCCCAAGACGGGGGTACACATACCTTCGTGGAGCTGTTTGACCAGGATGATAAATTTATCAGGACAGCCACATTTTGACAGGATTTTCCATAGTCCACCTCTGCTCACTGTGTCAAATGCTTTGGTCAGGTCAATAAACGTAGTGTATAGGTCGCGATTTTGCTCCTGACATTTCTCTTGGAGTTGGCGAGCAGCAAATATCATGTCAATCGTTCCTCGCCCGGCTCTGAATCCGCACTGACTTTCTGGGAGGTGATGGTCCTGTTCAAGGTGTTTATTTAGGCAGTTGAGCAGTACACGCAGAGGATCTTGCCGGTAATTTACAGTAGGGAAATTCCACGGTGATTGTCACTCTCTTGTCGGTTGCCTTTCCTCTTATAGATATGAACTTTTGAGGCATCATTCATCTCCTGTGGTATCTCATCTTTGACGCACATGAGGCGAAAGAGTTCGGTGAGCTTACTAGTAAGGCAAAGTCCGGATGTTTTATATATCTCCGGCCCAATTCTTAACTCTTTGAAAATAAAGTTCGTTCGTTCGTTCGTTCCCAAGCGAGAGGATTTTTATGGCTTTCTCTACTTCGGCCTCATTGACAGGTTCATCTATCGACATTTTTATTTCCACTTGCGGTATCCGTTGGATGGCTTCCTCGTTTATCACTGATGGGAGATTAAGTACAATACAGAAATGTTCAGCCCACCTATCAAGGATCTGGGCCTTTTCTGTAAGTAGTGATGAATCATACGCATTGCGAACTAAACTGTTACCAGAGCGTTGTGGACCATTGCCACAAAGTTAACCAAAAGATTAACTAGGGAGAGTTGATCTTGATTGCCCAGGATTTATAAATGGTTCGGACTTGCCTGGCATCCGTTTTTGCCAAAAGTCAGGAAAAAACATTGACTGATGATATAGACCAGAATTTCAACACCATTTCAACAATATACAAAGAAAGCAGCAAATCATGCTTGGGATTCCAGGAAAGGAAGAAGCAAGACTGGATAACACCAGAAACATTAAACACCATAACGATGAGAAAGGAAATGAAAAGAAAGAAAACAGAAGCGAAGTCCCCCATTTTAAAGCAACTATATAGCGAACAGTACAGTCAGCTGGACAAGGAAGTTAAACGCCAAACCCGAGCCAACAAAAGGAATTTCCTAGACGATCTTGCAAGACAGGCAGAAGAGGCAGCACTGAGAAATGAACAAAGCACAGTATACAAAATAACTAAATTCATCAGCGGAAAACGAGGTGCAAACAATAATACATTAGTAAGAGATAAGCAAGGTAATCTCATCACGACAGCAGAGGAACAGGAAACAAGATGGGCAGAGCACTTCAGAGAAATTCTGAACAAGGAACCACCAGAGACACAATTGAATGTTCCTGAAGCTGAAAACGATCTAGATGTGAATACAGACATTCCACGCAAAGAAGAAATCATCACAGCAATCAAAGGGTTAAAGAACGGCAAAGCTTCGGGCCATGATAACTTAAATGCATAGCTATTTAAGACAGACCCTGAGCTAGCAGCAGAACTATTAGAACCACTATTTGCACAAGTCTGGAAAACGGGGACAACACCATCAGAGTGGAACAAAGGAATAATTGTCAAATTGCCCAAGAAGGGAGATCTTGCAGACTGCAATAATTGGAGAGGAATCACTCTTCTCTCAGTTCCCAGCAAAATACTAGGCAGGATAATTATACAGAGAATTTCAAAGGCAGTAGACCACAAACTGAGGAAAGAACAAGCAGGATTTAGAAAGAACAGGAGATGTGTAGATCATATATTCACTCTCAGGAACATTATAGAGCAGTACTCAGAATGGCAAAGACAGCTTTACATTAATTTTGTTGATTTTGAAAAGGCTTTCGACAGCATACATAGGGACAGTTTATGGAAAATACTGAGGGCTTATGGAATTCCAAGCTGCATAGTGTCAATCATAAAAAAGCCTCTATGCCAACTTTACGTGTAGTGTTGGTCAGAGCAACCTAACCTTTGAGGTGAAGACAGGAGTACGACAGGGATGCCCGTTATCAACCACTCTATTTTTAACAGTCATAGACTGGGTGATGCGCCAGACAACAGAGGGCAGTCCAAGAGGAATAAGATGGACAACATTTTCTACATTGGAAGATCTGGAATATGCAGATGACATTGCACTACTAGCACATTCACATCAACACATCCAGGAAAAAACGGATAGACTTAATAAGTTTAGCCAGCAGGTGGGCTTGAATATCAATTTAAAGAAGTCTGAGGTCATGACGCTCAATGTGAGCAACCCTGAGTCCATATCAGTAAGAAATCAGCAATTGGTACAGACAGATACCTTCACATACCTAGGAAGCATAGTAACACCAGACGGCGGGGCAGGCAAAGACATCAACATCAGAATGAATAAGGCAAGAACAGCCTTCTTTAGCCTAACAACATCTGGAAGTCCTCCCAATACAGCACAAGCACAAAATTAAGATTATATCAGAGCTGTGTGCTTTCTGTGCTTCTCTATGGTGCGGAATGCTGGAGAGTTACAGAGAAGGAAATGTCGAAATTGTCCTCTTTTCACACAACATGCCTAAGAAAAATCACCGAATCTTTTGGCCAAATACCATCACTAACCAAGATCTGCTTACTCGTAGCAAGCAAGAGGACATGCCCACCATCATAGCTGGCAGACGCTGGAGTTGGGTTGGTCATGTCCTCAGAAGAGACCCCGATGCCATCACAAGAACAGCTATGCTTTGGACCCCTGAAGGAAAACGAAAGAGAGGCCGACCAAAAACAACCTGGCGGTGGACTGTGGAGGCTGAGATGCAAAGAATGAACCAGAGTTGGGGCACTGTACGAAGGATGGCCACCGACCGAGCAAAGTGGAATCAGTTTGTTGTTGCCCTACAAGACGCCACTAGGCGTGATGGTCACTGACTCCTTTGACGGTCGGCGGCTACGGATCAAAGAAGAAGAAGACAGAAATGTTCAGCCCACCTATCAAGGATCTAGGCCTTTTCTGTAAGTAGTGATGAATCATCCGCATTGCGAACTAGACTGTTACCAGAGGGTTGTGGACCATTGCCACAAAGTTAACCCAAAGATTAACTAGGGAGAGTTGATCTTGGTTGCCCAGGATTTATAAATGGTTCAGACTTGCCTTTCATCCGTTTAAAGATAGACTGTAGCGGCAGAGGAAGGCGAATTTGAGAAAGTAGGATACGTTCCCAGGATACAGACTCAGTGATTCTGAATCCCGTGACACTATCACCTCTACTAATCTATCTGTCCCATCCTATAGCTCGTTAGCTCCCAACCCCTCTGTTGCGGGTCTTTTAAATTATTATTAAATGATGAGTTAACGTCTTGATTACTCAGGCTGTCCTTATAGAGGTATGTTAGTAGACCATGCACTCACCCTTCACCACCAACTATTAATGTCACCACAAAGGCCAGGTTGGACAAGTCAATACACAGTTTATTCTCAAAAACGTTGCTCCACAAGTATCATATGGAAAGCCATTATATCCATTGGAATTTTTTATATATATAATATATATATATATATATATATATATATATATATATATATATATATATATATATATATATATATATATATATATATATAATCATCAGTACAGCTCAGTATCGTCTGCAGCTAAAACGCTGTCGTCGACAGGTTTACACTATTTTAATTACTCACTTTCTTCACAGAAATGATAATTCCTTTCATACATAAACTAGTCTCATCACACGGAGGTGTATGGATGATCTAGTGGTCGAACTTCATAGGAATATGTCGTGAAAATCATATAATTCTCAGGAGCTCGGAGACACACGTCCACCTGCCTCAAAAATACACACAGAAGAGCTAGCAGCCGATCGCTGACTTCTGCTGATACCAACTTTAGATGTCTGCTACTCTCCCCCCCCCCCCCCCCCCGAGGCAATGACGTAACTTCCTGTTACCAAGGACTACCGGTGATAAAGAAATATGAATCCTAGTCGAACCATTTTGATTTCGACGGACATGTTATGAATTCTAATCACAACATTACTCCCCCCGTAAAATAATGGAAACGAAGTTTTCATTATTTCCGTGTGTGAGTATTGACATTACTGGAGTGAAAGCTGGTAACATCAAATTTCACTGTTAGTATGAACTAGTATAGCACCCAGGTTTGTGCCACAGAGTAGGCAATTAAACACTCAATGTTAGGACATTACCAAAGAATACTAAAGCCATTGACTACCAAGTAGAGATGGCTACTGTGTGTATGTGTCAAAACAATGCTTCGAAACACCATCGAGTCCGAAAGATTCGACACACAGCTTGCTTGTTGTTTCGACACAGTTTCAGTTCCTGTCGGCCTCGCTGTTTTGCAGAGACACACTGTCTCACTGTCTCACCTTCCGTGGGCCTTTGTAAAATTTGAATCAACCGTTCGGAATATTAGTATGGAATATCAAACACGTCATATTTTTCAGGGATGTGTTATGATGACTTGATTTTACAAGTGATATTATTTTTGCTGAGAAGTTATAGACACTGGAAATTGTGTCAGTGCTGCAGTTGTCAATGTTTTAGGCACTATGTTAAAGTTGAAAGTGTCCGTGTGTTCGTAAAAATGTAATGGACACTTTATTAGCTCTGCTGATATCTGTGTACTCGGTGTGGATTTGAATCATTGTCTACCAAAACTAGCTTACTCTAGTTTGATATCATGTGTTATTATTACTGTTATTATTATTGTTGTTTTTTATTATTTTCACATATACTGCAGCTATCATCATATCTCCGTTTTATTTTATCATAATGAAGACTTGTGTAAAAATATTGAATTGTGGTCACACGAAATGCCATAGATTTTCACACACGACAGTAGCACGCAAGTAAAAACAGTTCATGTATAGTAATGTATACTGTCTATTAGAGACTTCTTTCTCCCCGATACGGGCAATAGTGCCGTTGTGTCGACACACTGTTTCGACACAGTTCAAATCACTGAGCCGACTGTCTCGAAACAGCGGAGTGTGTCGATTTGCCCACCTCTACTACCAAGGGCATAAATCATTTGAACAACAATGTGAGGTGGCTATCACTAAAACACCCAACATATTTTAAAAAATGAAGGTAGCAATCCATGCACCCTCATACCTTACACCGTCGAACAAAAAAAAAAACACCTATCTGTCACGTCCAGTATCAGTAGTCAATTAATCTCATATTAATTAATAGTCATAATGCAAAGCATTAAAATTAATACAGTTATGTAATCAAGAGAATAGATGACATGAGGCAGACAATCAACTATATAGTGAATGAATGCGACATTATCCGTTAACAGATTAAAATTATGTGTTACTTTAAAGTACATGTCATCAATATAACATAGTAATGTTAAGAGAACCAATGTAATCTTGTATTTAACACCTTTGTATGAGCAATAGATAAGACAAATAGATAGTAGTATGGCATATTAGCCAAATTTTGTTGCAAAGTCCAGTGTGAGTGTGAAATAAAATTGTGTCAAAAAGCAAGCCAAGTCTGGCGAATTCCCATTAATCAACACTCAATATTAAGCATAGTAGTTAAACTCTATCGTGCAATGGTATTCTACTCATTAATAAATGTTCACACAAAGTTCCTTGAAGTATGTCCAAATAAATTATTGTCCAAAATTCATGATTGTTTTCCATGCGATAGTATGTTAACACGAATCCAAATGTTAATATCCAAAGAATTTGCAAATCGAAAAATCGTCAGACAGGAAATTTGCTTGTTATTTCCCTTGATTTTGCGAGTTATTCTCGAGTTATGTCCCTTCAATCTGTGGACGTCGGTATTCGAATTGAAAATGACAATACATGTCTGTACGAAATATCTTGTAATGGCAGCATTTTCATCCTTTCACATAATGTGTGTTCGTAAGTTTGTAGATCGAATATGAGCACTGTCATTAAGGCACAATTATGTGCGTAATCCACTGAGTTCAACGAGATATCACACCATCTTGAGCATTTCAGAATTCATCAACATCATATGCCGCGTGAACCGATTAATTGTATCAGCATTGTTACATAAGTCACATGTAAAATCTTTCTTTCAAAATGCGAACATGTAGATTAGTATTCAGCATTGGTAGCTTACAGAATGTTATAGAATTCTCCATTCTTGGACTTAATGTTCAAATGTAGTAGTGTCAAAACAACACGTCATCATCACTGTAATATTTCTCGGATCAACATATCATGAAGTCATTTCATGTGTTAGTTTGAACATTGTGAGTCACTTGTATTTGTAAAGTTGATTGGTGATATAGGGTCCTTGATACATCGCGAAAGGACATCAGCCATAACATTCTGGCTTCCTTTGATAGCTCTGATGTCGAAGTCATAGGGCTGAAGTGCAAGCAAAGCCCTGGCAACTCTCTCATTTCGGAATCTCGCTGTCTTGAGATAGGACAACGCCTTTTGACCGGTTTCCAAGGTAAAACGTGCTCCCATTAAGTAACGTTGAAGTTTGGCGAAGCAAAACACAATCGCCAACCGCTCCCTCTCGACAATGGGATACTTTTGCTCAGTGGGCGTCAATTTCCTACTGACGTATAGGATTGGATGCATGCAACCTTCAAACTCTTGCATAAGCGTTCCATCGATTCCTGTTCCAGAGGCGTCTACTCTGAGGGTAAAAGGAAATCGACCGTCAGGTAATCTCAAAATTGGTGATTTTGAGAAAAAGAGTTGTTCAATACATTTAAAGCAACATTACATGCATGCGATCAGACAATTTTGTTTGGTTAGTTCTTCTTTAACAACAAAGACAGAACTGAGGTAATATCCGAAAAATTAGGCAAGAGTTTTCTATAGAAATTCACTAAGACTAACAGACTGCGAAACTGTTTCTTAGTTCTAGGAATTTCAAGATTCAAGATTTTTGAGATAGTAGAATTTTCAGGTTTAAGAAAACCACCTCCTACTTTATGACCAAGAAAAGAAATTTCAATGACTCCTGTTCTTGTTTTAGAAGGTCTAGCATTAAGATTATGAAGACGTAAGGTACTCAACAACGACTGAATTCCAAGAACATGTTCTTCCCAAGATTGATGAAACAGACAAATATCATCAATATAAGTGATTAAATCCTCACGGTCAGAGAAAAATTTGCGCATCATACGAACAAAAGTAGCAGGAGCGTTAACGAGACCGACCGACATAAAATTAAATTTGAAAATGAGATTTTCAATACATTTAAAGCAACATTACAAGCATGGGACCAGACAATTTTGTTTGGCGAGTTCTTCTTTAACAACGAAGACAAAACTGAGGTAATATCCGAAAAATTAGACAAGAATTCTCTATAGAAACTCACTAAGCCTAACATACTTTGAAGCTGTTTCTTAGTTCTAGGAATTTCAAGATTCAAGATTTTTGAGATAGTAGAATCTTCAGGTTTAAGAAAACCACCTCCTACCTTATGACCAAGAAAAGAAATTTCAGTGACTCCTGTTCTTGTTTTAAAAGGTCTAGCATTAAGATTATGAAGAAGTAAGGTATTCAACAACGACTGAATTCCAAGAACATGTTCTTCCCAAGATTGATGAAACAGACAAATATCATCAATATAAGTAATTAAATCCTCACGGTCAGAGAAAAGTTTGCGCATCATGCGAACAAAAGTAGCAGGAGCGTTAACGAGACCGAACGACATAAAATTAAATTGAAACAATCCTAGAGGTGTAGCGAAAGCTGTATAAGGTTTAGATTTGTCTGATAATGGTACCTGTCTATAGCCTTTTAACAAGTCAAATTTAGTAAAGAAAGTACCTGTAGCTAATCTGTCAAGAAGATAATCCAACAAAGGTAATGGTTCAGCGTCTTGGATAGTCACAGCATTTAAGCGCCTGAAATCTTTGCAAATACGAATAGATTTGTCTTTCTTCCTAATCAAGACCATAGAAAAACTATATGGTGAATGTGATGGAGCAATTATAATTAATTTTATCATCTCTTTTATTTCTTCCTGTACTTGTGATTGTAAATGAATAGGTATAAGATATGGTTTCAGTTTGATAGGTCTGAAATCTGTTAGCAGGATATCATGTTAAATGATATCTGTATGCCCAGGAACATCCGTGAGCACATCAGAAAAAGATTTCTGTAATTGAGAAATCTGCTCCTTCTGATGAGAAACAAGAGTTGGCGTAATAGAAATATCTTTTCTCAGTAGATAAAAGAGGTAAATTTGGTAAAGATAAAAGTGGTTCAGTACAACTCTTCCTGTATTACCACTAAAGAAGAGCGACGATCAACAGACTCGTCTATAGTTTCAAAGACTGGTTTAAGATGCGGAGGACGAGCATGAAATTGCTGTAACACGTTGATATAAAAAGTTTTTTCCTTTCCATTAATAGACAAAATATAGTCAACATCTGACAATTTATCAATAATCGTATAAGGTCCTCTCCATGAAACCAGTAATTTATTGTCTTTATTTGGTAGTAACACATAGGCCTCATCACCTGGCAATAATTGGCGTAGTTTTCTGTTTTGATTCACAAACATTCGAGCCTTCAATTTCGCCTTTTCTGACGCCTCCACTGCTATTTGGCATGCGTCGATAATTTTTTTTCTCAAGTTGACAACATATTGGTCAGAGGTTTGAACATCTTCATTCATGTCAGCTCCAACCAACAATTGTTTTATTATGGACATAGGTCCTCTAGATTTAGCACCAAAGACTAACTCGAATGGCGCAAACACGGTATGTTCGTGGGGAATTTCCCTATATGCAAACAATATTGCAGGTAATACTCTATCCCAATCTTGCCGGTATTTAGTAGTAACCTTACTCAACATCTGCATCAAAGAACGATTGAGCATCTTAATTTTACTATTTGAGGCCGCGTGATAGATTGAGCTAAGAGAACGGTCAATATCGAACTCTTTCATAACCTGTTTCATTACGTCAGAGACGAACTGAGTTCTCCGGTCTGATAGAATGTTTTCGGGAAAACCCAATCTACTAAAAATTAAAAATAGTTCATCAGCCACATCCACTGTTGATATGGGTTTAAGAGGTATAGCCTCTGGCCAGCGTGTGCACATATTAATGCAGGTCAGCACATATCTGTGACCTCTAGCTGACGTGACCTTTAATGGACCAATAAGGTCAATTGCCATTTTTACGAAAGGACGCAATAATATTTCCGATGCGTGGATAGGCGCATTATGTTTGGGTCTTTTTGTTGCCACTTCTTGGCAAACTTTGCACGTGCGACAAAAAGTTTTGACATCTTTTGTCACACCAGGCCCAAAAAAATGAGACAAAACCCTCTGTTTTGTTCTAGCAATTCCCAAATGACCTGCACAATTAATATCGTGAGCATGTCGTAAAACGAATGGTCGAAAACAAGCTGGTGCCATGATCTGTTTCCTTGTAGAATCTTGGAAATGTCGAATTAAAATCCCATTCTTTAAAGTGTACCAATGTTTAGAATTATCATTAATCACCACATCATCTGATTTTGCAACCTGACAAAAAATTTCTTTAAGGAATCATCATCATTCTGCCACTGAATGAAGGAATACTTATCAATAAGTTCCACCAGTAGATTATCATCATTTTCCTCCTCCTCAACATTATTTTCTTCATCAGTCACCAACTCCTCAGTCTCATCATTCATCACCTCATCTACCACATTATCGATTTGGTTCAGATTATGCATCTCAGCACGAGCCTGAGCCCTGGTCGTGACAGCATTTGCACTGATCAGATGCTGTTGTTCCCATTTTTCAATATCTTCCTTAGTGCACTCACGAAGACCAGGAATATTTCCCAAGGTTATTCCTGTGATAGGATTATTAACAGGCACACGAGAGTTCTTCCTGTAAAGTAGGTGGTATTCAAAAACACTTCCGCAGTTGGATATTATTCCAATGTGCCACCAAAAGCAATGCATTTAACCTCCCTTCCTGTGTAATCCAATTGATCTACCAACAACCTGCGCACACCAATCGTTGTGCATCCTGTGTCCCTGTGAAGTGACACAAGTTGGTTGTTCACAAAACCTTTATTACAGACCAGCGAACCTGTTCCGTCATACGATGACATAACTGGTAAAGGATGTCCACACAGGAGCCTAGGGACTCCCTCTAGCTGAAACAAAGAATTACATTTAGAAAAATTAATACTGTTAGATAAATCTGCACTACATGCATTAGCATGAGAGACCCCATTATTATTCTGAACTTTATTATTGTCATTAACATGTACAACAGCATTTTAACGTTCAGGGTTCCTTGACTGTCTAAAGTTATTGTTCTGTTTAGAACCTCTGTTATTAAAAGAATTGTCTTTATTTCTATAAAATGACATTTGTCCTCTGCCTGATCTGGAATTATATCCTCCTCTGTTCTGATATTCATTAGGCCTGAAGGATGATTGTGGATGAAAATACCCATCATCATAAGAGTTATAATTTCTTTGAGGCTGTTGTGATTTTTTGTTAAAATTACATCTCCGTCTGTAATTGCCATTGTTATGATCTCTATTTACTCGATAGTTTTTATCCATATTATTTGATCTCTGCCTAGATGAATTATACATTACAGTCCTAGCAGATGCCACTGGCAAGGAATCCTTAAGGTTATTTTAGCTAAGGTTCCTATACGGATGTGCAATTTGATATTGACGCCCTAAATTTTCCAAAGCAGATAATGTTTCAGGTTTTCTCTTTTGTAGGAATGCTAAAAAGTCGCCACTGATTGAAGACCACACAAATCAGCCGACCCCTCAATTTTTTTTTCAATTTTTGATAAATTAACCCATCTAGAAAAGTACAGTTTAATAGATGAGACAAATTCAGTAAAATCTTTAGCTGAATCTGGTAATAATGATTTAAACTTTATCCTATAACCATTTTCATCCAATTGATACTTCTTTAGCAACAAGGCTTTGACAACCTCATAGTCATTTCTAGTCTGATCATCCATTATGCAGACTGCAGTAAGAGCCCCACCTACCAATAAAGTCATGAGCCTACTAGGCCATGTAGCTCTATCAATTTTAAACTCTTGGCAATAAGTTTCATACCTATTTAAGAAGCATGAAATATCGTCTATATTTGAGTTAAATGTTTTCAAATTGAGCTTACAAGTGGAAGCACGGTCTTTTTCCAGCTTCACCATTCATTGGATTAACCTGTGGTTGTTGAAGTTTCAATTTCTCCAACTCAAGTTCCGCCATTCTCAAATCCTGAGCATAGGCTAATCTCTTCTTCTCAAGCTCTTGTTGTGCTTTTATTTCAGCCTGAGCTTTTTGTGCTTTTAATTCAGCCCGAGCATGTGCAAATTTTTTTCTTCAAGTTCATATTTCTTTCTCTTATTCTCTTGTTCAAGAGCCCTTTCCTCTTGTCTCCTTTTTTCAGCTAATTGCAATTCTTCTTCTCAGCTAATTGCAATTCTTCAGCTCTCTTCTTCTCAACTCTCTCTAATTTTATTTGATCTCTGAGTTTAAGGTCTTCCAGCCTTTTAAATTCTTTTTCATACTCAATGGATGCATATGACATTAAAGCCTCGCCTTTCCTACCACATTCTTTTCCAATCTTAATAAAATACTCCAAGGTAGCAATAATTCACTATTATTGTGCTTTCCAATAGCTGAACAATAATGCAAATATTATATAATGAATATGTGAGCAATATTAGCAATAATTATTTCACCACTCAAAATTAACCAACTGTATGTAATATTTGATGTTATACTAGGAGCAAAACATTAGATACGAACAGGTTGACTGAATACAGTGACAAGAGCTAAATCAAGATAATACAAATGAATAACCAAGCGAGAAATGTATGAATTATGATAGGAAAATCTTTACAGAGCGATACAACAGGAAGCAATCTGATCATCAGAAGCAGTCCCCCCGTCCGACAAGCGTTTCTGCCCTACATACTCCTTTACACTCTAAGGGGGGCGGGCCCACTTGGGTCATGACTCCCAAGCGTCTCAGCCTCCTGTTGTCTTGCATCGAAAATGAACCCATTTCACTTATGGCAGCAACTTTAATCCACAACTCCGCCAGCCGTGGAGGCAATTGTGAAAGTAACAAAGAGAAGACAAATTATTCCGTTCGCTCCGTAGCACATCACAACTACGGACACACACTGAGTCACCTGCGCGAAGCCGACGTGACTTGACACTGCGCGCTCGCCACTGAAATTCTTCCTGACACCCCTTATAGTATACATCGCCTGTCGCCTCTCAGCCACAGCCCTTTCACTAGTACGCCTAAAAACTCAGCGTAATTTTAACTTAGAAAAATTCCTGGTGTTTTCTGTACCGCAGCGTATATTGTCACGATTTCCATTGCCCATTGCGGTTGTTCCACAGCCAGCCTGATGCCTTTTCGGCAGTTTCACTAAGCCTCTTCAGTGCCTTTGTTCTCGACTGTCCCTTCAGCCCCAACAGTTTCAATAGATCATACACTGATGCAGCCACAAGCCCTCTTGCACCCACTTCAACAGCCATTACCCTTGCAGTGAACCCATCGTGTCTCAGATCCGTGGCAAGATCACTATACTTGGCCGCTTTGAACGAATGTTGCTCGTCTAATCTGGATTCAAATGGCACGGTCAGTTCAATCAGTATGACCTGAAGCGTTGCTGAAGAATGAAGCACTATATCCGGCAGTCTCCGCGATTTTCTTATACTCTCTGGATATGCCCCTCGTCCAGGTAGGTCTACCGCCATCTCCCAATCGTTTGCACAGTCAAGAAGAGATGGTAAACTGCTACCAGGTTTACTCGGTTTGGGGTGTGCTGACTTTCCTGCCCTCAGAAAGTATGTATTTGCAGTGCTAGGACTGGGTTTGCTATTCGCCTTCATCCTTGCCAGATCTATTGTCGCAGCTAGCTCATTTAGCACTTTGTTATGGCGCCAAGTGTATCGCCCTTGCCCTAATGACACCTTACACGCTAAGAGCACGTGTTCGAGTGTCTGCCTCCCCTGGCACAGGGGGCACTGCTCATCATCCGACTTCCCCCATTTCACAAGGTTGGTGGCCGACGGTAGCAGGTCATACATTGATCTAACAACGAAGCTGAGCCTAAGAGGTGCCATATGCCATATATCATTCCATGTCAAGGACCTCTGCAGGGCTCTTTCCCATATCGTCCATTGGCCTTGTTGGACCTGCTGCACTGCTTTTTGCAACCTCTTATCATTCTCAGCTCCTCGTATCTCCTGAACTACCATGTCTCTGCGCTCCCTGCTTGATGCCTTGGACCACCAGCAGATGTCTCCGTGACCAAATCCCCGTTTTTTCGTTTGTGTGTATCCGATTACCTCCCTCAGTTTGAGTGACTCTTGGGCAGCATCAACAGCTTCTTCCACTCTCCACTTCCTTCCCGTTTTCAGTGTGGGCTGAATGGACTTAACCACGTCATCAGCTGACTCGCGTAGCATAATTGCAAGCCTTGCCTTTCCAACTTTGTACTCTTCAACAACTGACTTGAAAGGAAGCAGAAGTTTTGACTTTTTGCAGTACAGTGCTACATCTGACAGACCTGGTGGTACCCCTATCCACTTTCTCATGAACTTGTTGACTTTCTGCTCTATAGCTTCCACTGTACTTGTGCTTATTTCATATATAAGCAGTGGCCACAGCAACTTCGGTATCAACATGAACTGGAGGCACCACAGTTTGAACTTTCCCAGGAGTCTGCTTTGGTCTATGATCTGTAGCCCTATGTCTGCCATTTCTATTGTCTGTTGCACTGCCTTCGAGTCTTTTAATGAGGCATCGTACACCCTGCCAAGACTTTTATCAGGTTCCTCAATGACAGTAGGGATTCTTTGGTTGGAAACCATGAATATGTCCTCTGCTATCTTCCCTTTCCTGACTGATAGGCTTCTCGACTTCTTGGGTTTGAAGCTCATTCTGCACCAGCTGACTAGTTCATCCAGGCGTTCTAACATCCTCCGGGCCTGATGTTCATCTGATGTCAGAATTGTTGTGTCATCCATGAATGCTTAGAGCAGTGGCATGTGACACATTCCACCGAGCTTTGGACCTATAGCCATTCCTTCAGCCGCATTGAGGATTACCTGCATAGCCATCACGAATAGTATCGGAGAGATGGTACACCCCATGGCAATTCCAACTTCAAGGCCAATCCACTTCGTTGTGTACTATCTGGTTTAAAATCTGACAGCAAACCCAGCGAAATACAGCTTCAGCATTGCTGCAATCTCTTGTGGAACATGATACATTTTTAGGGCCTGCCACAACATCTGGTGTGGAACGGATCCATAAGCATTCGCTAGATCCAACCAGATTACATGGAGGTTTGTTCTGTCAGACTTTGCCTTTTGGATTGCTTCCCAGATCATTGTGGCATGCTCTAGACATCCTGGTGTACCCGGGATACCTCCTTTCTGAATGGTAGTGTCAATGTATCCATTTGCCAGGAGGTATGTAGTGAGTCTTTTCGCCATCACTGAGAAGAATATCTTCCCTTCCACATTGAGTAGTGAGATTGGCCTGAACTGACTGATGTCTGTGGAATTTTGCTCTTTCGGGATGTAGACTCCGTTCGCCTTTCTCCATTCCTTGCTTACAAGCTCGGTTTTCCACGCATTCTTCAGTAAACGAAGCAGTCGTTTGAGCACTTCAGGGCATCTCTTATACACCACATATGGAACACCATTAGGACCTGGAGCTGACTTGCACCGAGCTTTCTGGACAATGCGTTCTTCCTCTTGCACCGTTGGGGGCTTGGTGTTAAATTCAGCTCCTGGCTTACTCGGTCATTTAAGGCCTGCCATGCTGCTGAGCGGCTCATCTCTGCGACCATCTGAATATGTCATTCTAAGGTGTTCTTCCATGTCTTCTTTCTTGATGTTTAGCGTACCAGCCCGTGGCTGCTCAAACAGTTCTTTGGCAAACTTGAAGGGCTCCCTGAAGAATCTTTCCCTATCCTTTCGAGTCTTCCTTCTCTTCCTGCACAACCTTTCTGCTCTACAAAGGGCATTATGTTGGCCTTTCAGGTGCTTCCACACCTGTCGTAACCCTTCCTTCTCTGTGGCAACTGCGTTCTTGAAAAGTTTTCGGGCATGCTTCTTCTGTTTTCTGATTTCTTCTATTTTAATTTGTCTTCTACTTTTTCGTGGTGGGTTATTTTCCCTTGCCTCCCTCACTCCGAACACTTTGCGACAGTGCAGATATATTATGTCGCCGAAGATTGCCATCTTCTTCTCCAAAGTTATCTGCTTCAGGTTGTTATCCACCTCTTTTGCCAAGGCTTCGTCCAGCTGTTCCCAAAGCCCTTTTGCACTGGCAGGTGGAAACTTGATTGCATCTCTCTTCCCGTCCAAGAAGTGTGTGAGATCATCAAGCAGATCAACTTGAATGTACTCAGCTCTGTGGATTGACTCCTGGCTGCGTTCTTCTAACGTCTTATCCGTCGAGACAGAGCGCTGTTGATCTCCCCCAAATGACCTCCCACACCCTTTTTTCGTTCGGTGGATTTTCATTCCTCTCTGAGTAGAGAATTCCCTACCACAGGCACATGGAAATTCCAGCCGTTGTTCAGAGCTCGAAGTCCGTGTAACGGGTCTGGTCGATTCCAATGAGGCACCTATGGATTCATCATTCTCCCCCCCCCCCTTTTCGGTGAATCCTGGGGGCATCTATCATTTTTGGGTCCTGTAGCAATTGAATACAGCTTACGGGGTGCTAACCCGGTCAGCACAAATGAAAAAACATTCAGCTCTATGACACTTATGACAAGACAAGTACGATTTCACAACATATATGACATCTAATAACTGAAGGATATCAAGGTTAGATAAACAATATCCCAAACAATAATGAAGAAAAACTGAATAAAAATTACATTTAACTTTACAACAATAACAAACTTGCCAAAACACAGGACCTTCACAACTAGACAGATATTGGATCTGGTCAATTCAATTAAGGTAGTAACACTTAGCAATGTTCGCCGGCCCCTTAATTTGAAGAAATCAGATACAAAAACTACATAACGACCATGAATTTACGACCATCCGTTAGAGGTTTAGCAAATTCACAGCTCCCTTCCAACCACCCACTAATTACAAAAACATATATAGGCTATACGAAAATACATAGAGCATAGAAGAAAAAAGAACTCTGGCAAACAAGATTCTCAGCAGCACACGCTGTATGTAACGAACGAACGAACGAAATCTTTATTTCATCAGAGTAAAGAAATAGGCATAATTGCCTTTTTACATTTCTGCATTGCAATACAATTTTCAGCGTTTTACAAATTAAAATTAAAATATGAACAACTTCAGACAGGATTAATTAATATTATGATCACAATCAGAAAATAAGCTTACACAAGTGCATTTACTCATAGTCATTCACGCACATAGAGAGAGGGATAGAGAGAGAGAGAGAGAGAGAGAGAGAGAGAGAGAGAGAGAGAGAGAGAGAGAGAGGTCAAGCAATAAATCTACTTAATATTAAAAAATTCAATTTAAAATGAAAATATTACAATGACAGTTAAATGCTCGTGGAAACGTTGAAATAACTGTAACAGAATTGTCGTTAAATGAGTGTAGAAGATTTCATGACATGTGAATGCAGATGTCTTTTGAATGATATGTAATTATCAGTTTTGACAGACTTGGGTAGGCAATTCCATGCTATAGCACCTGCATAACTAAAACAACTTCGGAAGAGGTCAGTTCGAGGTTTTGCAAGGTCCAAAAGTAAGTCGCCACGTATAAAATATGAGCAGGATTTATAACGAAAGAACATTTGCAAGTATGAAGGCGCTCTGCCGTGTAAAATTTGATGCACAAACAGGAGATCTTGGAAGACGAAGAATTTTTTTAAGAGGAAGAATATTCAGCTGTGAAAATAGCTGAGCACTGGGAATGTTATCATTCAGGCAAACAAGTCGTAGCACCCTTTTATGTAGGGATTCTAGGCGTTTCAAAAACGACAAGCCACAGCGACTCCAGATATTTGAGCAATAAGAAAGATGACTTTGAATATGTGCATAATAGAATATAAGTCTAGAGTGCAGACATAAAAAATGTTTGATTTTTGAGAGTTGAAACAATTTTTGTGAGATCTTGTTTGCGGTGAAATAGACATGTGACTTCCAGCTTAGAGACTGGTCGATGACCACATCCAACAGGCTGTGGTCCGTAACTTGCTTAATAAGTTCTCCGTCTAGAGATAAAGATAACGTATTTGGTTGACAGTGCAGAATCTTTTGGCGGGTTGAGATAATCAAAGATTGAGTTTTGTTTTTATTAATGGACATACTATTAATAGTGCACCAAGCTTGTACAATGTCCAGGTGATGCTGTAAAAGAGACTGAACAGTGTTAATGTCTGTGCCAGCTACTGTTATTGTGGTATCATCAGCAAACATAAGACAATCATCATGTGGCAATGACAAGGGCAGGTCATTGATGAAGATGCTGAAGAGTAAGGGTCTGTCACAGGGTTATCCCGAAGGGTAACCAAAGAGAGTTATCTGTGTGGTGCCGGCTTTGTCAATGGCTCAGATTTACCTGGCAACCGGTTGAGAATAGGCAGCAGGAGTGGAGAAGGTGAATTTAAGACTGTTATAAGTTCCCAGCAGGTAGTCCCAGTGATTCGGAATCTCGTGACACTGTCACTCCTACCACTCTATTCCCCCTCTCTATCTTATAATGTTAACGAGCCCCCACCTCCCCTATTACAGTGAGTGAACAGAAGAGGAAGAAATGAAGAAATGTATGTCTCTTTCGCACACTTTCTTTCCTTCTCTATATAGGTAATTAACGTGTGTTGGTAATGCAAACACAACTACAACATTTATTGAATTACTGAAATATAACAACATTCAATTACACTAATACAAATGCAACCAGGAATGACATTAACTATCCCTGTGAAGAAAGATATTAGTTAATGCAAATTACACAAATGAATCTTAAGACTATACTCGGCGATGATGATGATGGATGTAAGTGAGTCCTAAATACTAACAAAACGATATCTTGTTTCGGGTCTCTGACTGACTGACAATAAAACTCTGGGTATTTGGATACACTGGACAAGTCTTTGTCGGCATTCAATAATATTGGACGGTCCACTTTATTTCGTCAGGTGTCGATGGCCTGCTCTTTTTATTCTTCACAAAGCGAGTGTGGACGTTGCCCCGAGCAGCTGGGTGGCGTGTTCATAGGTTATGTGGACCGCAACGGTTTTCTGTATAATCTTCGTCGGGTGTGCAGATGTCCCTTTGTGGTGAAGATAGTTTTCTCAGGTGGTGATGATGGTGAAATATGGTTTAAAGTTGAATTTGTTTGCGCATCAGTTTACGGGGAGAATCTGTCCATTACTGCAGGTAATTTAGGATCTCGATAAAGTTTGTAGGCACTGGGTTTACAAGATCGTCCGTCTGCTCTTGCCACTTCTGATCAAGATTTCTCAAAGGCACTTGTTGTAAAGATCGTCCGTTTTGCTCCTGCAACTTCTGATCATTAAATTCACGTGGACAGCTCTTAGTAATGCAGCAATCCTTCTGGGTATTGTCTGCTTACTTTTCTGTGTGGGTGGTCGATGATAGAAAGCTCCTTCACCGCCTGGCAAATTCCTTTCTAACCCCCATGCAGTATGGGTAGGTTTGGTGCCGTTAATTATCTGTGAGATGCGTATCGTCGCAGTATCTCGAGTCTGCCCTACTCTTTTAGCTTGTCCCGTATTTAACGCCAACAAAGTAGTAGACGAAGGCTGAGTTATCTCAACGGGTCCCTGTCTCTACCACTGCGATGGATAAAATAACGAACCCTTATAAGTACCCCGTAATCTATGTTACGCCTGTAGTGTGTTCTTGTATGTGAAATCTTATCACTATAATGAATGACTGCGCGGTGTTTACTGCACGGTTAACAGGTAATGTAAGAGGCAAAATAAAAGTGTATTGTATTTGCTTCGTTATAGTTACAGGAAACTGTGCAATCTTATAAATATAATAATTCTCTGCATGGTGTTTATTGCAACCTGTACTTATTAGTATGAAATATAATATTATAATAAAACGTGACGGGTATTTAGAGTGTTATATTTATGGAAAATATGTATATATTATCTAACTGAAGTTAAGATATAATAATAAGGTACAAACTATATTACACTAACCTTGGTGTCCATATAAAGAATTCACTGACACACGTCCTGAAATCTAGACCCCAAGTATGTTGGCGGAATGCTGGCTCTTGCAATACTGAGCGATCACTTTAGTTGGGTTATACAGTGTTCCCATGGCCCCTGGCTGTTTCTCGTGTTCGCTTCTGATATCGTGGGAAGTTTAGTTCGTCTACTTTAGTCAGACAATCAGTCCCTATTACTGTATAAAGTTTTTGCAATGTTTTGATATGGTCGCTTTCTTGTTTTTCATCCCCCAGACAATCTGTCTGTGTTCGTCTTTTGGGTGTCTGGGCCGTGTTTAATAGTCTTTCTCTAATGCCGTATTCTTTACTCCTTTATATGGATCTACGCTCGGACTCTGTGTCGCCGTTAATCTCAATATTATTCCGTGAAGTCCTGTGAGATCTGACTGAACACAATACTCATTGTAAAATTACCTGGCCTTCTGTCGCCGACTGCACATTATGTTCGATTGCTAGCCAAAATAATCCATGGGTATTCCTGCCTTTGTGTAAACACAACCGAGACATAGTATCGATTACTCCTAATTGTACCTCGATAGACTGTTTACCTGATGTCTCCTTGTTGTGAAAACATTCCATGCGACATTTGTGGCTTTCTACAGGGATTACTCAGAGCGCTGTCTATTGTTATGTAAACATTCCCTGTACAACTGGTCGATTTCCCACGACCGATGAAGACGATATATGGTATGAACAATGGGTATAGAAAGTCGAAATAGAAACTCATTCGCTCCTCGTGACATATATATATATATATTGTTTTGTTTATATATATATATATATATATATATATATATATATATATATATATATATATATATATATATATATATATATATATATATATATACAGTACTTTGCAAAAAAAATGGCAGTCATATTTTCGCAACGCAGCACACTCATAGAAGCAAATAATAATAAAAACTGTATGTCCAGAGGAAGATTGGAATCTCCCCTATCTATTAACAGTGGTTTCAGTACAATATAATGTTGCCTTCTCCAGCAAGGCAAGCCTGGATGCGGCGAGGCATACTTCCCACAAATGTTTGTAGGTAATTGAGAGTCAGACTGTCCCAGTATTTTTCAGCTACCTTCTTCAATTGTTCAACGTCTCTGAGTCCACTCTTTTTTGAATGATTCTTGAGTAGTGCCCAAACGTTTTCAATTGGGTTTTGATCGGGACTGTTGCTGGGCCACTTCAGCACTATCACATTCTTCTCTTGCAGCCATGCTTTGGGGGTATGAGCTGTATGATTTGGGTCATTGTCATGTTGAAATGTGCACCCATCGGGGTACATGACCTGCATAAATGGCAGAAGGTGTCCCTCTAGTATGTCGATGTACCTTTCTTTCGTGAGAATTCCTGTGAAAACACACAGTGGGGTGGCACCTCTTGCTGACACCCCTCCCCAAAGATGAAATTTCTAGGTATGTTTCGGTCGCTGGTACACAGGCGTTACAGAGCCTTTCGTCCAAATATTTATTTGAGCAGGATAAGACCAAAGAGAACATTCATCTGAAAAAATCACATTGTCCCATGACAAATTTTGGTGTTCGTGGCACCAGTTCAAGCGCATCTGTTTGTGAGTCTCTGTGAGCAATGGTGACGAAATTATCCGCTTTTTTGTGTAATTCATCCTGTGTAGCTCCCGGTTGACAATAGCATTAGATACCTCTGGGCTTCCCAACTCGATCATACGCTGCCGTATGTTTTCTACACTCTTCATTGGTCCAGCCCGAACGATTTGGGCGAGACACCGATGGTCCTTTGTGACCAAAAATTCTTGGCCTCCCACTACCTTCTTTTCGCTCGATTCCATTACCTGCTTTTAATTTACTCACAACTCTGTAGACAGTCCGCTCAGGAATGTTCAAGGTTTTAGAAATGTTGGAACATGTTTGATTTCCTTCATTCCAAAGCTGTGAAATTAACATACACTTTGACTTTGCATCCATTTTCTGCCACTAGCATTAGAAATTGTCGTCTGCTCTTATATCAAGGGACGTTACTCTACGCTAATTTTTTTTTTACTTTTGGTAGTGTTTGCTCACTTAAGTGGAGTGCAAATTTGGGGCAGAACATGCATATTTAATTAGATTTCAGCTTATTTAGCTGAGCAAAATGACTGCCATTTTTTTGCAAAGTACTGTATGTGTGTGTGTGTATATATATATATATATATATATATATATATATATATATATATATATATATATATATATATATATATATATATATATATATATATACTGAAGCACATTAAAAACGCACCACTATTATATATACTGATGCCGAGAAGCTGGCCAAAAAAAGTGTGGGAATGGATTTTCCCCGTGTTTGCCATGCGGTAGAGAGCGAATGGCTGCTGGAATGGAAAGTGCAAGATTCAACCCATGGGTGTGTGTACAGACTACATGAAAACGATGAAAGTTACACGTGCAACACGATTCTCAACAGCTATGACCCTGAAAATGTGTACGCGTTGTGGCAGTATACTCGGTATAAAAAGGCCGTTGAGACAAAACACCCAGTACATGTGCTTGAAATGCCACAACTATCTGAAAACGACCGCCAACGAGCCATTGGTATGTTGGAGACCGGAATGAGCTCGCGGGCCATTGCCAGAAGGATGAATTGCCACCACAGCACCATTGTACGTCTCAATGAACGTTACGGAACCACTGGCAGTGCCCGGGATAGACTTCGGAGTGGCCAACCACGAGTTACTACCCCTGCGCAAGATCGTCATATTGTGCTGAGTCACCTAAGGAATTGACTCTCCCGGCAAGTCAAACAGCAAGAGCAATAGTGGGTAGACATAGGCAAGTCTCTCGAATGACAGTCATACGACGACTCAGAGATACAGGCCTTACTGCAAGACGACCTTATGTTGGGCCAAACTTGACTCACAGACATCGTTAGCAACGCCTGCAATGGGCAGAGCAACATATCAGATGGACTAGACTGCAGTTGAATGCTGTCCTATTCACAGACGAGAACAGATTCAACATATCCTTTGCAGATGGACGTATGCGGATTCAGCGACGGCGTGAAGAGCGCTTTGCAGATTGCTGTGTCAACCGATTTCGAGGTGGCAGTATTCACATTTGGGGAGGATTCAGTTTTCACCATCGCTTGCCTCTTCACGTCTTCCGTGGAAATGTTAATGCTGTGACATATCGAGATGAGGTTCTGGATGCACTGGTTGCTCCTGCGTTCACAATTTATCCAGACTTGCAGCTTCTCCAGCAGGATAACGCACGTGCATTTTTTTGTATTTTTGGTTTTCTCCCTTGCCTGCACAGAATGCAATGAATTTCATAACAATCAAATGTACAAATTAATGACCAGCATGGATTCATAGGAAAATGAATAAAGATTCCAAATATGTAAACTTGTACTCACTTATATTTACATTTCACACTTTGTTCCTGGATTATACAGGTGGTGCGTTTTTAATGTGCTTCAGTAATATAATCTCAGTATCGTCGGTAGCTAAAACGCTGTCGTCGACAGGTTTACAGAATTTTAATTACTCACGTTCTTCACAGAAATCATAATTCCTTTCATACATAAACTAGTCTCATCACACGGAGGTGTATGGATGATCTAGTGGTCGAACATCATAGGAATATGTCGTGAAAATCAAATAAGTCTCAGGATATCAGAGACACACGTCCTCCTGCCTCAAAACACACACAGAAGAGCTAGCAGCCGATCGCTGACTTCTGCTGATACCAACTGTAGACGTCTGCTGCTCCACCCCGAAGCAATGACGTAACTACCTGTTACCAAGAACTACCGGTGATAAACAAATATGAATCCTAGTCGAACCATTTTGATATCGACAGACATGTTATGAATTCTTCTTCTTCTTCTTCGTACACTCTCATATGTCCACTTGAATGTTCTCAAAGAAAGCAGTAGTCAGTTTGAGGCTATTTGAATCCCCGTAAAGCTTTTCCACGAAAAAAGCTGGCGTCGGCCATATGCACTTTCTCTGTACCACATATAAGGGGCAACTTTGAAGCAGATGTTCAGTAGTCATTTTATCAGTGCCACAGTTACACTGATCGGTAGTTCCTATCTTTAGCTTGTTGAATAGATGGTATCTCAATCTGTTGTGGCCAGTGCGGAGTCTGAAGATTACCACTTGTTCTCTTCGGTGGAGCTGGAAGTAAGCATCATTCTGTGTGTGCCCTGGATGTTCTACATTCCATTTGTTTCTGTAACTGATTCTGATAAAACTCTTTGCCTCCTCAAAAGTTATGCTTGCATCAGGCTGAAGTAGATGTGAACTTTCTTTTGCCATTCTGTCAGCCTCTTCATTGCCGGCGATGGTACAATGAGATGGGATCCACTGGACCACAACACTTTTGAATCGTTGACAAAGTTTGTGGAGCACTACTCTGAGATCATCCAGGTCTGTATTATTTTGTCTTTTCAACGTTGTTATTACTGACTGTGCATCAATAAAGAAAGCAACTTGTCTCTCTGCCGTTTCTTATGTCAATATAACCTCTGCTGCAGTTTTCAAGGCCTCTGCCTCTGCTCTGTAGTTGCTGGAGAATCGTCCTGTCGCCACTGACAGCCTTTTTTCTGCACCAGTGCTTAAGGTCAGAAAGACACCCCCACCTCCATTTTCTGTTGCATTTGTTGCTGATCCATCTGTGTATGCATGGGTCCAGGTGTTGCGTGGATAATGTTTCTCTATGTATTTTGTCGCTATGGATTTTCTATCTGTTGCAGTTTGGCTCTTTTTACTTTCAATTCCAGGAATGTTTTCTATCATTTTAGGGAAACGATTTTGTTTCCAAACTGGAAGCTTGTGTGCAGTGTAGATGGGTTTAACAGTGGATATTTCATCTATGGATACTGCTCTCATTTGTGGTTTGGTTGATTCTACAAAATTACTTCGTTTGAGTCTTTGCCTTCTAAGAGCATTTATTCTATGGCACATTGGGTTGTCTGTTAGTCTTTTGAATTTTTCGGCCTGTTGTTGAGCCCTGCAGTCTCTTCTATCTGTCATTGGCTGGAGGCATGTAATCTTTTCGAGTTCTTTTATAGGTGTTGACTTCATGCCTCCCGTTATAATTCTCATTGCTTGATTTTGGAGTCTGCTAATTTTATCGAAGTTTGTCTTAGCTGCTGTTGCCCATGCTGCCATGCCATATTCAAGAACTGGCCTCACTCGCCCTGTGTACAACGTCTTAAGCACTTTCTCATCTGCACCCCAAGTTGTTCCAGCAAGTTTTTTTTCATAATTGCCATTCTTTGTCTTGCTCTCATTCGATTTCTGTCAACCTGTTTTTTCCAAGTCAGACGACGATCAAAAATAATGCCTAGGTAGTTCGGATTTTCATTTAAATGAAGATTTACTCCGTTTAGTACTAGTTTGAAGCTCTGAGTGAACAGAAGAGTAAAAACGGAAGAACTGTATGTCTCTCTCGCACACTTTCTTTCCTTCTCTATTTATGTAAGTAACGTGTGTTGGTAATGCAAACACTATTACAACATTTATTGAATAACTGATATGTAGCACAACAACCAAATAAAATAATACAAATATAATGACAACTAAATATAACGATTAAGTTATTGTCTGCCTGAACCGGCAAAGGATATCTTGTTTCTTGCCCTATTGCTGAATATCAATAAGGCTGCTTGGTCGTTCGTACACAATGGGCATGTCTTTTGTCTGTGCTCACGGAAATTATAATAACACTGTCCGGCCCGCATTATCCTTCCGGTGTCGACGGACGGATCTTTTGTTCTTCACCGTGTGGGATTTTGCAGTGTAACCCAAAGCTTGTTTGTCGTGTCCGTAGTGTCTTGAACGAAATAACTATGCGATAGAATCTTCGTGTTGCCGTAGTGGTCCGCTTGCTGTGATGGTGTTGTGAAATTGGCACTTGATATATATGCATTTATGTGTTGGCGGGGTAGATTTATTTGAAGAATCTGTCCATTACCCCTGGTTATTTAGGATCTCAATAATTTGCGAGGGCGGCTCTTTACTGACACGCCCCCATAAAATGTCAACTTCGGTTTTCCATATTGTGCGTGTGTGCTGGCTGTAGAATCGTCTGTTACTTGGTAACTTCTGATCTATATTTTCCTTGGTAGCTTCTTGTAAAAATCGTCCGTTACTTGATAACTTCTGATCTATATTTTCCTTGGTAGCTTCTTGTAAAAATCGTCCGTTACTTGATAACTTCTGATCTATATTTTCCTTGGTAGCTTCTTGTAAAAATCGTCCGTTACTTGATAACTTCTGATCTATATTTTTCTTGGTAGCTTCTTGTAAAACTCGTCTGTTACTTGGTAACTTCTGATCTATATTTTGTGTGGGTGGTTGTTTGTAAGAACTCTCCGTTTGCCCCTGGCCACTTTGGTCCTCAACCCCCGTAACTTCTGTAGGTTGATGTCGTTGATATCTGTATGTACTCGGTGTATGCGACGTGCAATCTACTCGTATGTTACGTTAGATAGCACAGTATTGGCTATGGATGTCAGCAATATCAAGATACGTGTCGTAGTGGTATATCTACTTGGCCCTACTCTTTATAGCTCTTCCCACAACGCTAGCCAGTGTAATAAGACGATTTTAAAGCTTCTTGATCTGGTCTTTACCACTGAGATGGATGAAATAATAAAGGCTTCATAAGTACCCCGAACGCGAATGCTACGCATGTGGTGTGTGGGTGTTTTCTTGTATGTTGATGTCCATGTGCAATCTTACAGATAAAATGAATCTGTGCGCTATGTTTAATGCACCGCTTATATGGTAGTGTTAGAAGTAATATTATGGGGAAAAGTGACTGGTATTTACAGTGGTATATTTATTGAAAATATATTTAACTGAAATTAGAATGGTTGGGCACTCTTATAAATATACTCAGTCTCTTCACTGTGTTTATTGCTACTGTATATGGTGGTGTAAGAAGTAATATTATGGGAAACAGTGACTGGTATTTACAGTGTTATATTTATGAAAAAAATACATATATATATAACTGAAATAAGAATGGATGTATATTGGTAATTTACAACTAAAGGGATATATATTAATAATGTACAAACTATCGTACACTAACCTTGGTTCCGTATAGCGAATTCACTGAACGCTAGTGCTACTCCAAGCATTCCAGAACTCATACTGTGCGAAACTAAACGGTTACTCAAGTCGGCTGGCGGACTGCTCTCTATAGCAATGCCGAAAGACGAATCTTCCTGGGTTATATGATGAGAATATGGCCTTCGGCAATCGATGTTCTCTCTTCTGAGTCCTTCTGATGTTAGTGAAGTGTTTCTAATCGTTTTGCAATGTCTTCTTCCATTTTATTGTCGCTTCTTATTTAGAAGGTCCTGAATTTCAGCGTCATTGTCATCAAACCAGTCTTTGTGTTTGCACGTAGCTTGACCAAGATGTTTTAGCGCTGTTCGGTGAATGATGTCTCTGAGGGCTGTCCAGTCTTCCTCAGTGCTGCTGTTTCCGAGCCGGAGCTCATCTAGTCTCCCCTCCAACTCTTCGTTGAGATCCTTCCTAATGGATTCGGACTACAGCTTAGATACGTTTAGACTCTTTGATGTTTTTTCCCCTTGGGGGCGCCTCTTAGGTTGAACTTTTAAGTTCATCTTGGCAACAACGATCCGATGATCGGTCCAACATTCTGCACCAAATATGCTCTTTGTTATTCTGATATCTTGCCGCTCCCTGCGGCTGACGATGATATAGTCAATAAGATGTCATTGGTGAGACTTTGGGTTCATCCATGTGGTTCTATTCCGAGCATGAAGGCGGAAAACCGTGTTTGTGATGAGGAGCTCATTTTTGGCATATGCCTTCAGCAAGAGTAAGCCGTTGCTTTTGCACTTCCCAATGCCATTAATACCAATGATTCCCTCCCATGATGTATATAGTCTTAGCCAACTGTGGCTTAAAAATTGCCCAAAATAATTAGTTTGCCAGATTTAGGCACTATAGCTATAAACGTCTATAGATCCTCATAAAACTTATCTTTGATCTCATCTGGGTTGGTCATCGTAGGTGCGTACGTACTAATGATTGTGTCCCGTCGCTTTCCAGCTAGGGGAAGGCGCATTGTCATGAGGCGATCGTTCTCCCTTTGGTAGGCTTTCTAGTTTGCGGACTACGTCGGACATAATGGCAAATCGAACACCGGCTTAATGGCGTTCTTGGCTGCTGCGGCCACTCCAAAAGAAGGTGTATCCAGCGCCTATTTCTGTAATCTGCCCCTCTTCTGCCAGTCTCGTCTCACTCAGGGCTGCGATGCTGATATTGTATCTGGACAACTCTCTGGCAACCAGGGCGGTCCTCCGTTCAGGCCTGACAGCCCTATTACTATTGTCTAACAGTGTATGCATATTCCATGTAGCGATTTTAAGAGGTAGTTTCTGTTTTTTATTGTTCCTTGTTCGACCGCTGTAGATTGGGATCCCCTCCAGCAGCTGTATGCTGGTCAGGGTAAGGTGAAGCAGGCAATTTTTAGGGCACCTTTTCTAGCCCCTTCCTCAGGCTACGGAGGTGAGCAGTGCTATCCTAAAGAGGGCTGCTCAGTCGCTCAGGTGGCTGCCGGATTTCGCTGCTGCCCCATGTCAGCAAAAGACGACCATATGGCATGAGCCGCCTTTGTGCAGGACTGCGACTACAGCTTCAAGTGTATCCTCACCTGCTGCTTCGTCGCTCGCCCGTCGCCATAGGACGTTTGGGAAGATGTAATGAGATGATGTCGTGACTTGCGCGTAAATTGGATTAAAGTGAGGGAGATTTGCGCCGAGTCCGTCTCACTCTCTCGTCCATGCCCGACATAATCTAGTGGCAGGACAGTGTCAAGACGACTAGTGAAGGGTCTGGATGCAGCAGATGACCAAGGCTTCTTCAGTGTCTCGCCATGCTCTTAGCCTTCTGCA
This sequence comes from Oreohelix idahoensis, assembly GCA_024509875.1. Lineage (NCBI taxonomy): Eukaryota > Metazoa > Mollusca > Gastropoda > Stylommatophora > Oreohelicidae > Oreohelix > Oreohelix idahoensis. The sequence continues at coordinate 212,209 of JAMPIV010021024.1, read as the reverse complement.
AGGCCTGCTGGTATCGCTTTTTTGGTCATTGGACTCAATAGTGGTCTCTTCCGCTCAATCCGCCAGGACCAGTCTTCACATGCTTGGGTAGACAGACCCGTGTTCACCAAAGGAGAAGCTCCGGCTACCCTCACCTGGTTTAGCCCGACAGTCGAAGCGGTGTACCGAGGTGTGGCCGCTGCGCATATACTACAGCTACTTGGAGCCACAGGTGAGAGCTGAGTGACAGGTGGGGACCAATGATGGGAGAGCTACCTCCATCGGAAATACGACATGCCCCCCACCAGAGATACTACCCCTCCCTGACCACCCCATACATCCCATATATATATATATATATATATATATATATATATATATATATATATATATATATATATATATATATATATATATATATATATATATATATATATATATATATATATATATATATATATATATATATATATATATATATATATATATATATATATATATATGCTCTTGCGTAGACTGGAAGGATTGAAGCGGTATGACAAGATCACTAATGTGGAACTGATGACAAGATCACTAATGGGGAACTGATGACAAGATCACTAATGTGGAACTGATGACAAGAACTAGACAAGTGCCAGTAGAATAAGAGATGAAATGAACATGCTGGAGGAAACCTATTGAGGAAACCTGTTTATAGCACTACCAGGCAGTCCTTGTTCTAAAACCTCCAGGGTAAGAGTTGTAGAGGGAGACCAAAGAACACGTGAAGAACTGAAGACAGACATAAAGTAGATAAAAAGTACATGGAAAGCAGTGGCGTAACTACCACTCTGTTAGACCGGGCACGTCATGGGGTCCCCGGGCACCGAGGGGCCCATGGAGTGGTCAGAAGGGACCCTTAGACGTAGCCTCTTAATGTTCTTTGTTCGTGTCATCATCTCATCTCAGCCCGTAACCCGTCATGGATCGTAGGGGTGCCATGGTGGAAGCATCAGTAGACAGGGTCCTCCACTGCTCTCTATCCTCAGCCATGCGTACAAGTGTGGAAAAACCGTGTCCTGCCCATTCTTTGATGTTATCAGCCCAGGATTTTCTCTACCTTCCTCTTCTCCGTTTACCTTCGACTGTTCCCTGAAGGATCGTTTTCGAAAGGGAGTCTTGACGAGTTACATGCCCAAACCAGGCAAGCTTTCGACGTTTCACTATTGACAAAAGTAATTCTTGGTGGCCTGCATAGGTGTTTATCTTCTCTCTAACACAGACATTTGTTTTGTGCTCTTTATAGCAAATGCGCAAAATTCTTCTATAACATTTATGCTCGAAAGCCTGAATCCTTCGCTCCGTATCTGCAGTGAGTGTCCAGCCCTCACACCCATACAAGAGAATAGATAATACAAGTGATTTGTATAATTTGATCTTCACAGGAAAACTGATGTTACTTTTCCAGATCACATTCAACCTTGTCATGGCAGCTGAGGCCATCTCAAGTCTTGTCTTTATTTCTTTACTTGATCTTCCATCACTACATATAGTGAACCCGAGATATTTAAAGGTGTTAACTTCTTCTAACGTTTGCCCATTTAACGTAATGTTGGTCGGAACATGTTTCTTATGGCTATTCACCAATATCTTGCTTTTTTCTATATTAATTTCCATCCCATACGTTCTTGTTACTTTCTCCAGTCTAGAGGTAAGGTCTTGAAGTTCTGATTCTGATCCAGCTATCAGATCAATATCATCAGCAAAACGTAGGTTGCACAGAGGTCGGCCTCCAATCGATATGGTTGATTTATAATCGTAGAGAGCCTCCTGCATAATATGTTCTAGATATATATTAAAGAGCACTGGTGACAGGATACATCCCTGGCGAACTCCTACAGTTGTTTTGAAAAATTCTCCAATGTCGTTGCTTGCAAAAACAGCACTGCTTGCGTCCTTGTATAGTGCTTCAATGATATCTATGATGTTGGTATCAAAATTTCTGAGTTGACTTTCCATCATAGCATTTCAGTGGGCAAGAGGTTTGCTTGGCGGTGCCCATCTCTTGTTCGTGTATTAAACGTTATTTCATGTTCCAGTTTCTCCTTTCTCATGTAAGACAATTTCGTAGGTACTTCAAAAAGGTTTTAAGTTCTGATTTGTTGAATTGCATAGGTAACTCTGTGACACAATCATGTTCTCTTGCCTTGCAATAAATAGTCTCTTAGTTACTTATTCCGAACGTTATTTCTCTACAACTGACGTCTCTGATGGAGACTCTATATAAGGACAGTTTCACTTCATTTGTGCCCGGTGGCCACTTATAGCGCAGTTGGTGATGATGGTGATGATAATGACGATAATGATAATGATACTGATTGTGATGATGGTGATGATGGTGATAATGATGGTGATGATGGTGATCATGATGGTGATCATGATGGTGATCATGATAGCGATAATGGTGATGGTGATGATGGTGATGATGATGATGGCAATTGTGATAACGAGCGTCAAAGCCTTATCGCCCACTCTTTTCCTACATCTTTCTTATTTAATTTTCTCCCACCCGTGCCCTTTCATCCCACATTTGCTCTATCATCTTTGTTCTAGTAATCTTTAATCACGACTGGAATTTAAACTGTAATCTTTATTACTTGTGATTTCATTTACACCTCCACCTTGTATTATCTTTTGAAATCCACATTGCCTAGTGACAAATCTGGGGAAACACATCTGGTTTCATCAAAATCAAACACCGGGACATGGTACAATTTCTTTGGATTATTGTTAACTTTGTGTAGAGCGCGGCTGACACACAAGATTAGTCTAAGCCGTTGTTTAAACAACACACGGTCACCATCACGCACGATACAATGACTACGCAAACAGTGGGATCCGGGTGTTTGATATCAAAGGCCCTTGACTCGGAACAACCACCTTTGCTCCCAGATGGGATACAATAGTCCGGCCCAGCAAAAGGACTCGTGAAGGATGATAGGCATTTACATGCAAAAGACAAGGGACAGCCAGATTTGTGACAGTTAGAAGATGACCAAAACTGAGAGGCCACGGGAACGAAAGTTTGTGGCGAATTGCCCAACCCACTTTTAGACTGACAGGAGACATGAGAGATCCTAGGTCAGGGTTGCTAGATGCACGCCAGGTAATTGGTTGAGGGGAGGAGTTAGATTATCTCAGACACAATGGCTAAACCAGCGATATATTGTACTGCACAGCTCGTTAGAGAGGAGTGTAGTTTTTAACCGTGTGGTGTAGAGAATAAATCCCAAAAGCTTAGCCTTATTCAATATTCAGTGTGGATAAAATTATTCATATCTGTGGTGTATTGTGTTCTTAAAGGATTTTGTGAAGGGCAGCAGTCCATCAGAAGTCTGAGTCCACATGTTACGTGTCTGAGGTCTAACCAGAAATAAGTTATCAAAACGGACATTTGGCTAGCAGAATTCGCCATAGGACATCATTCATTCCTCAATTAAAAAGGAATATTTCTCGCCCACAATTAAAACGGTGGACGCAGCATTTCCGTCACCGTAAATCACGTGCACGCACTCTTAATCGCATTCTATGAAGCAGACTCCAAAGTATATTTTATTAATCACGATTACATACTCAAGATGATGAGTCTAAATATCAAGAACATCCCGTGATGATATCCAGTCTGGCCAGTAATCTTCGGAGATTAGACAACCGACATTTTTCATATGACAACTGTTACCTATTAATCAACGCTATAGAAATATTATCAAACAGTGAAGGACTATATATATCGTCAACGTTCTCAGTACAAAATTTTTCATCAGAACGTTCTTGACTTAAAGATACACCACTCGACATAACTTATACCTACCTTGGACATTCTATACATACATGAGAACCATCCTACCCGGGGAAACATTTAGAGACACATGGACTGTAGATTACTCACCACTTTGGTAACACGTATCATATCACATCATCATCCTTTCGATCTACACAAGCTCATTCTTCTATTTAATTAACTAAAATATAAATATCTCATCTGTGTGTTTTGTGTGAATCGTCTTTACCACCACCGTTTCTAACCACTACTAACCCTATATGTGTAGATATTTAATTAATAAACCCAATAATCGTTTGATCATTATCTAGTTTGTTAATGTATCACTCGTGCTGTCGGTGTTAAATATTTACATATAGGGAAATTTCTACACTTAAATGAGGTTGGGAGCTTTTTCTGTTACGGGATCTAAGGACAGAAGCTAAGGTCGTGTGGAAAGAGAACTCTTTCCAGAATTCACTAGAAAACATTGTCCAGTGGAAAACATTCGCATTCTCTTTTTCATTATCTTGGATAGGTCTCTATCTGTTTTTAACTTGCCAATTTCTGGAGACCTCCTACCTAATATCTCATAGGGTATTCCTGGCGAAAACTACTGTCGTAGTTGCCTCAATACTCACCACACGACAGTGATGATGATGATGATGATGGTAGTGGTGGTGATGGTGATGATGGTGATGATGATGGTGATGATGATGATGTTAACCTTGTCCTCAAGTCCTGCTTGACACATTTCTCATTCACATTTTTGCATCTTGACAGTAGGAAGACGGCAGACGCAACAGCTCAGATGTTGACAGGAATAAAGAAAGCTTTGACATACCTCGGCGGCCTGTGTGTCCTCCTGATCATCGCTGAAGAGCTCCTACAACAATTTCAAACAAACAACCAAACACCTCAGTTCAGACAGAGGACATCATTCGTGGATTATGTTACAGATTTCCCGGTTAATTTGAGCGCACAATCAGAGAACAAGATGGCCGACAACTCGTTTCTTGATGCTGCTCTAGACAACCAAGCAGAAGTTGACACAAATGACGCAGAGACTGACACATTAGTTACCACAACCAGCAATAAGAAGACAAGACTTTCTGCTGTGCGGGAAACGAAAGATGCTGTCAAGATTATGACTTCAGATAGTTCAAACAATAAAGAAATGCTAAATAAGACAAAAACAAATGGATCCTCGAACCACAACAGAACCAACAGCGATTCCACAGCTGGTGCCGACAGTGAGTTTGAGGATGATGAAAATGAGCGGCTCAGAAGTTCACCCTATATTTTTCACGAAGATGAAGAGAGAAATAGGTACTTTCATCTTATTGCTATTCCTTAAGTAAATTTCACTTATTTTGGGTGCCATTTCTTAGGTAATTTACTCTTTTCTGGGTGCTATTTATTCAATAATTTTCACGTTTTTATTTCTTAGGTAATTATGTGGTTGTTGTTTGAGTGACTAATTTTGTGCTGTTTTTCTTAGGTAATTTCACAAGTTTACCCTTCTTTGCTATTTCTTAAGTAAATTCACTTGTTTTCTGTTTCTTATGTAATTTCACACATTTGCTAATTCTCGGGTAATTTCATATATTTGCTAATTCTTAGGTAATGTCATATATTTGCTAATTCGTAATTAATTTCACATATTTGATAATTCGTTGGTGCCGGTTATTTATTTCTTCTTTTCCGTTAGGGGGAAAGGGGGGATGTTAATTTCATATTTTGTATTAGTTCTTTTTTCTTATCCTTTCCTCGATGAGTTAAAAAAAAAAGTCGGTATCTCCACTTTGCTGCTGTTTTTCATGGTAGGCTGTTTTTCAAGTCATCATCAGCACCATCATGCTCCCTAAAGACCTTACGCTTTCAACAAACTCATGCCAAGTCTTCCTGGTCCATACCACTGTTACGGAATAACCACGATCGTCACATTTTCCTGTGCCATCCGGTAATTCATTCTGTGCTCTTCACTTTATTTTTCCCTACCTCTGACAGTAGTTGTGATTTTCAATTCATTATTTACACTTTCTTCCTTCAATTCTTGTCATGTCTGGGCTTCATCGACCATACTTACTGATTATTTACACTAACTATCGTTTAAACCCATATTAACTCCTGAATCTGTAGCGTGAAAGCTTGTTTAAGAGTGCGTAACACATTTCTGACTAGACAGTGAATGGGAGCGCCCGATTAATACGTAAACAACTCTGGCATGGCCATGGTCAGTTGTCTTATTATTGATTATGTTTTCTGGCTGGCCGGGTTGTGCTTGACAGTTGTTGTTCACACAGGAACGTGTGGGGCAATATCAATCTGGAAATAGATTAAAGATACGCACTTAAGATAACTCATGGGATTTGGAGCAGGTAAATGATATAACCATTTCCAGGCAGACTTGTTGTATGCAAAACTTACGATAAGATGTCAATCTGGAAAGATATTATCAATGATAGATCTATGAAGTCGCGAGTGTAAACAAGACCAATATCGACGGAAGAGAGAATACCCTATATGGGAGTGACGTGAAAAAAATCACATTTTATGTGTCACGCAGGAATTTTCCAAGACAGGTTAATGAGATAGCCCCTACCAAAATGCATAAATTGAATGCTATTGGTTTGGCATTTGAGATGTTAAAATATAACATTTCTGATTGTCATATGATAGCAATGTGGATGCGTGGGCCGAGTGTTGCTTATAATCTAGCACATTCTGAGTCTGGCACTGATAATTCAACTCGTCAAGAAGATAGTCACACAAGCAAGAATAAGGGACAGAATCAGAATTCTACTTTAAAGGACCGGACAACGTGTTAGAGCATCTTGTAGACTTACATCTGTGAGAAAACTCTCCCTTTATAAATACGGAAAGCCTGGAATCCTAGGAACCTGAACACTAAGTCACAGTGGGACTCTAGTGCAACGTAATACCCCGGACAATGTGGAAGAGTCATCTTAACAAAGTTGCCGAAACTATTTCTCCGAGACAGAAGCATGATTACACAAAGATATTTGAAGCGAGTGGTACATTTTATAATTCTATATTTCGCATTATTAATATGTGAAAATTGCTAGTGGATATCAAAGTCATACAAGGTTGGCAACCTCTGCATATAGAATGATGGTTTCATGAACCACCACTGCAAGAGCTGGTGACTGCTTCATGCGGGTTTCTCGTAGAGAATCAAAACAAAAGTAGTCCCAAGTTCCATATGGAGCACAGAGTGGACGATGACAGAAGTGATTTACATACTTATTATATTAACTTATCAACCAGTGTATATGTATATGTAAACATGCTTTATATAAATGCAATGAGTGTTTTCCACTCACTGGGATTAACATTAATGCTCAGAGGGGGTAAAGTTCTGAGGCAGATGGGATGGTGGAATGAAAGGGAGGGACGCCTGATTTTCGTGTCAAGAGACCCAAAAGGAGGGATATTTGTTTCTCTCTCATTTCATGATATTAGTCTGTAGTACTAATTAGTGGTACTAGTCTGTGGAATAAGTATGTAGTATAAGTGTCCTGCAGTGAAAGCTAGACACCTACATCAGACGGGTCTTAAAAGACGCTGGATCATCTTCATAATTACCCCACGATACTACAAGGAACGTGTTGCGGCCACCAGACTTGACCAGTGACAAGAAGAACCAGTCTGATGCCTGCAAAAAACAATCATCGGCTGGAGCAGAAGCCAACCGACATCTGACTGGCAGCAAAGTACCCATTCAGAGAGTCATGATTTGATTGAAATGTCTGTCACTTTTAGCCGAGTGGTCGGCCCTGTCTTGTTCATAATTTTTGTCTACGCCCACTTTTCTGTCTTATAGCTTCTCATAGTGCTATTTCTGGCATTGGTCATGTCAATCTTACGTTGGACAGGCTAATTCCATCCCTTTACATGTGGACATCGGCATCTTGCTTAAGGTCCTTTTATTCTGCCTTTCTAGTAGATGACGGCTATTTCCCTGTTTCTTTGAGTTACATAGACCCATTGGACACGTGGGAAATCTTCTACCCTTTTATTTTGTGCCGCTCTAGTCTCGTCCTGCGAACACCGGTAGCTCGTAGACCGCGTAGTGTTACGGCAGATTATGCTTTTTCCGGTATCTTGAGTCGCCCGGGGAATCTCTCCCTTAGGTCTTACGTATGAATTTGTTTCATCTAGTGCACGTGCAAAAGCCACCTGCAAACTCTATCTTGCTATATAAGCAAGAGGTCTCTATCAATCAGTACCACTGTCTCAAGGAAATTCAGTCACTGGACAGTGATATTCTGCGCCAGAGCTAATAACAGTTGTTAGTGCAAGAATTATTCTGTCTTCGGTAAGCTCATTTACTTATTTAATTCATTGGGGTGTTAGCTTAATCTAATTGAATAGAGATCCTGTGTTACTTTAATTTATGTTAAATATATATACATTTTTTTTCCTTAAGGTTAAATTTTTTTGCGTGACCGGGATGCTCTGAATTTTATTAAGTGAGCCACCATCCATAATCTTTAAGTATTAGCTAGGCGCGGGGTTTTCTTAAGTCAGAAACAGTGAGCATGTGTAATGTTAATTTTTACCAAGTTTTTTTTCACTTGGTTTGTGTGTGTGGAATATTACTGTAAAGAGTATTACTTCTGTGTAAATACCGAGTATCAGCTCAGTGCTATTTTGTAACATATCCAGTGTTACTATTTACCGAGTAATTTACCCACGGGGAAATTTTTAGTATCTTGGGTTAAATTTAACTGTACAATTATGCTTGTAAGCTGTGTGTGTGTGTGGGAGGGGGGAATACGTTGGCTACAGCCATTCTAAAAATAAGTTGGTCTCGCCGCGCAACGACAACTGATGCACTCGCGAGCGACCAAAGATTTTTGATCGATAATATGAGCGAGGCTGTACTGAAGAGAGCCTGTTTTGATTTTTGTAGGGTGAGAAACGGAGAGGGAGAGTTTGTTTATGTTTGTGAGTAAGAGAAATGGCGAGTGGAAAGGGGAAGTGTGTTTATATTTTTCATGAGTGAGAGACTAACTGAGAACGAGTAGGCTACATGTAGTAATGAGATATCGTATTGCTGTATATTTTCAGAGTCTTTGTCAGCATTTATTTTATGCTTCCTGGTGTGATTTGCTGTTTTCAGTGGATTACCATTTCCATCATAAATATTATCAGGCAGTCTACGTCACACTACCAGGTTTCAGTCATAAGGCTGGTGTGGGGATTACTTAACCACAGCTTATTGCTGAAAGTGTTTATTGCTCCAGCACATACGGGCTGTCGCGTTTGCCGTCCAGTCATTTTCAGCAAAACTGCCAGACCCATTAACAACCAGTTGATTTGGAGTATATCACTATACATCGGTTTCTACTACCTACACGTAAGCAGTAGCCTTGCGTCCTGGATTATTTACCTACGGCACAGATTGCCACCAGTTGCAGTTAACCATCATCTCAAAACCTACGGGCTGTCGCCTTTGCCATCCAGTCAGTTTCTGCAACACTGCCCAACCCATTGATAGTCGGTTAACGCTGAGTATAATGACATAACGACCGAGAGGAGTAGTCAGTTGCCAGTACTCGTCACCTGTTTTTTTAGTTCAAGTCTTCCCTATCCAGTATAAGGTGCCTGTTGAATGTCAGATGTTTAGTTGTCCTCGAGTTCGAGTGTTACGCCATAATCAGTTGCCAGTACTCGTCACCTGTTTTTTTAGTTCAAGTCTTCCCTATCCAGTATAAGGTGCCTGTTGAATGTCAGATGTTTAGTGTCTCTTTAGTGTACGCCATAATAGTTGAAGGCGATGAAGACACAGTATGGTATCTGTGGTCTGGTTTGTGTAGGCAAATGTTGCGTAGTATATATCTTCTATAGCCAAGGGCAGGTAGTGCTGGCACTTAAAGTATGGTGTAGACTTAGGACTGGTGTACATGTGTAAAATAGTTGCACAGTCATACAGGTACAGTTCCAACAGGAACGCCACACCAAATCACGACGTATGAAGTCAATAAATGTTTTAAACAGCAGTGATGGGTTTTTGGCAATATATATTGTACGCCACAATGACAAAATGCATGGACATCGTTATGCAGAAAACATCACAGGTATTTTCACAACAGTCATTGTATCATCGAAGTAGTCGACTCAACAGGCACAGCAAACAGCATAATATTAATGTACATGATATGCCTTTTAGGATATCGTAAACCCGCTGTACATGTAGTCAGGTAGTAAACTTCCCCTTTCCATAAGAGCTAGTAGATATCAACTAGGAGATTAGATCTGGTCTCCTATTTTTGACCTCAACAAGACAGGCATGTCTTTCGAGCGTCACATTATCGTTCTCTATGTTCCTTATACAGCAAAGGTATCAAACCTAGATCCATCAACAAAGTTCAGGAAGCAAGTAGTCCGTAGGACAGGCATCAATCGATGCGTGACAATATAAGTGGATCGTGAGCTGAGCAAACTTGTCATAATATAGACTTTAATATAAGGCAGGCTAAGCGAAAGTCAACATCACAAGATGGCGATAAAGTCACTTAGCAAAAAAGGATTCATTTACCTGTTCATCAGGAATTAAATCACATAATCACATATGCCTCCAGGCATTAGGAATAACATGGAGATATATCATCTCAAAAAAGGGAACAACAATAATGAGGACTCCATCCTGAATAATCTAAGCGAAGACTAGCACATAGCTACGTCTCGCTTTACCAGCTTCTCTGCTCAGACTAACCTGGGCGGAAATCGTTTAAACAACGCCACAAAAAGAGACATGCGCAGAACACGCGAATCGAATACAACTCAGCCAGATTTACGAAACGAAGAATGTTCTACGATGTTCGACTAAAGACCTTTTACCTTAAAAGGAAATGAATCTTGAAACATTGCGATTGCCAACTGTTTTCAAAGAACTGGCGATCTGAGCGCTCCATAAATGGACATGACTCAAAATCGTTTACACAACTATCGGCAACCCTAGCTATCAAGATAAGAGAACTTCTTGACGATAGCTATCAAGATTAGACGACTGTAGAAATAAAAGTGACTACAATTCCATGAGTTCCTTCCCATGCATTAAAAATTAACTATAGTCAGAATGCATGGTCAGAATAAGTTGCGACAAGTTTTTAGCAGCAACAGTGCCCCAGCGCGAATACAGGATACTCGCTCGCCAGAAAAAGTTCTCGTCAATTGGATAGATTTGGATCAGTGGGTGCAAGTATTTATGCACTCGTTTTAATCTCCTCCACCTGCTAGTGTGGCCTCCAGAAACCGGAAAAGTGAATTTATGGATTTATTACGACACCGTTAGAGAGAGCTTCTCCATAGCCTGGAAATGTCAACGTTGGTGGAACAGTGTAGTGTGTTTCTTCTAGCAGAGAAAGTAACTTATTTACCAGGATTATTAAAAAGGAGCGGCCGTTTCGTCGCTAAACTGGGGGCCAAATCCCGTTAGTGAGATTTTCTTGGGAGAGAGAAAGTGTACGGGTGTTGGTAGTTTGGAGTGAAAAGTTTTGTCTGAGAGATTGAGTGAAGTTTGGTGTTATTTTTCTGTGGTTGTGATATTGATACAATCAAGCGCCCTTCAGAGCTAGTAAAATAAATACTTTTTTGTTGTTTTTCAATGTTGTGGTTTCTTTAATAAATATATTTAAATGTACTGAGCGATCAGAATTCACTCTATTCTAACTGTCACTTATTGTTTCTGTTGTAGCCCTTACTGTAGTAGAATATTCTATTTAGCATTTGAGGACGGACGAGGGAATGACAACTTAAACCGAGTCCGAGTTTGGCTGGAAAGTAGACCCAAGATATTTTATTATATTTCTCTTCTCTCCAGAAGTCCTACCTCTCTCCATATTTTCATTAGTGACTTTAATCTCTCTATTTCAACATTCATCATTGTTACGGTATTATTATGTATGTTTCATGTTGGCCCCACATAAATTTGTCACCAGTTTAAATTTACGCGCTGGCATATTTATCTGATGCCAACATTAGGTGCTTTGCACAATAGTCTTTTATTAATGAACGCGATTATGCGTAGACGTCGATGAATAGTGATGACGTTGTAGGGTGTTATGCTAATGCATAACAACGGTCTTTCTGGACCCTTGATGATTCGTATATCAATTTAAAGAAGTCTGGGGTCATGACGCTCAATGTGAGCAACCCTGAGCCCATATCAGTAAGGAATCAGCAACTGGTACAAACAGATACCTTCACATACCTAGGAAGCATAGTAACACCAGACGGTGGGGCAGGCAAAGACATCAACATCAGAATGAATAAGGCAAGTACAGCCTTCTTTAGCCTAAATAACATCTGGAAGTCCTCCCAATACAGCACAAGCACAAAATTAAGATTATACCAGAGTTGCGTGCTTTCTGTGCTTCTCCATGGTGCAGAATGCTGGAGAGTCACAGAGAAGGAAATGTCAAAATTGTCCTCTTTTCACACAACATGCCTAAGAAAAATTCACCGAATCTTTTGGCCGAATACCATCACCAACCAAGATCTGCTTACTCGTAGCAAGCAAGAGGACATGCATACCATCATAGCTGGCAGACGCTGGAGCTGGGTTGGTCATGTCCTCAGAAGAGACCCCGATGCCATCACAAGAACAGCTATGCTTTGGACCCCTGAAGGAAAGCGAAAGAGAGGCCGACGAAAAACAACTTGGCGGAGGACTGTGGAGGCTGAGATGCAAAGAATGAACCAGAGTTGGGGCACTGTACGAAGGATGGCCACCGACATGCAAAGTGGAATCAATTTGTTGTTGCCCTACAAGACGCCACTAGGCGTGATGACCACTGACTGCTTTGACGGTCGGTGGTTAAGGATCGAAGAAGAAGAAGATGATTCGTATCCGTCTAAGCAAGACGTGATTTATAGTACTCCCAAGATATTAAGTGTGCAGATTTCTCCTCAACTATTTAAACAAACACGAAGAGCGTTGTCAAGTCAACAAGTGGTAAAAATACTAACTACTCAAAAATGGCTCAAGCAAAGTTCAATATAACATCCCCCCCCCCCCTTTCAACAACATGGTGGCCAGTGTGGGGATCGGTTTGTCCTGAATAGTACAACAAATTTTTTTCAAGAAAAAAAATAAAGTCGATTTCAATAATTTATGAACTGTTCCGGAGCTTCTCATTTTTATTTCAAGTCTAATTTACGGTGCATGCGTAATGGAAGTAGTGTCAACGCACCAAGTCTGCGCAACAAGATGCTTTGTCGGTTAAAAACTACTATCAAAGTCAAAATTCAAGGTTATTCAAGCTTCCAGTGGACTCAATTTATCAAGGAACAAGTTATATCAATGCCTGAAGTCTGATTCAAGCCATCAGTCTTTTCCTGATGTTGCCTGCAAAGCATTGTTCGAAGACTGTATTCGATCACGCCAGTTAAGTACCACTTTTGGTTCAGTGCAATTTTAGGCCAGGTTGTTTTTCAGGCACGTCTATCCACCTATTTATATATGCTTTATGTTTTAATATGTATATGTATTGTTCATCTTTGTGGGCGGTAGGCGGGAACTTTGATTCTTTGAAAATGTCGCTTCAGCTGACCACAAAGACTCAAGGTCGTTCTTTAGGGCACGTTTGAATATTTTCGGCTCGCAAAAGATCCATTGAGAAATCTTCGTGGCATACTCTGTTTGCACCAGAATTTATTCAACATTATCTCTTTAGTTGTAAAGTGTTGTATATATATGTTGTATTTTTATTGTCCTCAGTTTCATTTTTACTTATTTTTGTCAGTTGTTCGTCATATATTAATGAATTTGACCTTGCTATCTTTCCGTTTTATATGTGAAATGTACTGTCAGCTGTTGAGTCCTTGTCTAGTCTATTTTTAGGATCGTCGTAGTTTGAACTAGTTTCAGTTTGTGCAGACTTTGTCATTTGTGGAATTTTATTCAGTTCTTACAATCGTTTTGCTGTTTGTAATTAGATTTGTGGTGATATTGTTTGTAATATTTTTTGTTTACTATTTCTGTTCTATTCTCTTTACTAACCATTCATAATATGATATTAATATTAATTACATATATATTTAAGAAAATTATTATATGACTGCAATCGTTGCATGGCATTGCAATATACACTAGTAGGCCATTAGCCTCTAGTTGTTTAGCCTGAATAGGGCATAGCATTATAGAATATTAATAAAAATATATTTTTTTTTGGGCTTACAAATAATTTGTAAAGCAACTTACCAGTTATCTGGTTGACTAAGTGAGTACCTTAATTAGTTAACATGGCGTCTTTAGAGACTTTTATGCGAATTGGAAGAGAATTTTCCTATAAAGGGGAGGCACTTAAAGATTTTGCTATGGCAAAACAAGAGGAGGAACTAGCTAAAAACAAGAAGAAGCAAAACAATTGAGCGAGGAGGAACAACAAGCAATGATAAAAAAAGCGAGAAATTAGAAGAGAAAAAAAGGCAACAAAAAAAGCAATAGCTCAATTAAACAAATAATGGTAATACTGAATTCAAATACTGCTTCTCCAATTCTGCACTGCACATCCCGGATCATGCACTGCAAACACTCAAGTAAGAGAAGCTTTACCAGTTGCTTCGGTTGCAATGTATAATAATAATAATAAAGCAAGATCTCAAAGTCTAGACAGAAATTTTGAGCATAAAAGAAATAATGACAACAATTATTATAAAAAAATAATAACTTTAACAAGCAAGATAATTTCAGTAGAGGTCGACAGCAGTTTAGACACCAGTCAACTCAATATAGAAACAATAGCAATTTTCAACAAGGTTGAAACTGGAGGAAACAAGGTAGTTTTTTCCTCATAACAATAATAATTGGGGTAATACAAACCAATATTATAAAAACAGGAATAATAGTCAAAGTGGCAGACATCAGAATAATTCTGTTGATCGCCAAAGACAACGCTCTCATTCACGAGGACCACAGAGGTTCGAACATAATGCAGGGGCGGCACATACTAGCAGTGTACACTTGGTTGGTCAAGACACTCATAACCAAGTACATTTGTCTGCATGTTGTTCATTTGATTTCGATGTGGCAAATAGTTGCCCAGATTGTCTAACTATTTTTCAGAAGGACAGCACTACAGTGTTGAAGTGTGGACACCCTCTCCCAGCAGTTAGGCTCTCCGCAAATGACGGTACAGGGACTTTGATCTTCAACCGAGGATTGGTACTATGGGATTAGTTTTGAGGAATTCAGGGTCTACGACCATTGTCATTAGACAATCTCTTGTACATCCTAGTTATTCAACTAATAAAAGCGTTAAGTCATTACTTTTGGTGGTACTATTGAGTACTATCCCACCGCCATTATCGATGTACATACACCATTCTTTTCAGGGAAAGTTAAGGTATGTCTGTTGCAGAATCCAGTGGATGACCTCACAGTTGGTCGTATCCATGGGAGTAAGGACTGCACACCAGAGGAAATTATTGATTGGGAAAGAACAAATTTGTTTATAGCCAATGCAGTAACAACACGAGCTCAGGCTAAAACCTTGGAGAATGATAATAGTCCAGAGCCTGACACAGTTCTCCGGAATGACACTGAGGTCCAATCAATAATAGATAGAGTGTCATTCGCAACAAAGCAAAGAGAAGATAATTCATTAAGAACATTTTTTGCTTTAGTGAATAATTATGATGATGTTGCTTTCAATACAGGTTGTAAACATTGGTTTACAATAAAGAACGACGTTTTACTTAGAAATAATATGGATCAATCTCATATAAAACCACAGGTCATGGTACCTCTTTCATTGAGGCCATATATCTTACGACATGCACATGACTCCCACTGTGCGGGTCATATGGGATACACTCGTACACGTTCTCGAGTGTTATCTTGATTCTTTTGGAAAGGTATTTCCCGTGACGTATCATTATATGTACGTTCATGCGTCACCTGCCAGGAGGTTAAGTCTCGAGGAGCGTTTCATACTGCTCTAATCCAGTCATGTGACATATCGGTCCGCCCTTTTGACAAGATGGCCATTGATATTATTGGTCCTCTTTTACCATCTGCCAGAGGTCACATATTCGTCCTCACGTGCATTGATTTATGCACTCGAAGGCCTGAAGCCATCCCTCTTAAGCATACCTCTACTTCTGATGTAGCGGATGCACTTCTAATTATTTTTTCAAGCTTAGGTTTTCCAAGGAAAATACTTTCTGATCACGGGTCTCAATTTGTCTCTGACACCATGACATCTATCATGAAGACTCTTAATATCGGTAGAAGTCTAAGTAGCATTTATCACCCTATGAGCAATGGTTCTGTGGAACTGCTCAAACGCACTCTTAAACAACTACTGCACAAGGTTACTATTAAGTATCCTCAAGACTGGGACCGTATTTTACCAGCTGTGCTGTTTGCCTATCGAGAAGTACCGCATGAACAAATCGGCTTCTCTCCCTTTGAACTAGTGTTTGGTGCTCCACCAAGGGGTCTGTAATGGTGGATTTTACTGGCTACTAGAATGTGGATGTAGGTCTAATGTTGTTGCTAAGATGTAGCCGTGTAATGTACCACCATAGACACCAGGGATGTCGAAGGCTGTGAAGTAAGGTGTCTTGTCTGGGCTGTTGCCTGCTGTGAGTATAGATGAGATGAAGTTCCACAGGTCTACAGTACATGGGTCATGAGGACAGTACATTCACTCATGACGTGTAAGTCATAGAAGTATGAACTGCTGGTGACGTTTTCCATCATTTATTTAGGATGCCACAATGACAAGTACTTTGACATCAATATATATATATATATAAGTCACAGACACTGCAGGACATAGTAATCCGCATAAACAAAGTTCCTCAGTAATTCATGCATATATAATGTAAGCTGATCTCGATAATTCCAGCTTACAACAGCCTCAGCTCCATATCATCACTCTATGAGTGTAACAAACTCCACTCTGATACTAGTGGATCAGGTGTGTAAATAAGTCTACCTAAAGCCGCACGGGAATGGCGGTTTTATGTGTACAGTTCAAGTAGACCTTTGTAGGCATTTCTAAGTCTAACCTTGATGAAGGTATAATCGGCGACATAGCGAAGTTCACAGGAGCATAGAAACTGTTCTCTGGGCCTAGAGTGACCCGTATACATATAAATCTAAGGTATGAGGATACCTGGGTGTATTTCCTAGTAGAAGAGCCTCTCCTGCCTGTAGATAGTGAGCGAGCAGAGAACGACAATGTCAAAAATCTAAGCTGACCACAGATTTCAATATTAGGAGAGCATTTACCTTGCTTCGGAAATAACACCACAACACACACGCCTCCAGGCGTTTAGAATCATGTAGGGAAATCCTCGTTAGATAAACTAACACACACGAGGATTACCAATTCCCCATCAAAAGATCACAGACGCTGAAAATGCGTCCTGCTCTGCTCGTAACAACTGCGGGACTCCCGGACGAAAGTCTTTCTTAAATCGCCCTAAATTCTACACATGCGCAGAAGCGCTCGACCCCTCAGTTCAACTCCAACGGGCCGATGTTGGACACATCCCAAGCAGAGATACTGACCAGATCGCGCCTTACATGGACAGAGAATAAACCTCAACTCAGGTTACAAACATTCCAAGAACAGATGACATATTCTAGCCATATAAGGAAACAACCAGACGTGGGTCTAATAATAAACCGACGGTCAGGTTAAGACACAAGAGAGGTAACAACAACTGTTAAATGTAACCTCCGCTAATCAAGAGTTATGCACCTTTGATCACAAAAATAAAAGTGTACAAATAAGACTCAGAAAAATTTATATTGACCCAGAAAAAATCTGTGCGTAACAGTTTACCGCACCCCCCCGGGAAAAAATGAAATATTTTTTTTTAATCCGAGAGCAAGGTCAAACAGGCTCCTAACGCACGTATGATGTGCGGATAAAATATATCACCAAAAAATATAATGCCTAATATGAGGCTTGCTCGACGCATGGAGCGTTAGGTGAGACTATATCTCAAATCTTTAGAGAAAGTATTTCCCTAAGTATACGTATATTCCAGGGAGGTGCCGCCAACATACACCACAATGCTGGCAACATTATAATGTAATCAAAATTATATACATATAAATTTATCTGACATTAAATATATTATCATAGGATTAAACAATGGAATGTCATCAAAGCAGCGGTGTCATATCATAATATACCGCATTATAGAGATATAATCATTTAACAGCCAAACATTACATTATGTAAACATGTAATAATATTATGCCGTAATGCTGTATACATAATATTAACTAAGTCGATGATCCCAGCAGACCAGGTCATAGACTACGTGGGCACATCTACAGAGTTGTTCCCAAAGGTAAGTAAGTACTTCCTACTACCGTCATGGTAGACACAATTTACAGCATCTCGCACACATCAATGTTTTGCTGCGAAAATATAAATAACACAGTTCTATTTGATAAATGTTAGATTTTCTAATACAGTAATCAAAATATATTCATGACTATAAATTGTGGCCATTAGAACTTTTGGCCCTTATATTGCTAACCTAGCCTTCTTCCGTTATACCAAAATCGGTAACAGAAAAAAGGAAATCACATAGTAGAATGTTATAAATTCTCATAAAGTGAGAATAGATGTGCTGATATATATAATTATAGTAGAGACCTGTTATAAATCTCGACGTCTATCAGGAAATATTGGACAGAAAAGTCAAGTGGAATCATATGGGCATCTGGAAAAAATGTCTGATATCACATTATCCAAACCTCGGATAGCTCGCACAGTGAAATGAAATGGATGAAAAGCAATGGCATAGCGAGTGGATCTCGAGCTCTTCAAGTTTTTACTCTGAATAACAGTAAGAGCTTTCTGGTCGGTTTCCACAATGAAATGCGCGCCCAGAAGGAATCTTTGTAACTTGAGAATTGACCAAATCATAGCCAACAATTCACAGTCTAAAACCGAGTAATTCCTCTCTGCCGCATTTAGTTTCCTAGAGATATACATCACCGGATGCAGAGTATCTGAATACTCCTGCATTAGTGCTGCCCCAATCCCAGTGGATGAGGCGTCACTTCGAAGAACAAAAGTCTTCTCAATAGTAGGTAACCTTAAGATAGGTGGAGATGAAAATAAAGTTTTAATCTGGTCCAATGAGGATTGGCATTCTTGAGACCAGCGGATCAGATTAGGCGATCCTTTCTACAAAAAGGTTGAAAGAGGTGCCATAATGGTGGACAGATTCGGAATGAATCGTCCGTAAAATTGTATCAAACCTAAGAGACTACGTACTTGTTTTTTCGTCTTAGGAACAGAAATGTTTAGTATTTTGAAAATATTATGGTAGAAGACACGCGTGCACATCTCCCGTAAAAAGAGGAGTAGCAATGTGAATTATGGCAGTGGGATACTTTTCCAAAGTGCCACCAAACGTGACACATTTGATCACTTTTCCTGTGGCACAGGATGGATCTACAAGAGATTGCTTAACTCCAATAGTAGTGCATCCAGAATCAAAAAGGACTGAGACTGGATTATTATTTACTAGACCTTTATGTAGGATAAGAGATCCTCTCCCGTCATGCGCAACTGCAGCCGAAGAGTGGGAAGAGGGTGACCACAGCTCAAGGTAGTTACAGTAGTCGGTTCGAACAAAGTAGTGCATTGGGGCATTCATTTGCTCTCCCAAAGTCAAAGGCAGAACATGTGACAGCGCTAGAGTTTTTATTATCATCAACCTGTTTACAGGCTCCATGAGACTCTTGCTGTACAGAGTTTGCCGGTTGATATCTCTTTTTATTGTGTTGAGATCTACCGCGACTATTATTGCCTCTGAAATTATTATTGTATTCCCTATTGTAACTGTTATCCTGGTTTGAATCCCAGTTTCCATAGTTATCATTATCATTTCCATATTGATGAGAACATCTATGAGTTTGGCATTGAGGTCTACGCGAAGAATAGTTTTGATTACCTCTATTACTATAACCTCTTCTAAAATGTCTATAATTATTGGGTACAGAATAACGAGGACTGTCAGCCCGTCTCCAGTTCTTCGAAGAAGAACCGCTATGTGATTGATTGCCCTGATTCTGAGCATAATTACGGTTACTTTTCTTGTCAAAATTTTGTTGAGTACCCTGAAATTTACGGAAGAAGTTTGGGCTATATTGTGCTGCCGAAGCAACTGGCAAACCTTCTTTCACTTTAGAGTTGCTAATGGTTACGTGAGGGTGCGCAGTGACATACTGGCAACAGTATTCTTCCATTTCTTTTATGTTTTTAGGTTTACGCTCATGAAGAAAAGCAAGAAAAGACTCATTGACAGAAGACATAACTTTGTCTCTAAGTAGTAAGTCCATAAGTGCTTTAAATGTATGTCCTGTCTTAGACAGCTCAACCCAACGTGTAAATGTGAGACGTATTTTTGCAATAAATTCAGAGAATTCTACTCCAGTTTCTGGCAACATATTTTTAAATTGAAGACGGTAGCCGTCTTCGTTAAGTTGGTATTTCTTTAATAAGGCCGCCCTGACAACCTCATAATTGTTCTTGTCAGGCTCATCTACCATGCTTAGCATACTCAGAGCTTCCCCTTTAAGTATATTTGACAATTGATCAACATATAGTGATTTATCTATATTATGTGATTTACATGACCGTTCAAATCTGTCCAGAAAGAACATTATATCGTCACTGGAAGCATTGAAAGCTGGTAGTTTAATCTTGAAAGTACTAGTATTAGACTTATCAAAAGATGACACCTTATTTGCATCATTAAAATTACCCATGTTCATCAACTTCAACTTCTCAAACTCCAAAGCTAAGAGTTTTTCTTTGTGCTCCATTTTTGCTTTTCTCTCTTCAGACTCTCTTTGTAATTTTCTCTCTTCAGCCTCTATTTCCAGTCTTTTATTTTCAGCGTCTTTTTCTAGTCTTTTTTTCAGCCTCTTTTCTAGTCTTTTATTTTCAGCCTCTTTTTCTAGTCTTTTATTTTCAGCCTCTGCTTCTCTTTTTTGTTTTTCCATTTCCATCTGGAATCTCCTTTCCTCCACCTGCATCTGCAATTTCTTTTGTTCAGCTTCTATTTCCATTCTCTTTTCTTCTGACTGTAATGCCTTGGCATAGTGAACAGTCGCAAATTCTTCCAACTTATCGCAAGTCTTGCCAAGGGATTTCCCTTGTTCAATAAAGTACTCAAGTGTAGACATAATGTCTAATAATATGAGTCCAAAACCTGAAATAATAAATTATCTTATTCTAACCTTTATGGTAACAAGTCTTAAATAAAGCACTTGTATAATCACATTATATATCCCAATATCTGTGGGAGACAAGTCTTTTGCAAAAGAACTTGTATAGTCAATTGTATTATATTAACACCACCAGTCAATTATTATAAGTGCACTACACAGCTAATAGTGCACGACCAAATATGTCTATCAATATTGCATGACTAAATATATCTATTAACAGCGTATGTAAACAAACAATATAGACAAAGGACAATCATAAGAGACAATACGAAAACATTCGCAGAAATCAACTAAATCAAACAAGAAAACTAAAGCAAAAAAAAAATCACAGAGCCTATGATGATAACTGCGAAAAAATCAAACAAAACAAATGACGTCACAGTGTATAAATATAAAGTTGTATAAAACTAAACAATAGAAAGAGGAGACCTACAAATACAAACAAATGAAAACAAAACTAAAGAACAGAAAGAATATGACAAAAACGACGAAAAGCACACCTCGTCACAACTAGACAAAAATAACAACAGATGTCGCTAACAAATTCCACAATGGGAAATTTGCAAAGTTTCTACAAAACGCTGTTATAAGACCTCTTTCACGTGGTATATCCTTATAACAGTCACCTGCCCAACCGACCCGCTGAAATATAAACACATATAAATAACATGTAACAAATAACATGTAACAAAGAATGAGAAAATACAGAAGGCTCAGTTAAGACAACATAAGGGCACAGTTCACAAACAGGCCACTTATCTTATATCAATCCTATCGTCAACACGGTACAGAACAGGTGGTAATCAGCATTCTAAAGATTTGATGATCCAACTCTGATCACACATCTGGACTTGCATCAAGAAAACTGTAAAGACGATGGCTATAAACTTGAACCTCTGATGAAGTACTGAAAAAAGTACGGAACTTGTCCTTCTCACATGTAGCAGCAACACGCTTCAATCGGCACTTGACCTTCTAAATACAGCAACTCGATTCAATCGGCACTTGACCTTCTAAATTCAGTAACTCGATTCAATCGGCACTTGACCTTCTGAACATGAAGAGACTGCAAAGTTGGCAATCTATCGAGCAGCGCCGGGTACTTTCAGCTCCTAGGTACTGCAGACATATTGCAGGAAAAACTGCGTAATAAGCTGATATAGCCACTGAATGCATGAAGTGGCGACAGTTCACTGTATTTTGGCTTTCCAATGTTGCACGCCGAATGGGTTATGGACCCCGTAATTTGCTGGATACCAGACGAAACCAGCTTAATTCATCATGTAAACTGATCTCGATAATTCCAGCTTACAACAGCCTCAGCTCCATATCATCACTCTATGAGTGTAACAAACTCCACTCTGATACTAGTGGATCAGGTGTGTAAATAAGTCTACCGCAGGCCGCACGGGAATGGCGGTATTATGTGTACAGTTCAAGTTGATCTTTGTAGGCATTTCTAAGTCTAACCTTGATGAAGGTATAATCGCTGACATAGCGAAGTTCACAGGAGCATAGAAACTGTTCTCTAGGCCTAGAGTGACCCGTATACATATAAATCTAAGGTATGAGGATACCTGGGTGTATTTCCTAGTATAAGAGCCCCTCCTGCCTGTAGATAGTGAGCGAGCAGAGAACGACAATGTCAAAAATCTAAGCTGACTACAGATTTCAATATTAGGAGAGCATTTACCTTGCTTCGGAAATAACACCACAACACACACGCCTCCAGGCGTTTAGAATCATGTAGGGAAATCCTCGTTAGATAAACTAACACACACGAGGATTATCAATTCCCCAACAAAAGATCACAGACGCTGAAAATGCGTCCTGCTCTGCTCGTAACAACTGCGGGACTCCCGGACGGAAGTCTTTCTCAAACCGCCCTAAATTCTACACATGCGCAGAAGCGCTCGACCCTTTGAGTTCAACTCAAACGGGCCGATGTTGGACACATCCCAAGCAGAGATACTGACCAGATCGTGCGTTATATGGACAGAGAATAAACCTCAACTCAGGTTACAAACATTCCAAGAACAGATGACATATTCTAGCCATATAAGGAAACAACCAGACATGGGTCTAATAATAAACCGACGGTCAGGTTAAGACACAAGAGAAGGTAACAACAATTGTGAAATGTAACCTCCGCTAATCAAGAGTTATGCACCTTTGATCACAAAAATAAAAGTGTACAAATAAGACTCAGAAAAATTTATATTGACCCAGAAAAAAATATGTGCATAACAGGGTCCAATGGGTTTAATAAAGGATCTCCTTCTTGACTCTGAGATGACTCAGGACACCCAGTCATCTTATGAGTACGTTATCAACCTACGTAAAAAAATTGTCGACGCTTGTCAGTTGGCGACAGCTTCTTCAGAGGCTGCCAAATGGAAATCACGTCTGTTTCAAAATAAAAATAGACGTCTACGTCAACTGTTTCCAGGCGATGAAGCTTTCGCGTTGCTTCCACGGAAAAACAATAAGTTACTCATTGCGTGGAATGGCCCATTTAAGGTATTGATGTTGACTATATTTTAGATATTAAAGGTCAAAAGAGAATCTTTCATATTAATATGCTTAAGGAGTTTCATACTCGTCCTGAACATTTACAAGCCCTTTTTCAGGATCTTGATGACAATGTAGTTGGATCTTGTCATTATTCTAGTTTATCCGTAATTCAGGAAGAAGAATCTTCTTTTCCTGAAATACATATGTCTTTACCTTTACCTGCTTTAAATGCTACTGCATCTTGGCGAGATGTTTCTATTTCTCCTTCTGTCACCTCACAACAACATCGACAGATTTCGAATCTGTTAGAATCCTTTTCAGATGTTCTGACTGATTTGCCTGGTCGAACATCTGTTATCTGTAATGACATCATTCTCAAAGATAATATACCTATTCGTCTACGTCCTTATTCAGTTCCAATTCATTACCAGAGTAAAACAGCCCAAGAACTTGAACAAATGTTAGGTTTAGGAATCATCGAGAACAGTAATTCTCCATATTCCTCACCACTAGTTATTGTCCGCAAGAAGGAAAACAACATTCGGTTATGGGTGGATTATAGGAAATTAAATACTACGACAGTCTCTGATAGTAAACCACATCCATTTCTTGACGATTTACTTACTCGTCTGTCTACAGCTAGGTTTTTCACTAAATTAGATCTAACTAAGGGATATTGGCAGATTCCCTTAACGGATCAAGCCAAACATCTTACTGCGTTTTCGACTCCACGTGGATTATACCGGTGGAACGTCATGCGACTTGACTCGCTATTTGATACTTTACGATTACACTCATTGTCTGCAAGACCTACGAAGGTCCAGATTGCATTTCAGGAAATTACTTTCCTAGGTCATATCATTGGGGATGGTCGTATTCCTCAGAATGTTTCTAAATGCCTTAATTTATCTATCCCTACTACGAAAAAGCAAGTTAGAAGTTTGCTAGGGTTAGTTCAATACTACACTAGGTTTATCCCCAATTTGTCGTCTATCACAGCTGTGTTGTCTTCCCTCTTACGGAAAGGCATGCCTGTGAAAATAAAATGGACTGAAGAATGTAATATAACTTTTAATAAAATCCTTGCCATTTTTTCTCGGCCTCCGATTTTACGGATGCCAGATATTACAAAGATTTAAATTCTCCGTACAGATGCAAGCAACTTCGGCTTGGGCGCCAGACTACTCCAGGATCATGATGGCGTGCTTTACCCAACGTTGTATATATCAAGAAAGCTCACTGACACAGAAAAGAAGTATTCCGTCATAGACAAAGAGCTCCTTGCGGTTGTATGGGCGATCCAAAAACTAGAGAAACTTTTATTGGTCGCTCCTTTCATCGTTCAGACCGACCAAAAGTCAGTGGCTGCTATCAGACGAGCCAATCACAAAAGTCCAAAGCTGGCTCGTTTCTCTGTCTTATTACAGCCATTTGAATTTAACATCGAGTCCATTCCCGGTACTGAGAATGTTGTGGCCGACTCGTTGTCTCGTCACCCGTCATCCACATCAGATGTAAAATGATGATGCAATTCAACTAAATCGAGTATATGTATGTACTTCATGAATGTACTGTTCCTTATGTCGAACACTTGATGGATGACGCCGATGATCTCAGCGTTCCAGTTTGGTAGTGATTTAATATGACATCACTATTGCTTACCTCATCAAACATTCATAACAATTTACTTATCTTTGTTGATCAATTAATCATCCACCGTGATTGACGGATCCAATCTTCCACGTTGTGTTGCTGGACCTTGGCTAATAAAGACGGATTGAAGAACATCTTTTATCTGTGGACATATGGACATTTCTGTATAGCAATCGGTATTCAAACTTCCAGCTGTACATATTATTGCTGACTTCACCCGATGACATTATCGCATATCCCAACGCACTTCATGAATCATCTACTCCTTATCTATAAAAGTTTTGTTGTTAATTCAGTGCAAGTCGAGTCACTCACTTTGCATTGCGTAAACTAGTATGACAGAGACGTCTACGGGTAGTGATCGCGAATTAGTTTCATATCCAGAAACGTTTGTTATCTCCACTACGGGATGGTTTACGATTCACATACCAAAAGGTACAGGATACCTTCTACTGTGAATATATTCGTTACTCCTCGTACTGTCCGATGGTATGATTTGTCATTTCACATTGACATTGATCAATTTCATTGTTCGTACCTCAAGACTATCGGTTCAATCATCTCTTCATAATTCGTCCGGAGCTGCCGAAGATTTCGTCAATTTAATTCGATGCCCATTGTTGGTTTTTCATTTCTTGGTGATGGACTATGGTTTGTGTCCAGATATATAACTACCACACGATACAGTGCAATCTACCCGCACTATCTTATCGCACTTTTAAATCGACTATTTGTTACATGCACCTTCCACGGTGTCCTTTGAACACTTATGATCTACTTCAGCGGAATAAACATTTGATGCTAGTGTTATATCCTGTACATTTCTATAAATTCACTGAAATACCGGGATATTAATTGTAAGCGGAACTCTATCTTCTCAAGATTATTCTAAGAGGGATTTCTCTATGAATACTCATAACTGAACATTAATTATTTTAGTTACGATATTGTGATTTTGATTAATCTTTTTATATTTCATATTCTTAACCGTTTGATTAGTCTCATTACCTTTATATTTTTAGGTCTTATATTAATTATTGGATATTAATTTTTTTCATGATTATAGTTTATGAAATAGTTTAGGTTAAGTTCTTAGTTGGTTATATATTTATAATAGCTTAGGTTCTTTATCCATGCTATTTCTTTGCTTCTGCGTTTGTCTTCTCTTATGTCCCTTAATCATTCCTTCTCTTTGTTAAATTCTAAGATGATATTTTAGTACTTTAATTACCTCGCTTTATTTAGTTCATTATTAACCCGGTCGGTCGGTGGAATTGTAATGGTATTATTATGTATGTTTCATGTTGGCCCTACTTAAATTTGTCATCAGTTTAAATTTACGCGCTGGCATATTTATCTGATGCCAACATGAGGTGCTTTGCACAATAGTCTTTTATTAATGAACGCGATTATGCGTAGACGTCAATGAATAGTGATGACGTTGTAGGGTGTTATGCTAATGCATAACAACGGTCTTTCTGGATCCTTGATGATTCGTATCCGTCTAAACAAGACGTGATTTATAGTACTCCTAAGATATTAAGTGTGCAGATTTCTCCTCAACTATTTAAACGAGGGTCGTCGCTTTTAATTTACTGATGCTGTGATCGAGCATCTTATCTTGATGAGTAATTCATTCCTTTGAGGAAGGAATGCAGGGAGTACATTGATTATAATTATTATATCGCCAACCTCCAGTTATCATTACACCGATGTTTCACCAGACGGCATCGCGAGTACACAGGCTGGACATTTTGACGATACGTATTGAATATGGATACTGCACTGATGTATTAATGGAATTTTTGCTATGTACATCTTGATGTCTTTCGTCAATAAATATGAAATGTTCGTGGACTCAACCATGAAGAGCGTTGTCAAGTCAATCAAGTTAATATTATGATGGGACACTCACATTCGCAAATACTAACTATCAGCACAATGGCTCAACTGGTAAATTATACTCAAATGGCTCAAGCAAAGTTCAATATAACATCCCTCTCCCCCCCCCCTCAACAATCATCTCAACCCGTAACCCGTCATAGGTCGTAGGCGTGCCTTGGTGAAAGCATTAGCAGGCACGGTCCTCCACTGCTCTCTATCCTCAGCAATGCGTACAAGTGTGGAAAAACCGTGCCCTGACCATTCTGTGATGTTATCAGTCCAGGATTTTCTTTGCCTTTCTCTTCTACGTTTACATTCGACTGTTCCCTGGAGGATCGTTTTCGAAAGGGAGTCATGACGAGTTACATGCCCAAGCCAGGCAAGCTTTTGACGTTTCACTTCTGACAAAAGTGGTTCTTGGTTGCCTGCATACGTGTTTATTTGCTCTCTAACAAAGACATTTGTTTTGTGCTCTTTATAGTAAATGTGCAAAATTCTTCTATAATATTTATACTTGAAAGCCTGAATCCTTCGCTCCGTATCTGCTGTGAGTGTCCAGCTCTCACACCCCCACAAGACAATAGATAATACAAGTGATTTGTATAATTTGATCTTCACAGGAAAACTGATGTTACTTTTCCAGATCACATTCAGCCTTGTCATGGCAGCTGAGGCCATCTCAGGTCTTGTCTTGATTTCTTTACTTGATCTTCTATCACTATATATATTGGACCCCAGATATTTAAAAGTGTTAACTTCTTCTAACGTTTGCCCAATTAACGTAATGTTGGTCGGAACATGTTTCTTGTGACTATTCACCAATATCTTGCTTTTTTCTTTATTAATTTCCATCCCATACGTTCTGGTTACTTTCTCCAGTCTAGAGAATTTCAACATTGCTCATTTATATTATGTCTAAACTCAGACATTCTCTTTTTCCATATTCGCGACAACAGCTGACAAATAAACTCTTTTTTTTTTTTTTTTAAAGAAAATTTTCAAAACCATTTCCAGATCATCACATGTGATTAATTTTAAAAATAATAATCCTTAAGCACCCCACCTGATTTATTTTACTATAATTGATTATTAAATTTGTTATCTGTACAGAAGATATACAAATGTTAGTTGATTTAGTCATTTTGAGTAAACTACACCCGTATGTCTCCGTCATTTTGAATATTATTTTACTGATTTAATTCAGTTTGGGGCTTATCAAAACAAGCAATTTTCTTACTCCTCATAGACGGTCAAGAAAGGTAGAAAATTTACACGGACCGGATCCTAGCGGTAATACTTGATTTCTTAAATTCCTGTGAGGCTCCCTAGAATAAGAGCACAATTCATCAATTCACATCTCTGCCAAGAGTAACCTTGAGCTAAAGGTAGACACTCAGTAGATACTGTGACAGATTATGGAAATAGATTACCTGGATCCGTCCGCTTGCTTCCCATCGTGGGCCCTCAATTCCGTTAAACCTGGTCTCCAACCTTTGTTTCCTCATTAGTATGCACGGTTGGTTGCACAAAATTCATGCCCTTTCGCTATCTGTCTAACTCATATTTTAGCCACGCCTATTTTTCATGTGCGGATAAACTTTTACAGAGATCAGTAACTGCCATTCCTGTCAAGGGGGACGAACCAAGTGCGTGTTTGCCTAAAGCTGGATGCGAGTAGAGCTGTCAGGATTACGAAACTGACAGTGCACGGGCCCACAAACACGTGGTAGCTAAAACTGCTTTGAAGTTGCCACACCAGCTCGACGATCGCCGAGATCAGAAACCTTTGTTGTTGATTAACACCGGTTAACAGAGCGAACGGAGAAATCCTTTATCTAGGAAGAAAAACCTCCGCTGATTTCCATAAGTACGCAAGGAGCGAATAGCGTCATCTTCCAGCGAAACAACGCTAGTCGTGCATAAATACTATATCGCATAAAATCAGTTATTCAGTCACCTCAGAGAATTTTGGAAATATCTAGCTCAACATCCGACTACCTTAGTTAAGCAGTCAGCACCAAGGATAGTCTGGGGCCGGAGTTGGCAAATAATCTAACACTGTAGGGTCATACTACGAGGGACGGTCAAAAAGTAATGCTTCGTAATTTTAAAATTCAATCAATAGGCAAGAAAACAGATAAAATTCCCATTGAAATGTAGCCCCAAGTCTGAACTTCAAAAATTTATTTCTCAATGTAGTCTCCGTTATTTGTTACAGTTTTTTTCCATCTTCTCACAAGGGCATGTATCCCCGCACGGTAAAAATGTGTGTCCTTTTTCCTAAACCAATGGCGTACGGCGCGTTTAAGGGTCTCGGTGTCCTCAAAGTGATGTCCGCGAAGATCTTCTTTCAGTGGTCCAAACAGATGGAAGTCAGAAGGTGCAAGATCGGGACTGTAAGGGGGATGTGGTAATAATGTCCGCCAAATTCTGCAATCGCATCAATGGTGCGTTTAGTGGTGTGTGGCGTGGCATTATCGTGCAACAGTAGTGCAGTTCTCTGATCTTTTAATGGGTAAAGTCGCCGAAGACGACCTCTAAGCTTCTTCAAAGTTTCAATGTAACGTCTGCATTCACCGTGTTTCCCTGTTCCAAGAAGTCGAGAAGAATCACACCCATCTCATCCTAAAACACGGAGGGCATAACTTTCCCTACAGATGGTGAACTTTTGAACTTCTTCCTTGTCGGCGATGTTGTGTGATGCCATTCCACCGACTGCCTCTTGGATTCTGGTTCAAAAAAATGAACCCAAGTCTCATCACCTGTCACAATATTCGATTAAAAACTCTTCTCCTTCAGTTTCGTAACGGTGCAGGAGGTTGATGACTATGGTTTTCCTTGTTTCTTTATGTCTGTCTGTCAACATTCTATGACATAACGTTGTTTTAACCGAACGTCTTTGGCAGCCATTTTTAAACTGTTACAGTGGTGCCACCTGTTACTGAAACAGGTTTGTAATGCTATACAATGCAGAAGAGTGAGGAATCCTGCTAAATTTAAAAATTGCACACCGAGGCAGTATTTACATACATAAAAAATAGGAGGCATTACTTTTTGACCTTCCCTCGTACTTGTTAGTGTTTGTTTCCAAGGAATACCTCCGACAACTATTGGGTAAGCGAGTATGCGTGTGGCCACAGTATAAATCAGTGAATGAACCAAAAGGGAGAAACATATTATTCTGTTTGTTACCACTATCATACAAATCTTCTTTTTTTTCTCACTGACCTGAGTATTTACTGGATAGCTTAATTTGGAACTTGTTCCTTTCACTTACTGACTATTCCATACCCTTATTGTTAACTTTTGATCTTCTGGGTTAATTAACCTCTGTTGGGATCTTCCTTTTCTTTTCCTTTACCAGAGGGGAGGACCTATTGGGGTAATTTCATTTGTCTGTAAACCATGCTTTATTCATGTATATGCTAGATGTTGTAAATTTCTAGTGATAATAAACTTAATAAACCTTAAGTTTTTGTGTTGGTCAACCCCTACCCATATATGTTATCCATAGTTTGTTTTCACGTTGTGCGTAATTGTCACCTGATCGTGTGTAAGTGGGTGCAGTGTAACTTGTATTTTGTATAAGGAGAGAAAGTGCGTCTGAATAAAATATAGTCGTAAAGATAGGCTGGATTAGAGAAATTACTCACTCCAGAGACGAATCTTCCTCTTACACTATCACCCTCGTGAGAAACAACTATTTCTTACCCCTTACTCTCATTTAGTTACCATTATCACCTCTGCTCGGATCTGGACCACAAATATCTCAGACCTATCTTGTAAAAATTACGACATAATCTCGGCTCGTCGCGGGACTAAGATCTAAGTCTAGTCTAGATAAATGTCTAAAGTCTGATACTGACTCTGATTTTTTATCTAGATAGAGTGTGTTGTGAGTCTTGTCTTGTGAGTTAAGGAATATTAAATAATTATCCCCTAGACAACGCTCTTACTTACTGGGTGTATGACCACACAAAATAGGAATTTTTCTTTCCACAGCATCATAGAGTTACGTACAGCTTGATTTTGATAATAATCTTTGTCGGATATATGAAAGATGGTAATTTTGTACAAGACCGCTAGTACGCGTGATTGTTTATCAATTACTAGGTTTTTTTTAAGAAGCAGCAGAGTTTGAGCTAAGCTAAGGACTGCATTCTGACTACACGTCAAGTTAATAGCGTCCCTTACTCTTTAAACTGAATTCAGGTGGGCGAGTTTAAAGGGGATTTTAATAAAAGAATTTTTTTTCCTTAATATTTTTTAAATAACATTTTTTTCCACCGTTAGTAATAGTAGTTTTTCCGGTTGTTAACCTGATCTACCATTTTTGAAGTCGTCTGTATTAGAAAAAGTAGTAGAAGCTAGGGAGAAGGAAAGAGAAGAAAAAGATAGGCAGATTGAGAAAGAGCGAGAAGAGCGTCAATTGGAGCAGAAGAAAATTGAGGCAGAGATGGAAGCTAGCAGGGCAAACGAACGAGAGAAAGAGAGACAGCACGAGTTGGCGCTTAAGGCTCTAGAGGTCCAAATTCGTGGGGCTGCTTCTACTTTCAGCAATGGAGAGCCGTCTTCATCTCATTCATCGTTAACTGATCAATCCAGTACCCAATCTCCTTAACTTGCAGCTATGTCTTTCGCCCTGGAACCCTTCCCAAGCCCCAATGAAAAAATTGACTGCTACCTAGAAACATTTGAGAGAATGGCAAATCTGTACGGAATAGAGTGTTCTCGATAATGCCTAAAGCTTTCACAGGCTATGAAAGGTAGTGCTTATGACGTTTACGTAAAACTGGGAAGCAACCATCAAAACAACTACGACATGCTAAAGAAGGCTTTACTGGAGCGATTCGAAATGAACGCTCTTAAATTTCTGCAAATGTTCGGAAACAGCAGAAAGGAAGTGTTAAGGTCGGTTCGTTGGTCACCATAGATGTAACGTCCTGTATTCGTGGTAACAGTAAGTTCATACTAAATGTTGTAGGCCCTGGTTGGCCGCCATAATGTTGACATTCAATCTTGACTTCCTAGTGTTGAAGTGTTACAGTAATGGTGCGTGAGTAGACATCAAAGAGTGCGAATGGGTGTGTGAAGGTTCGTGGAAGACAGTCATCTACTGGACAATACACTCTTGCACCACAATGTAGAAAGTTATGGAGCTTGGTAACACCTCTGACGTTTTCAACACTTTAATGCAGTACGATTACAAGGGACGCCGACATCAATATAAATACAGTCATTTGACAAAACTCAGGACATCGTAAGCATAACAACAGTTCAGTACAGTTTGCATCAACAGTTCATCAGTAAGCTGTGCGTAAATGATGCTGACCTCAAACTATCTCTCTTTCTTCAGATACAGCAAAATACACCGCATTGCCAGCGGGTCTTCAAATATATGAGTTTAGTTCCGCTCTACTCTGACATCAGCAAGTCAGATACATTTTCTAGTATACAGCAGGCCGCGAAATATGGCGGGCCCCTAAATACAGTGTCCTCTATGATTCCTTGGACAAAACAAGGTATGTCAGATCTTTTCCAAAGTGGTATAAAGCTCTTCGGGCATTCACAGACCCGATACATACAATGTCAGCATAATTCGAGAGCTCAGATCCTAGTTTTGTCAATGGACTCTTTCCCGCCCAGGGAAAAGTCACTAAGCTGGTAACAAATGTTATTCATAATTCTGGCAATAGAGGAAAATGATTTGAAGGATAATTTACCTTGACATCTCTTCAGAATAAACACCAAAAACACACTCGCCTCCTAGGCGCTTAGAATAATATGGGGAAACAATCTTTAGACATCTTGGTCACACACAGAGGACTTTCCTTCCCCAGACATAAAGCCAGATCGAAGACGCCAAAACGTCTTGACCGTTTGAAAACCACAGCTCAATTTCTTAACAAACAGACTTCCTTCACGCGCCACAAAAAAACTTGCGCATTCGTCGTGAGACGCAAGACCCCTGAGTTAGGCTCAGGTGGGGTGATCTGAAACATTCCAGGAAAGCCTGACCACTCGAGCCATATATGGTCGGGTAACAAGACATAGGTTCTAAAATTAGACCACTAGGTTAAAAGACAAGTGGTTTAACAACCACTGTTGACTTAAGCCCAAGTAAAAAATGAGTGACTCCCCTTTGATCAAGAATCTTAACAAATAATGTCTCCAAACTTAAACAGGTACATTTAACAGACTATAAACTCAGCGAAACTGTCCGCAACAGGAAGGCACTGAGACATTTCACCAATTCTCTTCACGCCTGATGGGATATTTGACAAAGCGCATGGAGCTGTCCGAGCTCCCTCTCACTTATGAAGGGCTTCAGGATTTCAGTCTTATCGAACAAATAAAGAAAACCTTGTCAAATGAAACGCGTAGATTTCTGGCTGAACAAGGCGCAATAAAGTTAGCTGACATTCTCAGTAAGTCTGAACGTTACGTAAATGCTTTGGCCGCGCTTCCCATCTCAAAACGCAAACGACAGATGAGCCTTCTCGGAAAAATAATCTAGAGCAGTCTTTCCATTCTTCCCATCATCAAAACCAACGAGAAACCGTACCTCAGAACCCTCCCCAGGAAAAATCGAAATTCTACAAAACCAGATATCCCATCAACAACAATTATGATCAGCCCAACCGCCCTACATTGTACCGCAGCCAGAAAGGTAAAGACAAGGGAAAGACCCTCCCGCACCAGGGACATCTGATCAGGGCACGCACACCGGGACTAATCGCATCGAATGCTTGCAAACAGCCTCGCAAGGAAGAATTAATGTCTGATTCCCACCCTGAGGGGGAGAGGCCCTCAACGCGAGGAACTGTTATTTTGAACGGGACTCAAACATCTTGTTTTTTTTATACAGGTTTGTTCTTTGATTGCATTGTAGTAAGACACTTGGTCAAACCCGGTCAAGAGACAGAAGAAACCGTCAAACTATGTGGAGTTTTCAAAGGAGATGCACCCATGACGCTTCCCATCGCATTGGTGGAGATACACTCCGATTTTTTCAGAGGTGTTATCAAAGCGGCTATTATGGATGATCCTTTCTACCCAGTCATACTTGGTTGCAGATATGTGTTTACTGGGAGACCGAAGGAGCCAACTGTGGCAGTAGTAACCTCAAGAGGGCAAACCCAGAAGGAATGGGAGCCAACGCCTAATAAGTTACCGAAGGAACTAAAAGAGGCGCAACAAAAGGACCCTATTTTGAAGCCCTGCTTTAGCAAACTGCCCATGGCCAAGGACCCCAGACACAACGGAGACATCTTTTCTAAGGATGGCGTACTTTATCGGAGAAAGGGCAACCCTGAACAGGGGCATAATCAGCTCCTTGTACCGACGCAGTACAGAGACCAAATTTTAGAAATGGGGCACTCTCTTCCCTTTAGCGGACATATGGGACAAAACGCCATTATACAGCGAATATCGACTCACTATTGGTGGTCAGGAATGAACGCTGATATCATCAGATATGTGAAATCATGCGCCAAGTGCCAACGTGTGGCACCCAAGTATTGGACACCCCCAGTTCTCATGGGGAAAATGCCAATAGTGGGGAATCCATTTGAACGGGTTGCAGTCGACATTGTAGGACCCCTAGAAAGGACTAAAAGAAGGAACAGGTTTATCCTGACCTTAGTCGACACATGCACTATGTGGGCAGAAGCTATACCGCTAACATGCACGGATTCCAAGCATGTAGCAGAAGCCCTAGTGCAAATGTTTACACGGTTGGGATTCCCTCAACAAGTTTTGGCGGATAATGGATCCCAATACCGTAGCCTGTTGATGGAGGATATCTTTAAGATCTTGAGGAATTAGTACATCTACATAAGCCCCTATAATCCGACCGGAAGTGGGTTAGTAGAACGTGTTAACGGAAGCCTCACAATGATGTTGCGTAATCTGGGACAAGAGAAACCTGAAGATTGGGACCTTTTCATTCCTGCAGCCTTATTCGCCTACAGGGAAGTCCTACAGGCTTCTACAGGTTTACCACCACCTACTCTTTTATTCAGCTGACCTATAAAGGGGCCGCTAGAAGCCTTACTCCGGTCACTGACAGACCAGAAGGCCGATGAGACAGTCGTCTCAGCCAGTAAATATGTATCAGGACTTAAGGAAAGGTTACAACTAGGATGGGATTTAGCTACAACCAACCTTAGGCGAGCACGCGCAAAGCACACAAAACGATACAATAAAGCAGCAAAAGAGAGATAATTGCATCCAGGGGAGAAAGTTTTGTTGTTACTGCCAACCGGAAGCAACAAACTCCGCACCGGATGGCAAGGGCCGTTTACCGTCCTTAAAAAGATCTCAAGAACTAACTGCAAGATCTCTATTAAAGGAAAGGAGAAGGTCTAGCACGTAAATCTGTTAAAGAAATATTTGGAAAGAACGGTGCCGTCCTCCGAACATCTCCTGGCGGTCGCCATAGCAACCGAAGATAAGGAAGATGGCGATAGTTGCATGGAATATCCATTGCAATAAACGGAATCTTTCAAAGATGTAAAATTCGGTGACACTCTCTCTGAAGCATAACAGACAGAAACAAGGGTGCTACTGAAACAGAACACAGCAGTTTTAACGGATGTACCTGGTCGAACACATTCCGTAGAGTTCGATATGAAACTGACAAACGAGACACCTGTGCAAATCAGAGTGTACCCTATTCCGTACGCTAAAGCTGATACGCTGCGAGGAGAAATAGACAAGCTACGTCAAGTGGGAATTATTTGCGAGTCTACATCTCCTTACAGTTCGAGCGTAGTGCTCTTGCAGAAGCCCAATAAGGAAGTTCGGCTATGTATCGACTACCGTCTACTTAATACTGTAACGGAATTCCAGCCGGAACCTCTCCAGAGCGCTTCTGAACTGTTTACCAGGCTTAGCAAGGTAAGAAATTTCTCCAAGATTGACCTGAGTAAAGGTTATTATCAAATACCGGTCAAGGAGGAAATTAAACCCCTGCTAGCTTTCAGCACCAGTGAAGGACACTATACGTTCAACGTGATGCCTTTCGGGTTGCACAACGCACTATGAGTCTTCACCAGGATGTTGAAAAAGCTTTTGGAACCATTGCACAGTCCACATATCGACAACTTTATGGATGACATCTTGATTGCAACGGAAACATACGACGAACATATTGCTACGGTCGCTATGCTCCTCAGCCGACTACATGAAACAGGCCTGATAGCCCGACCGAGCAAATGTTTAATCGGATATGAAAGTTTGACTTCCTAGGGCATACCATTTCTCACGGTTCCATGTGGCCAGTTGCCAAGAACGTAGAAAAAATACGTGCAGCGAAAAGGCCTAGAACGAAGAGGGACACGCGTTCATTCCTATCACTGTGTGCATATTACCAGAACTTCATTAAAATTTTCAACGGGCTAACTGCACCCCTTACTGACCTTATCAAAAAGGGGCGACCTGAAAAAGTTATTTGGGACGCTAAGTGCGAACACGCTTACGTCATGCTCAAGGAAAAGCTGTCTGAATATCCAATTTTACGGTTACCTGACCTTAACAAACCTTTTATATTGCGGGTCGACGCATCGGGTCAAGGCATCGGTTCAGCTCTGCTCAAAGCAGACGACAATAACCCGAACCGGTTATTCCCAGTGGCATACGGCAGCCGTAAATTGAATGCAGCAGAACGAAACTATTCGACAGTTGAGAGAGAGTGTCTAGCACCTGTACATGGCATAAGAAGACACCATAAATATTTGTACGGAGCGCCATTCACGGTGCAAACGGACCATGCCCCATTGGTGTTTCTTTGGGCCAATAAGGAATTCAACGGCGCAGGGCTTTGCTACTAAGCGTGTACTCCTTCAAAGTAGAATATATACCAGGAAAACAGAATGTAGGTGCAGATTTTATTAGTCGAAATTGGAGCACGGAGGAGGAGGGGGATGAGAGTGAAGAAAACAACCACCCAGAAGCTCGGATATAGGTAGCTCTATTTTCATAAACAGAAACATGAAACGGTTTCATGTCTTCAAGCCGGGACGAACTGTGACAGATTATGGAAATAGATTCCCTGGATCCGTCCGCTTGCTTCCCATCGTGAGCCCTCAATTCCGTTCAACCTGGTCTCCAACCTTTGTTTCCTCATTATTATGCACGGTTGGTTACGCAAAATTCATGCCTTTTCGCGTGTTTTCTAACTCATATTTTAGCCACGCCTTTTTTTTCTTGTTTCATGCGCGGATAAACGTTTACAGAGATCAGTAACTGTCATTCCTTTCATGGGGGACGAACCAAGTGCGTTTTTGCCTAAAGCTGGATGCGAGTAGAGCTGTTAGGATTACGAAACTGTCAGTGCACCGGCCAACAAACACATGGTAGCTAAAACTGCTTTGAAGTTTCCCTACCAGCTCAACTATCGCCGAGATCAGAAACCTTTGTTGTTTATTAACACCGGTTAACAGAGCGAACGGAGAAATCCTTTATCGAGGAAGAAAAACCTCCGCTGATTTCTTTGAGTACACAAGGCGCGATTTCGTCATCTTCCAGCGAAACAACGCTAGTCGTGTATAAATACTATATCGAATAAAATCAGTTATCCAGTCGCCTCAGAGAATTTTTGAAATATCTAGCTCAACATCCTAAAGCCATTGTACAAAGTGGATTACTTAGATTTCGTGGAGATAGTTTAATTTTTCTGTTTGCGGCTCGGTCAAAAACCAACGAACTAGCTGTCTTATAGCGGTCTTATAATGTTATAAGCATCCAGAGATATTATTGTATTGTTAAGTCTTCATGTTGTGACCTGTGCGGTCCACTTTCTTCATTCATGAGAGAGGTCAAACTAGAAACAATAAATATAATATTAACTGGACCTGAACATTACCAGAGTTCATATCAATCTCATCAGCCAGCTGTGGCAAAATATATATTTATTTATCTGACATATGACTGTAGTTTTTCCACGGGATTATACTCAAGAGAACTCAGCGGAACCACATATCTTTTCTTTCTATGACAGTGACCATCACGAATACGACTTATTCCAACCAACTACATTCATTGATACTAGACTTATCCAGGAAAATAATTAATGCACCAACTTCTGCGACTTCCTTAGTTAAGCAGTCAGCACCAAGGATAGTCTGGGACCGGATTTGGCAAATAATCTGACACTGTAGGGTCATAGTACTTGTTAGTGTTTGTTTCCAAGGAATACCTGCAACAACTATTGGGTAATCGAGTATGCGTGTGGCCACAGTATGAATGAGTGAATGAACCAAAAGGGAGAAACATATTTTTCTGTTTGTTACCACTATCATACAAATCTTCTTCTTTTTTTTCTCACTGACCTGAGTATTTATGGGATAGCTTAATTAGGAACTTGTTCTTTTCCTTTATTGACTATTCCATACCCTTATTGTTAATTTTTGATATTTTGGGTTAATTAACCTCTGTTGGGATCTTCCTTTTCTTTTCCTTTCCTTTACCAGAGGGGAGGACCTATTGGGGTAATTTCATTTGTCTGTAAACCATGCTTTATTCATGTATATGCTTGATGTTGTGAATTTCTAGTGATAATAAACTTAATAAACCTTAAGTTATTGTGTTGGTCAACCCCTACCCATATCTGTTATCCATAGTTTGTTTTCACGTTGTGCGTAATTGTCACATCATCGTGTGTAAGTGGGTGCAGTGTAACTTGTATTTTGTATAAGGAGAGAAAGTGCGTCTGATTAAAATATAGTCGTTAAAATAGGCTGGATTAGAGAAATTACTCACTCCAGAGACGAATCTTTCTCTTACACTATCACCCTCGTGAGAAACAACTATTTCTTACCCCTTACTCTCACCTAGTTACCCCTATCACCTCTGCTCGGACAGGACCATAATTATCTCAGACCTATCTTGTAAAAATTACGACAGATACTCTCAAGTTTGGCCACTGTTAGACCATCAGCAAGGGAAGTGAGTCTAGTGACAACCATCCACACCAAGTCTGTCTTCATTCCTTTCATTTCTGTTGCCTATATTATTGTTGTGTGTGTCCCGTGTAATTCGTAAAAGGGGGGGGGAAGAGGGGGGGGGGGAAAGAATGGGTGTCTCTAAAGAGACAGAGAAATAGTAGGACTAATTTATCTACAAGCATGTCGTTGTTACTGTCGTTCTTGTTAATATTGGTCTTTGTTGAAGAGTGAAGGGTGGCTTCATATTATTTCCCTTCCTGCATTTTTCCTTTGTATTAAAATTTTAACCTCTACACCTCACGGTAGAAGGGGAACGACTAAGTAAGTACTAAAATGTGTTCTTTAATTGAGCAATAGTGCTGATTGCTGTTAATTGCGAATGTTGGGTAGTCTGACCAATTTCAACTGTAGTAAGTTGATAACTCTGTACGTTTTTGAGAGTCCACACCGGTACATATTTATTTACAAATACATGTTCATCGAATTCATGGCAGCAATAAATTTATACATCCTATTCGTGCAATCCAATATCGTCTCCTATATTAACTCCTCTATAGTCAAAAGATCTGACTGTTTACACGCGATGCCGTATGTCGGTCATCCGGTAACGAACAGTCATAGGTTTGGCGACACAATAATTCTGACAATTATATTATAATACTCCCTGCGCTACTTTTCGAAAAAAGAAGATTATACATCAAAATGGGATGACTCAATCCTGCATCCATACATAATAAAGCCGACCCCTTGGCTTATAGTTAAAGGAGAACCTCTGCACGATATATCTCGGGAGCAATGAATAACACGTCTGACTTGAACCAAGTCCAGACTATGAAGGGTGTATATAGATCGTTGTCATGCGGTAGCATAATAACGCATCGCGTCATGTCTAACAACCATACAAATTCGCGTTCAATAAATTATCTTTAAGCGCAAAGCATCCTATGTTTTTGGCATACCAATATGTTAACGCGTAACTGTAAAGTGCTCACAATTGTAGTGGCCAACATCATTAAACATGTCGTAACAGTCGTACAAGGCGACTAATATGAGGTTGGGCATGAGGCTGGCAACCTCATCACGTAAAACAAATTGTCAAGGAAACCCGCACTGCAAGAGCTTGTGATTGGTTGATAAATTAAGGGGCTGCAGTAAAACTGGTAAGGAATATAAGTTTATAAACTAATAAAACGGTATTGAATCAGTTTTACTGCAGCCCCTTAATTTATTTACTTATACTATACTACAATTATTGCTGCTACCCTGTTTCCGTTTCGTGACTACTATATTTTGTGTGCATCTCTTGTTTCATATTTTTACATTTGTTCATTATGCCTTATCAGAAACATTTGATTTCTTCTCTTCATTCTTTTATCACCCATTCATTTTCTCTCATGCCTTCTGATATATCTCGTACTGCTTGTGACTTAGCCTTTACTATATACAAGAAGACACGCTGTACATGTCACATTAATTTTCTCAAGAACTGTCTCCATGCTAGAGTTATTCCCAAAGGGTTTGTCTCTAGCTTCCATCTATCGGCGGGACTTCCTCATCTTGCCGACCAGCATCGCTTACAACAAGTTGAGAAGAAATGTTCCTTCCAACGTATGAGGTGCGTCATTGCTATACATAAACGCCAGCTGACTGA
This sequence comes from Oreohelix idahoensis, assembly GCA_024509875.1. Classification (NCBI taxonomy): domain Eukaryota; kingdom Metazoa; phylum Mollusca; class Gastropoda; order Stylommatophora; family Oreohelicidae; genus Oreohelix; species Oreohelix idahoensis. The sequence goes on along the minus strand of JAMPIV010021024.1, from coordinate 171,530 downwards.
GTTTGAACTTTCGAAATCCAACCTTACACAACAGCTACGTCTACTGACTTCTTTGTGCCCGGCAGCGTTCCCTCTTATTCGCACTATAATCCATGACACGAATAGGGAGCTGTATACTCGTTTGTGCACGCATAAAAAAGAGAAATTGCGCCGCCTCCGTCCGCAACCTCCTTTAGGGTCCTCTATTCAGTCTTCTACCCAAGCTAAAGTTATTTGCATTCCTCCAGATTTGCATCTGTCTCCTGATGAATTGTCTGTCCTGAGCAAAGGTCTTAAGTTTGTTCCTCTTCGTTCTAATTTTGACAAATATTCTGTGCTTCAGGATGTTCACAGCTTCCATCGCCGCATGCGTCTCAAATATTACCATCGTAATGGTAATGATTCTACCAGGGTTTCCGATACTGATGATATCTTTCGTCGTTTCGGCAAACGTAAACTAGACTGGACTCCAGCTCCAGGAGCTTCTCGTGCTCTGGATTTATATATTGCCAATACTTTACATGACATTGACCAGCTCAATCTACGCCGTCTCCGTCGATTTAACCTCACGTCTTCTGAATGGCGGGCATTGTCACGCCTTAAAAACCGTGATGATATTGTTATCAAGCCGGCAGACAAAGGTGGTGCTGTGGTTGTTTGGCGTAAGGACTTATACATTCACGAAGGAGTTACACAGCTAGGTAACACCACCTTTTACTCACCTTGTTCTGGTGATGCTACAGTCCGGAATAATCTTACTGTTTATGAGACTATCCGGGGCCTTGTCCATGATGATCATCTCCCTTCTGGTGCTTTATCTCTCCATATTTTTGATAGTAGTCTTGGAAAGCCTTCTTTCTGCATGCTTCCTAAAATGCATAAAATTGCTAACCCTGGTAGGCCTATTGTTTCAGCCTGCTCTTGTCCCACTGAACGTATTTCTGAATTCCTTGATAGTATTTTCCAGCCTTTGGTCGCAAATCTGCCTTCTTATTTGAAAGACACTACTCATGCTATCACTACCTTTGATTCTATCAGATTCACGCCTGATCGTACTTACCGTCTTTTCCTTCTAGATGTTTGTTCCCTTTATACTTCTATTCTACATGCTGATGGTCTTAAGGTACTACAATTTTTTTCTCGACCAGCGTACTGATCTTACTATAAGCACAGGTCCGCTTCTTCGCCTTGCTGAGTTGGTTCTTAATCTCAACTCTTTTGAGTTTAATGGCCAATTCTTCAACCAAATCAGTGGCGTTGCTATGGGTACTAAGATGGGCCCTAGTTACGCTTGCCTTTTTATGGGCCACTTTGAATATTTGGTCTTTCAAAATTATGATGGGCCAATACCCGAGTTTTACCGCCGCTACATTGATGATGGTATTGGCATTACTGACATGTCTGAGGTAGACCTCCGTCGATTTATCGACTATGTTGGTAATTTCAATCCTGCCATCAAATTCACTTCTGACATTTCTATGACCTCAGTGAACTTCCTTGACATCACTGTGACTATTAGCCCTATTGGTCTTAAAACGTCTGTCTATTATAAGGCTACTGACGCTCATGGTTTCCTTCTTTATACTTCATCGCATCCTCTTTTCTGTAAAAATTCCATTCCCTTTTCTCAACTTCTTCGCTTGCGTCGGTTATGTCACGATGACGATGATTTTCATCAGCGAGCTCAAGAGATGCTTGAGTTCTTTCCCCGACGTCTTTATCCAGAACATGTGTTATCTGATGCCCTTAATCGTATCACACGCGTCACTCGTCAGATGGCACTCACTACTAAACCTTCTGTTCAATCTGACAGACTCAAACTGGTTCTAACTTTCCATCCTCACTGCCTGGCGGTAAAGAGAATTCTGTTTCGACATCTGCCTATTCTCAACTCTGATCCTGATACCAAAGAGTTATTTCGTGATACACCTTTGGTAGCTTATCGTAGGGATAGAATTTTAGGGATATTCTTGTACACAGTCGCTTGCGACATTCTAGCCCATCTTACTTTGGTACTAAACCGTGCCAACGCCGGATATGCAAGACCTGTCCGTTTGTACTCCAAACTCAGACAGTCACTTTTCCTAAAGGAAAATTTATCATTAGAGAGTCTTTTATGTGCGAATCCAGAAACCTGATTTATGCTATCATCTGCAAGAGATGTGGCATGACCTATATTGGTGAAACTGGTAGGCGTTTGGCAGACAGGTTTCGTGAGCACTTGAATGACATCTATCAGGACAAACATTTACTGGTGGCCCTTCATTTCAATAGACCTGACCATTCAGGTAATTCCGATATACATGTCACTGCCCTGCGTTCATGTGCCGGTAATGACAAGACTCGCTTTTCGTTGGAGAATCGCCTTATTTTTAAAATGGGCGTTCTAGCTCTCGGCGGTTTAAATATACAACATCATTTTGCATAAATTCTGGTAGCTTTTCTCTTTTTCATTCTTTATTCGTTGTCTTTATGATCTATCTTCTTGTGTTTTTGCTTTGGTTCGTTTCGTATCTTTTTATATCTCTTGTTTTGTCGCTATCGCACGTCACTTCCTTGCGAATTCTGTGACAAGAGACTACCGCTTTCTTCCACGGATTCTTTGCATCGAGCTAAGCTAACTTTAACTAGTTCCAAAGTTTTGTTTATTCTTCTTTTTTTCGTTTCGTTGGATTATTTACTTTCTTGTTTCAGTATTTTTTTTAGATTTTACGGTTTTCTTGTATTGTTATTGTTTACTTTTTCCATCTGCTTGTATCGCCCGTATGTTTCTCATCATCGTATAGTTTTGTAGTACCTATAAGTAATTTTTCTCTTTGTCACCTGTTTGTGGCTGACGAAGGGTAAAACCCGAAACGTTCCTTGTCTCATGTGAACTGTTATTTGTAAAACTGATTCAATACCGTTTTATTAGTTTATAAACTTATATTTTGATTGGTTGGTGCAAACTTCCTGTAAGAGGACCAGCTGCAATTCTGGCTCCTATGCTCTGTAAGGAACACAACGGAAAATGATGATATTATTGTTAAGCTTTTTGTGGCATATAGTCTCTACATGATAGTATAACCAGTCCCATGCCCAAACCTCCTTAGTCGGCTTTTAAGCAGGCTTGGTAGGTTACTGTGTTGCAATTCTTTGTTTTCCTTTCCTTTCCTTTAGGGCCCCGCTCACAGACAAGTGTTTTTTCTTTTCTTTTCTTTTCCTTTCGTCTAATTGTTCTTGTTATCGCTACATGGTTTCTTACGACTTCCAACATGACATTCATGTCTTTCTATTGTTTTCTTTCTCTCTCAGGCATCTCTTTATATTATGTATTTACTAAGCAAGTAACCCGCCAAAAACATGGCGTGGAATCATCATGAAATACTCTTATCTGTTCCATGACATAATGACGGCTCAATTTTTGTATGTGGTCGTTTCAGTCTTGTCCTTCTTGTTTCAACTTCATTTGATCTTGGTAGTCAAGCTTACCACGACTTATGGGCAATGGTCATTACATCATGAACAAAGTTTGAAAGGCCTGCGTGTTGTTATTTTATGAGTGTTCAATTTAGCTTTCACGATGCAATGCGAGCCTATTTTGTATTTCCCCGAAAAGCTGACGGGACTTATTCGCTGTTCGTTACAGGACGTCTTAGAGAATTAATAATATAGGGATTTTATTTTGGTTCTCTGTACTTAATTCCTTAATATTATGTACTTCTGTTATTTTGTTTCTTATGTCATCTCCTTATGCATACTTTTCTATTGTTTCCTTTCTCCAATCATCTCTTTATACATTCTCTTTCTATTGTTTCCTTTCTCCAATCATCTCTTTATGCATTCTCTTTCTATTGTTTCCTTTCTCCAATCATCTCTTTCTATTGTTTCCATTCTCCAATCATCTTCGTATATAACGTCTTTCTATTGTTTCTGTTCTCCTTCCATGGATCGATGGATGGATGAACGGACGGACGAAAAGACATATAGACAGACAGGCAGACGGATGGACAAACAGACAGGCAGGCAGACAGACTAACAGACGGACAGACAGACGGACGGACGGACGGACAGACAGACAGACAGACAGACAGACAGACAGACAGAGAGACGGACGGACGGACGGACGGACGGACGGACGGACGGACGGACGGACGGACGGACGGACGGACGGACGGACAGACAGACAGACAGACAGACAGACAGACAGACAGACAGACAGACAGACAGACAGACAGACAGACAGACAGACAGATAGATAGATAGATAGATAGATAGATAGATAGATAGATAGATAGATAGATAGATAGATAGATAGATAGATAGATAGATAGATAGATAGATAGATAGATAGATAGATAGATAGATTATTTATGTGTTAGACATTTAGATTTCCTTTAATTTAACAGCTTACACATGAATGTCGGTGTGTATACTGCCCCATATATTATAACTGTCGTATTTTGAATCTGTCTAACAACACGGTCATATTTACTGCGCTCACTATAGGATAAATGGACTGATAGAATAGCCAATCAGGACTCTCCTTATCTAGTATGTATAAAGAAACCTTTTTATGTTTGACAGAAAGGGCCTATTCTGTGTATTTGATAGGAAGGAGTTATTTTATTTCTTAAAGAATAACGATATATACAGGGAAATACATAACTATTATAACATCTGGGATATTACTTAATAAGTAGGTACAAAGACGGCCTCATAAAAGTAATTTATTTAAAGAGAAAAATTGGTTTTAGTGATATTTCTACATCAGGGTAAGTCCCGATTTAGCTATTTAAAGACTGCATAGATGTAATGCCATTGATACTACTGTAAAGTTTCATACTACCACGGATAAGGCCATCACTGATAAGACGTGTGATGTGATGTGCGTGGTTTCTCAAATGCGCCACACAGGCAGATTGTAAATAGGTCGAGGTTTTGTAGTACGACCACGCCCACACAGGGCTATTTATAAGTATGTGTAACTACTATGTCACTGCGTCTGGAATGTCAGCAGAGGGTGTGTGTTGATTCAGTCATACACCACAATAACGCACGTGAAAGTCATGGAAGGAGTGAAGCTGCTGGTGACGTTTTAATAACAGTTTATTCACGCCACAACACCATACAAATGACATCAAGAAATACAAGTTACAGAACACATCTCAAAATATCCAAGAGACTGCCCACACAGCAGTTTAGCCTAATGCGGCCGAACAATGTCTCCACCTCTCAAAATATCCAAAGGAACTGCTCACACGCAGTTTACAAATAACTCATACTGTCATCACGTGGAATAACGGCCTTAGTACTCAAAATACTGCCTACACGCAGTTTACAAATAACTCATAATGTCATCACTTGGAATAATGGCCTTAGTACTCAAAATGCTGCCTACACGCAGTTTACAACTAACTCATAATGTCATCACGTGGAATAACGGCCTTAGTACTCAAAATACTGCCTACACTCAGTTTACAAATAACTCATAATGTCATCACGTGGAATAATAGCCTTAGTACTCAAAATACTGCCTACACGCAGTTTACAACTAACTCATAATATCATCACGTGGAATAATGGCCTTAGTACTCAAAATACTGCCTACACGCAGTTTACAACTAACTCATAATGTCATCACGTGGAATAACGGCCTTAGTACTCAAAATACTTCAATATCCACAAACTCTACCTCCGCGGGAAATAATAGCCTCTTAAATAATATCTTCACAAAATATCCTCTACTAGGAAATACTGGCCTGTACATATTAAGGCCTCTAACATCTTCACATCAAATATCCACTTATCCAAAAAACACAGCGAAAACCATCGCTAGACATTTTCCTAGTGCTCTGCGCAGACACACAATTACAGGGCTGACTCCCCCAGTCAACGCCCAGGACAGAATGCTCTCCCGTACACAACAGGGCACACACTGTGAACTCCCTGTCACGAGACTCGTTTGTTTGAAACCCAACTCAGTCAAAATACACGCGGGCTAGCCGCGAGCTAATCACAGCTCAACGCAACTCAGGGATAAATTCCTCACAGGCGTGACTCAACGCTTTGAGTAGCGATCATCGCTCTGTTCTCGATCATACGAGAAGATAATATTCCTATCCTAAATTTAAACAAGCATCAGCTTAATCGGGCATTCAAGCGCCACAACCCATAATTTAACTCGTCTAAAAAGCATTTCCAATATTACTCCGCTTTTTACCTTAACAGCCATGTAATAACTAAACACCAAAGATATAGAAAGATAGAGATAAATTAGCAGTTAAAATATCACTTTAAATAATTAAAAACGGCCCAGTAATAAGTTAGATATAAAATATTTAAACTTAGTCACATTATACGGGCAGGCTGAAAAACGTTTAGGTTTTGATTCTTAAACACACATTTGGACCGTGCTTCCGATTGGGCGGACATGCGCTATATATGGAACTGGGACTTAGGGGAGTCCGGCACAAAATTTAAATACCGAGCTGCATGAATCGAGCGCAAACTGTTAATGCAGGGTCTTTTGCCGCTGTGATCTGGAAGCAGACTTAAAATTCCCATTGAAAGCCTGTATTCAGCTTGTGTATTATTGCCTGATGGTAAGAAAGATATATATATTTGTATATATTGTTGATTATTTGCCTGTGTATACCCGCTTATGTGTTCGGTGATGTGTAGAAAGTGAAACTACAGGAGAAGTGTGTTGTCGGACTGAGGGCATACCTGTGTGATTTTGAAACGAAAGCCAGCGTTAGAAAATGTGTATAATATTTGTAAGTGGGGCAAAAATTACGACTGTAAGTTTGAATAGGGTATTTGAATGAGTATTTCATCCTGGAATTACACACTGTTCACTAACATAGGTTAGGAGTACAGGAATTGTTAACATGATGTAATCAAGTTGTCACTTGCTACTGTGTACTTAACCAAATCATTGTATGGAAGCCAATCATGGGCTAAGGAATCTATCATAGGATGTTTACAGGAAATGAATAATCACATGGAACTGGCTGTAAGAGAAATGAAGTTATATGTCCTGTGCAAACTGTTAGCACAATTTCTGAAGAATGTTTATATGTGATGTTGTGTGTGTGTGGAGTGGTGCTGGAGCCTACATGGAATGCTGTAGCAAAGTTGATATTTCTGGGGAGGTTTTGATGGTATCCTAACAAAGAATGAAATCGGTGTCTGCATAAACCGTGTGAGGTCAAGCACATGTACGCCCCTGACTCTAAAAGATGATGATGATGAATTATGTGCAGGGAACCTAACGCTACCTCCCTAGATCTCACACGGTCACTATTGTGGCTCTAGTGTATGGTGTATGATGTACCTAGTGTCTAGGGGAGAAATGAAATGATGGTACACAACACAAAAACACTTTAAGTTACTATGAGGAAGTGAATAAAACTTGTGGTTAAGTTTTTCTTTAAATTAATTTTTTTGTACAATTTAGTTTGCCTGTCCAGTCATATCGTTTGGACAGGTCTTTGAAAATGTGGACAAGATAGTTTACATAAAAGATTAACTAAAATTGTGTGGACAATCTGCCCAAATACTACAATGTTATTATATGTATTTCCTACTTGAATGTTCACAGCTTAAATGTATTCTTCTAAGAGAGAGAGAGTCACTGTGTATGAGGGGCTGTAATGTCATCATACCCCACAAAAGTCCTGAGTATGACTTGAATTACCAAGGTTTATTTAAACCGAAACTGTCAGATGTACCCAGGTCCTTAACAAATCACCTGGGGTTTCTTGTTGAAAGATAGGATATTGTGTAGTTGCAGAAATATCGATATCACGTCACATGCCCAAGCTCCTGCTGTTATCTCTTGACAGCATATGTAAAGTGTAGGAGACTTCTTGGCGTAATCGTCACTCCTCAGGTTTCCTGTCACCAGCTGGCAACAGGAAACGAATTCTCTGCAACAAAAGGACACCCTGGCCTTTTACATCTGATCACTTATTCTTTTATTTAATTTCATACGTGGGTATGGAATCAGCCTCGCGTGCATTTCAGGTGCACTCATCCCCTAATTTTCATGACTCCCACCTTACTGTGACCACCCCTCAGGTCCCTATGGCAGATACGCCACTGTACGTTTACATAGTTTTCCTCAATAATATAATGTGGGGTAACCACATTTCCTTTTATATATTTTTCTCATTTTTTTCTTTTTAAATATAAATGCTTTAGGCATGTTGAACAGTGTTCATTGAACACAGAGGCTTACTAATATGCTCTAATACAATAATATTCAAACATAATCATGACAACATACATTAGTTAGATACATTTCAACGTGAGGACTCAACAATGTCTGCTCCCAGCACGTCCTTCACTTTTTCCCAATAGCAGTATCTAACTTTGGTAATGGGATTAAACATATTAAATTCCTAAAGCATCCTTACCACAAATCAAGAAATATAAACAAATGACACTGACTTTGCAAAGAAATGGCCTCAGTTTCCTCTGCTCCGTCCAGACTGTGAAATACTCATATAGTTATTTACTTTACTTTTAAATTTAACACAGCTGTTCTCAGCGTATCTGAATCAAAAATACAGTTCAACTGGCAATGAATAGTGAAAGCTTTTTGCTAATATTTAGTAGCACTGGCCAATCGAAAGCTTGCGACTACCAGAATTAAATGCAGTTTTTGAAAAACCAAAATAATTCCAAACATACTCTGCGTCTGGTAGTCGATTGGCCAGTCCGCTTTAGTTATGCCAATGCAAAACCACTAACGTTAAGAAAAAAACAAGCAGAAACAACAGTCCGCCTGGTCGTGCGTCCGTAGACATTTAGTATTTTCTCAACCATTTGGATAATACTGGGACTATCATATTATTTAAAACATATTCTTGCTCAGTGAATTCTAAGCTATACTACCATATATTTTTTTATGTTCAGTTTTATTATGGTTTTAGATTTTCAATTTTGTCACTGGTCATCGTCAAATAAATATTTTTCACCAGACGGCCATCTTCCCCTCTCGCTATCATGTATTTTTCAAATAACTAACTTGTTTTTGTGACGTCAGATACATTACCGCGAGGAGGCAATAAAATTGTCTGCGTGTTTTGCCTCTCTTGGCTTTGTCGCAACGTGTGTATATGCATGGCAGAATGTGTCAGGCTAAGCGGGGTTGCGCATGGCGGGTTAAGAATTGGCGTTAATAATTTGTATTGTATCGTGTAACACTACCAAAATATGTAAGGATTACTACTAAATTTGCGTTAAAGTTGACAGAATACGTTAATTCAGATAGTTATTTTGCGGCACACTTCCCCTAAATCGTTAATTATAAGTCTTGGCTGCAAAGCGTATGCAGCAGATCTGGTAAAATGTTAGTAGTACGTTTTCGAAACCGAAACTAAAACGCGTGTTAGATTTTTACCGTGGAATCGTTCTATAGGCTTTAGCACTGCACAAAAGGCAGCGTTGCTGACGTGTGAGAGCATCACCGTCAGACACAATAGGGCTGGTTTTATATATTATCATTTTATGACTAAAATCTTACTGAAATGAGCGATTATTCTCGCAGATTTTACTACAAATGCGGTTATCTTTCATTCCAGGTTCTGTCTCGATATTACAAAGTACGAAACATCCACTGTAGAGGAAGTCTGTTGGTGCCTACAGCTCTTTATATACCTAGAGCCCTACCACGTTCCCAGCCTGGAGTTGCAGTTTGTGTAATCCTGGCCTGTTGGATGCAGATCATCATCTAATAAGATAGGTGGAATCTAGTTCCACTGTACAGCAAATCCAGCCACAACTAAAGTTATAAAAACCACACCACATAATAAAAGAAAACATTTAAGGATGATATATGAAGGACATTTGTTCAATAAAGTGAATTCTACAGTCCAGGGACAGTGATTATAGTATTAGGAAAGAAAGTAATTGACATTATCTCGTTACCTTTACCTTATTATTTATTATGGAAAAGTACATTCCATATTATTTATTTAATGATGTAAATACCATTTGATTTCTTTTAGAATTCCTGACCGAAAAAAAGCGGTATAGGACAAATAAATTGTAAATAATTTCAGTCAGTCTTGCTTAATAATTCTTATTAAGTTAATGTTCTGTATTGAGATTCATTACATATAATTTATTCAATGTTCCCCTAGATAATTAGCCATTAAAACAAAAGTATAGTCATTAATCAATGTGGGATCTAGAGAGGTAGCAGATAGATCTTCAGTACCCAACACTATCATCATGCTTGAAGGTTTACATATCTTGACCCCACTATTGATGTCGATACACTCTTGCTCTTTTCAGAGAAGGGGGTATTTCTTGTAAGACCAGTCTCTTATCTGGCACTATCCTGGTATCATCTGATACACCTTTGTGTCCAGGAAAGTCTTTATTTTAATAACATCCAAACCTCTCGCGACAATAACGAACCCGAAAGAGGAGCAAAGAACAGTAACCTTGTAACCTACCACGCTTGTCGTAAGAGGCGACTAAGGAAGGTTTTGCATGGGACCCAGTTGCCCCAGTCCGTAGAGATTTTAAGCCACAAGAAAAACTTTGACAAAACAATATGGCCATGTCAAGAAGAAGGCGCTGATGATGGATAGGACACAAGCTAAAGAAACCTGTTGATAGCATAACAAGGAGGTCATTATTTTGGAATCGCCAGCATAAGAGAGGTGGAGGCGACCAAAGAACACGTGGAGGGAGACCAAAGAACACGTGGAGGGCGACCAATAAACACGTGGAGGGCGACCAAAGAACACGTGGAGGGAGACCAAAGAACACGTGGAGGGAGACCAAAGAACACGTGGAGGGAGAACAAAGAACACGTGGAGAAAAGAACTGGAGATAAACATGAAGTTGATGAATGAAGAAGACAGAGGAAGGCCTGATGATGGCACATGACAGGAAGACGTAGCGCGTGTTTGGTGAAGGCTTCTGCTTGTTAGAGGAGCTGAAAGTATGATGATGATGATGATGATAATGACGATGATTATGGTATTGAAGATGATAACGATGATGATGATGATAATGACGATGACTATGGTATTGAAGATGATAAGGATGATGATATAACATATGTGGTCAAGAGAGTTTCTACTGATTTGAGTTGTTTGATATGTACTAAATTTTCCTGTGTTACAGACTTTTAACACCTGTAGTCCAGTCATCAGTCAAGTTAGTCTCATATTACCTGCCTTGGGATCTGCAGACAAATCAAGGAAAACGGTAAATTAAATTCCATGTCTACCTGTGGAGGTGGTGAATACTGACGCGCTTTATAAAATATTGTTTCCTTCGAAATACGTCCCATTCAACCATTTACCATATACATGAAACTGTTGGTTATATCAGGACGAGTTTCATTTAGTGTGATATCTTTCTTGATTGCGTATATTCTATGCTCTGTGCTGTATTATTCCACATGATGGTGTTTTTGTATATGTTAGTTTATAGTTCAGATTTATAGAATGCTGTCGGCACACTCATTAAATAGAAATACAGGACTGACTTGAAGCTGATTCCTCCGAATTCTGACCCGCGTCTGGAGGGACTCCGCGTAGAGCATTGACGAGAAATGAACCTTTTTCTACTTCTTCGTTTTCCTTTGCGCTTCATATTTAACATGAAACCAACACTGATACAAGCACAGTTTTCGAAAAAGAAAAGGTCTCCGAGGAAGAGCTAGTGGAGGAGATGCAGAAAACAAAATTAGAAATCCTGACTCTGACGGAAAATAAGAAGAAAGAACAAGGACTCGTTGACCTCAATGGTAACATGGTACTATACGGTAGAGCCCCCACAAGCGAAAGAGCTAAAGGTGGTGTGGGTTGTATTGTGGCTACAAGTTTTTTATCATAATCCGATACAGAAACAAATGGGATGCAGAGCATCCAGGACACACACAAAATGATGCATATTACCAGCTCAGCAGAAGCGAACAAGTGGTAATGTTCAGACTCAGCACGGGCCACAACAGATTGGGACATCATCTATTCAACAAATTAAAGACAGGAACTACTGATGAGTGTAACTGTAGCACCGATACAATGACTGTTGAACGTCTGCTTGAAAGATGCCCAACATATGAGCAACAGAGCAAGCACATATTGCCGTCACCAGTACCATTTCCGGAAAAATAAACTCTATGGAGACTCAAATAGTCTGAAGCTGACCACTGCTTTCTTTGAAAATATTCAAGTAGACGTTTGAGAGTGTACGACAGAGAAGAAGTTGTAGAGCCAACATTGCAAGTCCCCTTGATGGAAGCCTGCACCAAGCATTCGCGTGCGCTTGCAGGAGTGGTTTCTATGGCAATTAGTTGTACATGATGTCGATGCTAGCCCTATGCAAAACCTCGTATGAGTGATCAAAAGTTTGTAACTGCAACAAGTTTTATGTTCGCTATAAAACCTCTTTAGTATAAGCAATAGGAGCTGCGATTACAGCTGCTACTGGCATCAGACTTGTCCTCCAATAGATGCTCGTTAAATGGTTTAAAGTGTGCTCATTCTAATTACAGGGACTCGGAAGAGTCTTTCTTACTTATTTAGTCGTTCCTCTTCTACCCTGGGGTGTAGAGGTTTGCCAGAGAGCACGCCATACTATCCTGTCGGATGTCTTTCTCCTGGTTTGGTTCCAATCTAGTCCTTGATCCTTCAGAGATTGTCTAATGTTGTCCTTCCAGCGAAATCTGTGTCGTCCTGGAGGTCTGGATCCCTGGCTCTTGGTGTCTCATTTGTATCATGGTTGACAAAACAATCAGTGACAATCACGACGAGTGGCGTCTTGTAGGGCAACAACAATTTGTCTCCATTTTTCTTGGTCGGTGGCCATCCTTCGTGCCATGTCCCAACTCCGGTTTATGCTTTGCGTCTCGTCCTACACAGTTCTCCGCCAGATTGTTTTTGGTCGGCCTTTATTTCGTCTTCCTTTTGGGGTCCAAAGCATAGCAGTTCACTGCTTGTTTTAAAAACATCAACTGTGGAAACGCATTGGCCCCCAGTTTGGTGCCTGGGTAAAACCGAAACGCTGCCTGACACACAAAGAAATGGGTGGTTAGGGACCAATGACCTTCATTGCCCGGGGGAAGGGGCAAGATAATTAACAATACGCCTCTGATTAGCAGAGATTTATTGCAAGCCTGTATTAACCGACTAACTTTTCATGTCAATGTCTCTGTCTATTCTACCACTCATTGCAACAACAACAACAACAAGAAATGGAGACGTACGTTTGTGTGTTTGTATATTCAACGATCCTTCACATCGTAAATAATTTGTTCCGTTTTGTTTAGTTTTTTTTTTTAAGTTCTCCCTAGCTGACTAATTTTTTCTCTATGTGTTTTATTTAATAGTATTTACTTTCCCAGACCCCTTTCAATTATGGTACTTCCTAAGTTGTTTTTACCAATATTAATCCTTTCGTTTCCAAGCCACTTTTCGGTTCTCTAACTGTAAAATGTATTCTATAGTTATGTGCTTGAGATGCATGGTAACTCGAGCTGCTATTGCGTGAAATCCAGGGTTAGATTTCTAACCATGACACTGAAGCACTTCCACATTGTGGATCCTGGAAACGGGCAACCTTTGAGTTGTCTAGCCAAAGCTTCAGGGATCGACTAGTGACACCAGAGTAGCCCAACATCACCAGTCACCATGTGGTGAACCATCTTGAGAATCCATCATTGTTTACTAAACTTGGGGGAGTCACTTTAACCCCAGACTTAACGCAGGGCTTATACTTGGTTGGCTGCATTCACGAGGATCTCACAAGAAAGAAATGGCAGGCGAGGAGATCTGAGTGGTGGCTCTGTGCAGGACGTGACGGTTCCTTAGGAGAGCCCAGAATTAGAGCAAAGTATTTTAGGCCAGCATATATGGAGAGCCCCCATTATAGTCTGAAACCCGCTGTGAGGATCCTTTAAATGTATACCTAGCCAAGATAGAACAACCGGGACAGAAACTAGAGCTCGTGACTCCAACAAAACAAGTTTAATTTGATAGAAAAGCTACAGCAAATACAAAGGATTCTTCAACTTGGCATTAGCTGCAAAACAGCGACAAACTCAGCAACCCTAGTGAAACAACAACAACAACAACAAATAGCTATGTGTTTCTTTTCTACATCGTATGGCTGCCTTAAAAAAAAAAACACTTTTGATATGTACTCAAGCAGCTCAGGGAATCGCGTTCTCTTCTACGGTGGGAATGTGCTGCTTTTCGTTAAGGACTCTACCTTTTTCTGTGCAAGGTCTAATATTGTTGATTGTTGATTAATTAGGGCTGCTCAACTTGTCTCTCTTTCGCAGCCACTGCCAATCTGAAGAATCCTTGGCATTGTCTACGTAGTAGATCTAAGCTTTTCCTGTGGCGTTTCTGTCAATCAGAAACTTGTTGAGTCGGAGTAAATAGCTCAAATTTCTTTCCTGTGTATTTGATCCTGGCTTGGTATGCATTTAAAGGATCATCACATCTAGTTCAAGGGAGAAGGGAGGCGGCATGCTGTGCATTCTTCGCCATCCATGGGGGCTTTCCAAATATGCAGGGCTCAAAGGCCTGGTATAGTGAGGGCGAGATCTTTTAACTTTTAGTTGCAAAGCTGCTTCTCTGATGCCTTAATTTTACTACTTTCTTATTACTATTAATTTATACGTAATGAGAGCAGCGTTAGCGCAGTGGTTAGTGCACTAGTTTCCTAGCTCGGTGGTCCATGGTTCGATCCCCAGGTGAGGTGGGATATTTGCAGTTGTTGTTGTTGTTTTGAAAAGGTGATGTGTGGAGAGCGGGCACTTGACAGCTGACCGTTATTGCCTCTTCTCGTTCCGTCTTGGTCTACCCTGTTAGACCTGAAATTTGGTTATAATTAGGGTATTTAGTGTCATTTTATTTACTAATTTTGTATTAAATTTAAATAACTATTGTCTTTTGCAGTTGCTGGTTTTAATTTATATTAGTATTTGTCAGTTTATCTTCTCTTTTGTATTGTTTATAGATAACTATTGTCCTTTACACTTGGTTTTAATTTGTATTAGTATTTGTTCTTTTTGAGTTTTTTTTTTTTTTAAACCTCGTTGTATTTCCTTGTCCTATGAGTAGTTAGTAAGTTTGCTAATTTTTCTGTTGTTTTTTTATGATTTGTTAGTTCTTGTTGCTTAATTTCTATTTGGTTGAATGTCTTTTTTGAAGTACTAACCTTATATGTTTTCCTTTCTTTTATGTATATATCTTTTGAGTATTGACTGGGCATCTCCTAGGGCATCTATACTTAAAACCTTATCCCCTGTCATGTCTATATTGTGATTTCTAAAGTAAGTTTTTAATTCAAGCCTTTGTTGTTCGTACTTTTTACAGTGGATCAGGTAGTGGTCTATGTCATTCTCTTCCTGACATCTTGGCAGTATGGTTCCTCTATCATAAAGTATGCTGCATCGAGACGGAGACGCCACAACTTTTTGTTCGATGGTATCTTTAATTCTTCTCTGACCTGGCACGTCCTTGTTGGTTCTTTCAGCAGTTTGAACGCGTGTCTGCCTTTTCTACTGTTCTTCCATTCCTCGTTTATAGTTAGCTTCACTTGGCTCTTGATCTCCGACTTTCCCAGTCCTGCTCTTATATTGTTTTTACTTATTCTTCCATTCTTGCCAACTCGTTACCAACTATATCTATGTGTGCTGGAACCCACACTAGCCTCACACTACATCCTCTGTTCCCTAGTGATGTATTAACTGCTAGAGTTTCTTCCTTTATGTCTGGCCGGCTACATTTACCTGGGTGTTCTAGTGCTTGTAGTGATGATAGTGCGTCTGTAAATATCGTACCATCTTCTGGTTGGTAATCTTCGATTATTTCTAAACGTTTTAGAATTGCTACCATCTCTGCGGTAAAAATCGAAGCCCCTTTAGTTACACTGTAGCTCTCCTTAATTTCTCACTGTGGTATCACTACTCTTGCACCTAGTTGCCCATTATCACCCTTGGATCCATCAGTGTAGACGGCCAGACTTTGTTTTGAAAGATGATTTATGAACTTTCTACTTATCGTTTTAGCGTCCTTATTTTTTGTGTTTTGTTTGAACTTTTCAGTAAGTGAGTAGACTATGATTGGTGTTTTTAGTTCCCAGTTTGGTATTGTGCTTCTATATTTGTTACTATTACTAATTGTGTTTGACAGTTCTTTGAACTGTGTTAGATCTTCTATAGTTCTCCACCCTGTTGGATATCTTTCTTTATTTAAGGGGGCGTCCCATACACTTGGTTGGTTTTTGACAAATGCTTTATGTGCTTGGTGGGTCACTTCTTGTGCTACTTTACTAAAATAATTTAATCTTAGTTCATTCCGTCTTAGACAAAGGGGCTGTATGCCAAGAGCTACTTCTAGAGCTTCTACCGGTGTTGATATAAATGTACCTGTAATGGTTCTCATGGCTGCATTTCGAATTCTGTCTAGTTTAGCTTTGTTAGAAGTTGCAGCTGAGTCATAGACTATGCTGGTATAATCTAGTTTCCCCCTGATGAAAGACTTTTAGAACATTAGCATTATTTTATTGCTGGCCCCCCATCTATTACCTTTTACTAGCCTTAGTATATTTATGGGTCCCCTACAGCTTTCTACTAAATTGTCTATATGTTTATTCCAATTTAGTTGTTTATCTAAAGTTATGCCCAGAAATCTAGTTGTTGAGGAGGTACATATTTTCTGTCCTTTAATGGTTATATTGATTTTGTAATTTTTTCTTAAAATTTCCTTTGCTGAATATCATATGTACTGTTTTGTTGACATTAATTTGGAAGCCCCAACTTTTCATCCACTCTGAAACTTTGTCTATTTATTTTTAAAGTTTTTGGTAAACATGGTCCAAGTTTTTTCCAGATCGCCAAATGGCACAGTCATCTGCAAATTATGATACTGTATTCTTAATGTCGTTAAATTCATCTGCTAAATCATTTACAGCTATAGTGAAAATAGAAGGCGAAATCACAGATCCCTGAGGAATCCCATTCTGTTGTTCATATATTTCTGACTTATCATTGTTCACCTGTACAGCAAAATACCTGTCATGTAAAACGTTTTCTAGATACCTATAGGTTTTACCAGTAATGCCAATCTTTTTCATTTTAAAAAGAGCTCCATCTCTCCAGCATTCATTATATGCTATTGCGACATCCAAAAAGACTGCCACTGTTTTCTCTTTCCTCTTGAACCCTAGCTTTACATCATGTTATAATCTGATATTTTTAGACCGAATACGGCTCCGTGGTCGACCCAGCCTCGTGAATTGGGTATCAGAGCAACACTGGGAAGGTTAAGGCGGCCAGCGTAATGCTGACCACATCACTCCTATTATGCCGATGATCAAGAAAATTTGGGCCTAACTTAAGGGCCTAACACCATATTCCCAATATGCCTAAATGGGCGTGTAACGGGGTCCTTAACCCTTACCTTTTTATACGTAATCTAACCCTGAACCTCACTTACTCCTGTCTTCCGCCAGGTTTAGTGGATGTCGTTACAACAACTGCCGCTATGTGGACAATATGTCATTGGCTGATGCTGTTTTGTTCAGAGCTTCACTAATCAGGGATCACGTGATTCCAAACTTCTACAGGCCCAAGGGCCAAAGGTCAGGCAATTATCATTAATTTATTATAATGATCTAATCAAGGCCGATAAGTTAGCATGGCAGAAGGAGACGTAAGATGATTTGGCAGAGAAGAGAGACAGAGAAGGTAAGAGTGATAGAGAGGGTGAGAGTGAAGAGACTGACGCAGAGCGACAGAGAATGACCGAGACAAACAGAAGAGAATAGAGACAAACAGGGAGGGAGAATGATAGATAGCGGTAATTTCATTACAAAGAGGAAGATACAGTGACAGAGAGATCTACAGAAGAGAGAGCATGACGGAGAGAGATATAGAAAGATAGAGAGACAGAAAGAGTGAAAGACAGAGAGACAGAGAGAAACAGAAAAGGGAGAGACAGGGAAGAGAGTAACAAAGAGACAGAGATGGAAAGTGACAGAGGGAAACAGAAAAAGAGAGAAATGGAGGTAGAGATAGTGATAGAGAAAATGATGGGGAAAGAATGACAGAAAGTCAGAGAAAGAGATTGGAGAGAGTGACATAGAGAGTCTGAGATGGAGAAGATGACAACGAGAAATAAAGAAAAATAGAGTGACAGTGGTAGAGAGACTGATATAGAGAGACAAACGAACGAACGAACTTTATTTTCAAAGGGTTAACACGGAGAAAGAGAGGCAGAGATGGAAACACAATGACAGAGAGAGAGAGAGACAGAAGAAGTTAGAGAAAGGTAGACGGGGTGATAGTGACAGACAGAGACAGAGAAAGACACAGGGAGACAGAGGGGAAGAGACTGACAGAGAGGCAGAGAGGGAGTGACCATAACGGAGAAACAGACAGGGAAAGAATGCAGAGAGACAGAGAAAGACGCAGAGAGACAGAGAAAGACGCACAGAGAGAGACAGATAGAAAGAAAGTAACATTAAAAACCTATTTAGGTTGTGATATCTTAGGGTATGTAACAGGCAGACAGACAATCAGATAGCCGTACAGATATGCAGACTGTCACGGATTTGCCTCCCCTGCTTTGCAGTAGTGGTCCAACAGTGGCCAAAACTCAAGAGTATCCAATATGGGTCTTCAAAGGTGTCTACTTGTTACGGTGTTATTTTAAATGACGACGTCTGCTGAGGTTAGCAGTGCGCAAATTTGGAGGTCAATAGCATTAATAGAATATGTTGATATTTTATGGACTACTGAGCGCGAAATACATGCTAAAATTATGACGTGTTCGCGTTGGGAAGGTCACGCTTAGTGACTTGGTTACGTGGCCCCTTTTATGCTGTCCGTCGAGCAGAGAAGTCGTGTCTTGTATTCCTTCCAATGAGAGGCTTTAGTATATAGCCATAAGTATGAATTCAATATAGAACTCAGGGTCAGTTCGGATAATAGTATGAATTATGAGATTTATATGTAAACTGAATTATGGAAGGAGAATCGAATATGATTCACTTTGTAGCTGTCGAGAACTCATGCGCTCATTTCTGGCTGTCTGATTACAGCAGCGCATGTATACAGCCATGATGTTCATCTGACATATTATTTTGACACGGACGGATACTTACTTGTATTACTTGGAATTTCTTATTATAATGAACTGTATATGAAGATTATGAAATGTTGGACGTTGTATATGTGAAAACCGCCAATACATGTGGACTCAAACTGAAGGCTTGATATCTTCATTACGTTACGGGTTTGGTTCCGCAGCTGTTCAATGTTTATATTATCAGCACGATGAACTCTTCATAAGAAAAATCAATTATCGTAAATTATGCAAATCAGAATTTGAAGGGACTTCTTAGATTGTCAGAGCTAACCAATAAAATAACTAACATTGAACAAGTCAAGAGACTGATTGTAATATTCAAACAATAATGATAACCGAAGGAATCACCTGTTTCAAGTGGCGGCCAGTGTGGTCTTGAAAGTTTTTATTCAAAAGAAAGAACCTAATAACTAGAACATTTTTCCTTACGAGCCGATATGGACATTGTTATACGGAACACCGGTCACGTCATGCCCTTGGCAACAGTCTGAATCGTTTGCAATGCCGGCGAAAATCAATGCCCTTCAGAAATATATTTCAGCTCTAAACAACGAAGGAAACAAATTGCTACAGTCTTCATCATTACATACGAGCTCAAGAGTCTGTTGGTGAAGCAGACAATGCACTAGATTACTACTAAAAAGATAAGTAACTTGTTTGAACGTTACACATTTGGTCCTATTTGTCCGGCTTAACGCCATGTTCATTTTTACACTGCTAAATATTAATTGTTGTTTATGTTATTTTACATGTCGTGTGATGTTGGTGCGGCGGTTCTGAATCAATGATATGGCTCTAAGGATGTCGAAATTGATTCTGAATGTTCTATAGGGTAGTTAAATATTTACATTTTTGCAGAGAACCCTATCGAAGATTCGGTACTTGTGCGTTAATTCACCGATTAAATCAAATTGTGGATATTTATTACCCAAACCGATCATCGTACTCTTTCTTGACTGAAAAAGTGTCATTGTCCTCTCCCCCCTCCCCCGTTGCTTAGAATTTTTTTAAAAACACGCCTGCCGTTCGTAAGGTTGTAGTCACGTAGCACATTCTGCCGTAGGGGAGTGAAGTGTTATAGACTTCGAGGTACAGGGTCCCAGCTTTATGAGGTGGGGTGGCCTGTTCCCTTCCTCGCTGCCGTTGCCTTCTCTAACTCAAGATCAGAGGCAGGTACCCTTTTACAGCTGGTTAGACTGATGCGTGACACCTGTTCCCTTTCTCGCTGCCGTTGCCTTCTCTAACTCAAGATAAGAGGCAGGTACCCTTTTACAGCTGGTTAGACTGATGCGTGACACCTGTTCCCTTTCTCGCTGCCGTTGCCTTCTCTAACTCAGGATCAGAGTAAGGTACCCATTTACAGCTGTTATGGAGTGTTAGAGACTTCACCATACTAGGTCCAGCATCGAGAGATGGGGTCTACCTAGCTATAAATGGGTACTTAACTTTGAGTTAGGGAAGGAAAAGACAGCGAGGAAGGAAACTGGTCTCCCCACCTCTCGATGCTGGACCTACTATAGTGAAGTCTCTAACACTCCATAACCAGCTGTAAATGGGTACCTGACTCTGATCCTGAGTTAGAGAAGGCAACGGCAGCGAGGAAGGGAACATGTGTCACGCATCAGTCAAACCAGCTGTAAAAGGGTGCCTGACTCTGATCTTGAGTTAGAGAAGGCAACGGCAGCGATTTCCCTTGTTTCCTTTGTACCGTTAACTTGTAGAACTGATTCAATTCCGTTCTATTGGTTTATAAACTTTTTTTAAAAAAAATACGGGGGGGGGTTTGAGGGCGGGTCTGTCGTAAGCGTGTCAACTATGAATGCAAGAGAAACGCTTATTTTTTTAACTTGCCTCCCAAATCACAATGTGAAATCAACATTTTTCAGTCAAGAAAAAGTACGGTTCTCAGTTTTGGTAATAAATTTCCAGAATTTGATTTAACCGGTGAATAAACGCACAAGAACCGAAGATTCTACCGATTGGACTCTTCGTCTGCATTTGTAATTATTTGACTTCAGTGTTTTAGCTGTGAAGTCGTGTTAATAACTGGTGTATTCTAAATTGTATTCAGTTGTTATTTTATTCAGTTTTGTAAAATAATGTTCGTAATCTATAGTGTTATTCTGACCTCGCTATCTTTTATTTCTAATGTAATAACCGTCAATGAGTCCACTGTTATGTCACCATTTTTTGTGTACGCAGGTTCATTCTGAATTTAGTTCAACCTTGACCTTCTTACTTCCGATTATTCTGCTTGTTTTGGTATATTCATTTTTGGTCTGAAATTGTAACTTTGTGATGTGATACTGTTTTGTAAAACCTTGTTTGATGAATTGTATTGTTTATGTGTTTTTCATACATTAATAATATGTTTATATTATGATAATTTGATCAATAATAAGATATTAAATTGATTTAATTAAATTTTTCTGAAAGTGATATGGACTTAAGCTATATTATAAAGCTGCAGTAGTAGTCCAAGTCTTTAATAAAGCATTTTATAGATGATGAATAAGGCATAAAGTCATAACTTGATAATTCATTCATAACCCTCCACTCCCAAAGGAGCATAGGCCTTCAACAAACACATGCCAAGTCCTCCTGTCCCGTGCCATCATCTCAAGTTCTTTCCATGTTCTCTTCATAATTTTCACCTCTGTTTCCAACTCTCTTCTCCATGTACTTCTTGGTCTTCCTCTGCCTCTCTTGCCCTGGGGGTTCCAGAACAAGGACTGCCTTGTAATGCTATCAACAGGTTTCCTCAGTGTGTGTCCTATCCATCGCCATCGTCTTCTTCTCATCTCTTGTTCCACTGGCACTTGTCTAGTTCTTGTCATCAGTTCCACGTTGGTAACCTTGTCATACCATTTTAATCCCTCTATTCTACGCAAGCACCCATTTATGAAAGTCTGTAGCTTTTTGGTTGTTGTCTTTGTTGTTCTCCATGTCTCCGAGCCATACAATAGGACTGACTTCACATTTGAGTTGAAGATTCTTATTTTCGTGTTGGATCCGATTTCTCTTGATCTCCATATATTTCCCAATGCAATGAAAGCTCCTCTTGCCTTTTGTATTCTTATTTTGATATCGCTGTCTGTCCCTCCAACTTTGTCTATATTACTGCCAAGATATGTGTATGATTTTACATCTTGAATTGGTGTTTCTTCAAGTTCAACCCTGTTATCATTACCTGCATTTATTCTCATTATTTTTGTCTTTTCCCTGTGTATTTTCAGACCCAATTGCTGTGACCTCTCATCGAGTGTCTTCAATTTGTCCTGCATCTGATTACGGTTATGGGACAGAAGAGCCAAGTCATCAGCAAAATCCAGATCATCCAACTGCTTAGTCAGAGTCCACTGGATTCCATTTCTGTTGTGTGTTGTCGATGATCTCATAACCCAATCTATTGCCAGCAAGAAAAGAAATGGAGACAAGAGGCATCCTGTCGCACTCCTGTTCTTATCCCAAACGGTTCTGTTAGCTGTCCTTCGTGAAGAACTCTGCATGTCATGTCTTCATATGTTTTCTTTATTAAATTAATGATCTTCAGGGGAACTCCATAATGCCTCATCAATTTCCAAAGTGATTCTCTGTCTACACTGTCAAATGCCTTTTCGTAGTCCACAAATCCGATGTATAGTGGTGAATTCCATTCCAGACTTTGTTCAACTATTATTCTCAAAGTGGCTATCTGGTCTGTACATGATCTGTTTTGTCGAAAACCTGCTTGTTCATCTCTCAGTTTCTTGTCTATGGACTCTTTTAATCTCTCAAGGATAATCCTGTTTAATACTTTTCCTGGCACTGATAGTAACATTATTCCTCTATAATTTGTGCACTCTTGTAAATTTCCCTTCTTAGGCAACTTAACCAGATATCCTTCCTTCCATTCTGCTGGTATCTCTTCCCTTTCCCAGACTTTACCAAGTAATTTATATAACATCTCTGTAGCCGTGTCGATATCTGCTTTGATGGCCTCTGCTGGAATGCCATCAGGTCCCGACGCTTTTCCCTCTCTTAGAAGCTTTATGGCTTTCTTTATTTCTTCCTTCGTTGGTCTTTCACCGTTAATTTGTAGCTCTTCTTCTGCTGGCTGGATGTCCGGCGGGTTTTGTGGAGCTGGTCCATTGAGAACGTCCCCAAAATATTCTGTCCACCTCTTCATTTGCTCTTGTATATTGCTGAGCAGTTTCCCATTCTTGTCTTTTATGAGGCAACTTGTTTGCTTGTATTTCCCTGTTAGCTTCTTTGTGCTGCTATACAGTTCTCTCATATTTCCTTTGGCTGCAGCATCTTCTGCCTCTCTTGCCAACTCCTCAATATACTTCCTCTTGTCTCTTTTGATACTTCTTTTTACTTCTTTGTTTGCTTCTGTGTACACTTCTTGAGCCTTGGCTTTGGAGCTTCTAGTTTTTCTTGTGTTTAACTCTGCTTTCTTGTTTTTTCTGTCTTTTATCTTATTGATGGTTTCTGTTGTTATCCATGCTTTTTGTTGTCTTTCCCTTTTCCCCAGTATTTCTTCACATGTCTCCTTCCATACTGTTTTGACCTGCTGCCAATAGTCTTCTGTATTCTCTACATCTTCCAGCTGTTGGAGCACTTGGAATTTGTTGGATACTGTGACCGCAAATTTGTCTCTTGTTTCTTGATTTCTTAGCTGTCCTACATTAAACTGTTGTCTATAATTTTGCATTGGTGCATATCTCTTGAGTTTCATTTTTACTTTGGCTATCAGAAGATGGTGGTCTGATGCCACATCTGCTCCTCTATATACCTTTACATCCTGCAATGATGATCTAAACTTCTTGTTTATGCATATATGATCAATCTGATTTTCTGTTCTATGGTCTGGTGATATCCATGTTGCCTTGTGTATTCTCTTATGTGGAAACATGCTTCCTCCTATAGCCAGTTGATATGAAGCACAGAAGTTTGCGAATAGCTCTCCATTTTCATTCATTACTCCTAGCCCTTGTTTTCCCATGACTTCTTCAAATCCAGTGTTGACTGTACCTATCTTTGCATTCATGTCACCCATCAAAGTTGTGATGTCTCTTCTTTTTACTTTATCCATAATTTCTTGTAGTTTAGTATAAAATGCTTCTTTCACAGACTCTTCTTTGTCATTAGTTGGTGCATAACATTGGATGACATTTACATGAATTTTCTTTTTAGCTGTTTTGAAAGAAGCTGTTATTATTCTTAGTCCAACAGCTTCCCATTCAATTAGTGCTTTCTGTGCTTCTTTAGATAACATAAGAGCTACCCCTTCACTGTGGTGTGAACTTTCGTTTTCATGTCCTGAGGACAGCACCAATTCACCTGTGATGAGTTTCTTCCTGTCTACCCCCTTCCACTTTGTTTCACACATTCCCAGAACCTCGATTTTGTATTCCCTCATTTCTGCTGCTACTTGCGCCACTTTCCCTTGTTCGTTTAATGTCCGAACATTCCAGGTGCCAAATCTGGAAGTTCTCCTAGAAGAAAGAAGGTTAGTCAGCAACACAGACTCCTTTCGGCTTTCTCTGTGTTGCATCATACGCCTCCCCGCGAGAGGACCTTCCCCTGTCTTGGATGGCTGTGTTTTATTTTCTTTATTTGACTTGTCCATATTTGTTGAAGTTTTTTGTGGTTTAAATTTTTTTTACAGGATGGTGTAACCGGCCCCATGCCCAACCCTCCTTAGTCGCTTTTTACGACATGCTTGGTAGGGGACAGTGTTACTATTCTTTGCTCCCCTTTCGGGCCCCGGTAACACACGGGTGAACTTGATAATTGCAAGTAAATATTAAATTAAAATAATTTATTGAATTATTTTCTTGTATTCACACAATGGATAGGTGTTGAATTGAAAAACTATATATATAATATAATAATTATTACACTTTCATAGTACTATATTGTTGACTTAGCACATATCTGTAATTGATTAATATAATTATGGGGGATAATGCCCATAATTATTTAATAGTGATATTAGGTGCGTGATAAAAATTCGGCATCCTAAATAAATAAATATCATAACTATTTATGATATATATTATTGATTACATATAATATTATTATAAAATATTGAATAATTGTTGAACTTACAACAATTATTAAGAAGATATTATAGTTGGTTATCTTGAGTATTCATACGTTGAGTATGTACAAATAATTACATAGATTCTATTGTTGACTATTATAGATCTGTAATTTCTTACAAAACAACCCACAAAAGCCAGATCCAAACCTCAGAAATGAGGTATCTGAGGAAAGTGGTTGAAGTAACAAGAAGAGACATGGTCCGCAACCAGACGATCCGTCAAGGCCTAAAATCCCATCCGCTGCAGACCCAAATAGAACAGTCCCAACTAAGATGGTTTGGCCATGTCTGCAGAATGGGAGAAGATCGGCTACCACGACAAGCATGGGAAACAAAGAGCCAGGGATCCAGACCTCCAGGACGACCCAGAGTCCGCTGGGAGGACAACATTAGACAATCTTTGAAGGACCGAGGACTAGAATGGAACCAGGCCAGGAAGAAGACAGCTGATAGAATGGTCTGGCGCTCTCTCTTCCAAACCTCTACACCTCACGGTAGAAGGGGAACGACTAAGTAAGTAAGTAAGTAAGTAAGTAATTTCTTACAATATTAACGTCAAGATGCTTACGTTAGACCATTATGTTAAAATTGGAAAAGATTATGGTTACAAATCACAGGAACTTCGTCAGTTTGCAGAAGCGGAACTTGCTAAATATGAAGCCAAATTAGCAGAACAGGAAATGAAAGAAATTGAAAAAGAAGATAGGCAAAGAGAGATTGCTAGACAGGAAAGGGAAGAACGTCGACAAGAAGAAGAAAGTAAAATGAGACGAGAAGAAATTGCAACACAACAGGAATTGGAATTGACACGTCTTAAGGTGGAAGCAGCTAGATTACAGGCACAAAATGCTAATACTAACCATGGTGATGGTACTGACACACAAAATGGATCTTCATTAAATCAAAACAGGATTCATTACAACTTTAAACTACCTCATTTTAAGTTGAATTTTGACGATTTATCATCATATTTATCAAGATTTGAACTGATATGCAAAACAAATAACTTGCCTAAACATACATGGGTACTTAAGTTAAATGAATTTCCTGATGGTGAACCATTGACAGCATCTCAGAATGCTGATCCAACAATAGCTACTGATTACGATGCTATTAAAACCTTACTTTTACGTCGTTTTCACTTAGACGAAGAAAAATGTAGGTTAAAATTTAAAAGTATCTTACCAGATTCTAATAAAGATTTTTCAGGTTTTATTGCGAACATACGCAATACGTTTAACAGATGGTTAGAACTGGCAGATGTCAACAAATCATACGACAAATTAGTTGATCTGTTGCTACGTGACAAAGTGTTATCCTCTGTCAGCCCACCGTTCTTTGCATATTTGCAAGAACGAAAACCATCTACAATCGAGGAGTTAGAAAAAATTTCATTAAATTATTGTACTGCGCATCCGAATGCGAACATTTCTATCTCTTTGATAAGGGAACCTCTACCTGTGGCTTCTAATATGGCATACTTCAATCATGACAAACCAAGAACACACAGCGTAGACAGAAGTAGGTTCAAAGGAAATTATGACGTTAATTTTCATAAAGGACGTAATAATTTTAACAATAAAAGTGATTTTAACAGAGGAAGACCACAAAATAGGAATTATTCACCTCAGCCAAGATACAACAATAGTCCACATAAAACAAATCATAATCGATCGAATAACTACAACAATAATAACAACTGGACTAGTAATAATCATGGCTCGAGACACCGGGATAACAGTTACTACAGGGGACAACGAGATAATTCTAACGATTATTCTCGTCATCGATCTCATTCTCGGAGATCGTCACATTATAATCATAATACTGGGGCAGCAGTTACTAATGATACAACCCCTAGGGTTCAGGTTCCACCTAACGACAATGTCGTACAATCTTCTGCTACATGTTTTGCTATAAATTATAACGTGGCAAATAGTTGCCCAGAATGCAATCTTATTTTTCAGAAAGCAAAGGAGACAGTACTAAACTGTGGACACGTTCCACCAGAAGTAGGTCTTGCAGCCAATGATGGAACAGGCTCTCTGATTTTTAACAGAGGGATAGTTAATGTTTCCATAGTTTCTGTATTGAAAGATTCTGGATCAACAACCATTGGAGTTCGGCAGTCTTTGGTACATCCTAGCTGTGCAACAGGGGACTATGTCCGTTACATGACTTTTGGGGGTACTATTGAGTTCTACCCCACAGCTATATACATGTTAACACACCTTTTTTCGCAGGTAACGTGAGGGTATGCATGTTAAAAAAACCTATTGCAGATCTTATGGTGGGTCGCATACACGGCAGCAAGGATTGTACACCAGAAGAGATTATTAAATGGGAGAAACACAATCTATGCACTGGAAATGCTGTGACGACTAGAGCTCAGACTCAGCTCATGGAGAATGTCAATAATAATGAGATGGATGCAGACAAACAGGAGGATATTGAGGTCAATTCACCTATTGACAGGGAATCATTTGCAAACAAACAAAAAGATGACAAATCTTTAAAAAAAATTTTAATCTGGTTAATAAGGTTGATAATCTAACCTCAAGTAATAAGAACAAACATTGGTTTATTGTTAGAAATGGGATATTGATTAGATGTTTTAGTGATAAATCACAGGTAAAACAACAAGTTATGGTACCATGTGCTTTTAGACGGTACATTCTTCAACACGCACATGATTCGCAGTGTGCAGGACATATGGGATATACTCGAACACGATTTCGAGTATTGTCTTCATTCTTTTGGCCAGGAGTGTCACGAGATATTTCGCAGTATGTACGTTCCTGTACTATATGCCAGGAAGTGAAAGCCCGTGGAGCTTTTCACACGGCGCCTATTCAGGCTTGCGATATCTCAGTAAGACCTTTTGACAAGATGGCCATAGATATTATTGGTCCGCTTCTACCATCTGTCAGAGGACATAGATTTGTTCTCACGTGCATTGATTTATGCACACGATGGCCAGAAGCCATTCCATTGCTTACCGAGAGGTGCCGCATGAACAAACCGGCTTCTCTCCCTTCCAGTTAGTTTTTGGTGCCCCTCCAAGAGGTCCTATGGGACTAATAAAAGACTTATTAATTGATGCAGAGATGACTCAGGACACTCAGTCATCGTACGAGTATGTGATTAATCTTTGAAATAATATTATTGAGTCTTGCCAGTTGGCAACAGCTTCTTCTGAGACTGCAAAAGCTAAGGCTCGATCTATACAAAATAGGTCCAGACGATTACGTCAATTATTCCCAGGCGATGAGGCTTATGTGTTACTTCCTCACAATAACAATAAGTTATTGATCTCATGGAATGGCCCTTATAAAGTGATTGATAAAATTTCCGACGTTGATTACGTCTTAGATATCAAGGGACACAGAAAAATATTTCATATAAACATGCTGAAACAATTTCATACACGTCCTGAACACTTACAATCAATTTTTCATGAACTAGATGACAATACAGTATCTACTTGTCACTATTCTAATTTATCTGTTATACAGGAAGAAGAATCTTCATTTCCTGAAGTGCAGATGCCTTTACCTGTACTTATGGTACAACCTACTGAATCTTGGCGGGATGTGACCATTTCTTCTACGGTTACACCGCAACAGCATCAACGCATTGCTGATCTTTTACAATCATTCCCAGATGTGTTAACTGATGTACCAGTTTGCACATCTGTAATTAGTCACGATATTAGTCTTAACGATGATACACCAATTCGTGTACATCCCTATTCTGTACCACTACATTTTCTGAGTAAGACAACTCAGGAACTTGAACAGATGGTATCTTTAGGTATTATTGAGACTAGTACATCTCCATTTTCTTCACCGTTAGTCAGTGTCCGGAAAAAGGACAACAACATACGTTTATGTGTTGACTATAGGAAACTTAATGCGCAGACAGTACCTGATAGCGAACCACATCCTATCCTTGACGATTTACTTTCTCGTCTATCCAGTGCTACACTTTTCACTAAGATTTATTTAACTAAAGGTTATTGGCAGATTCCACTAACCGAAAAAGCCAAATATTACACAGCATTTTCCACTTCACAAGGTCTTTACCAGTGGAACGTGATGCCTTTTGGGCTAATGAATGTTCCAGCTACCTTTATTCGCATGATGCGAAAAATTTTATCAGGTAGATCAGATATTATTACCTACATTGACGACATATGTTTATTTAATTCATCATTTGAGGAACATTTTTTGGGTCTTAAATCTGATTTGGAAATATTGCGGGAAAACCATTTAACCGCTAAACCAACTAAAATTCAAATAGCGTGTCATGAGATAACATTCCTGGGACATATTATTGGGTCGGGACGTATCCAAACGATTCCCAGTACAGTTTCTAAAATATTAAATTTATCGGTTCCTCAAACCAAGAAACAGGTTAGGAGTCTGTTAGGATTAGTCCAATACTATAGCAGATTTGTACCTCACTTATCATCCATCACGGCTGTCTTGTCATCTTTGTTAAAGAAGAACATGCCGTTGAGGAAAAATTGGACTGACGAATGTGACAAAATATTTCGCAGAATTTTGAAAAATTTTTCATGCAAACCAGTTTTAAGATTACCAGATGCTTCTAAAAAGTTTATCCTTCGTACAGATGCGAGTAATTACGGACTCGGAGCTTGTCTACTCCAATATCACGATGATATCCTTCATCCTGTGTTATACATATCACGCAAGCTAAAAACTCCTGAAACGAAATATTCGACGGTGGACAAAGAGTTGCTGGCCGTGATATGGGCAATTACCAAATTGGAAAAGTTTCTACTTGGATCACCATTTCTGATCCAGACGGATCAAACGTCTGTTGCATCATTACGTCGTTCAAACCATAAAAGCCCGAAGCTTGCATGCTTTGCAATTGCGCTACAACCCTGTGATTTCGAAATAGAATCTATACCAGGAATTGAGAACATAATAGCCATTTATTCTTCAAATCTATTGCAAAGTAGTAAAAAGGAACAATTTCTGACTGGACAGAGACTGTGATGATACATAAGGTGAAATGACTGATTCAAACAACTTTCAAAATTTCAATGAATGAATTAACGACGGTTGGATCATCATATCAGAATTGGATAATATGAACTTTGTTCATTTAAGAACTTTCATACAAGTCAAAAGGATGTAACGACGATTGGATCGTCATATCCGATATTGTTAATTTTAATAGTTATTAAATTAATATGGAATAAAATAAAGTTGAAGTGTGATGAAATTAAAAAAATAAAATATACAAAAGAAAAGATGAAACAAAAAAATATCACACCAATTAAACATTTTTAATAGTTTAATTATTAAGGTGATAGATATTAGATGATGATATTTCATATGTATACTTAAAATGTATGAATTTTTTTTTCTTGTCTTTTCTTTCTTATTGCGTTAATTTAATTAGTTATCATCTAATCTATGCTTATACTTAATTTTAACACACATTATTAATTTAATATATACTTTAATATTTAGTTTTAAATTGTCCGTACTTCTCAATTTTTTTTTAGCATACTACTTCTCATTTTCTATAATTAGATATTAATTAGTTAATACCATACGTACATATTATAATTAATTAGTTTAATTTTAATTAGTTACAATAATTTTAATAACAAATCACATTAGTAGTTAGTCAATACAGACATCAAATTAATTAGTTAATTAATTAATGACAGTGACATTTCTTTATTTAATATAAGTTATATGTATGATATGACGTTTATTTTATTATAAGATATTACTGACATGACCGCGACACTGTTCTAGATAGAACATCGTAGGCCATACGTCGGGTTTTGTTAAATTTTTCATAAGTTGATTAAGATTCGCGTTGCTAAGGTCTCGCTTATTGACTTGGTTCCGTGACCCCTTTTATGCTGTCCGTCGAGCAGAGAAGTCGTGTCTTGTATTCCTTCCAATGAGAGGCTTTAGTATATAGCCATAAGTATGAATTCAATATAGAACTCAGGGTCAGTTCGGATAATAGTATGAATTATGAGATTTATATGTAAACTGAATTATGGAAGGAGAATCGAATATGATTCACTTTGTAGCTGTCGAGAACTCATGCGCTCATTTCTGGCTGTCTGATTACAGCAGCGCATGTATACAGCCATGATGTTCATCTGACATATTATTTTGACACGGACGGATACTTACTTGTATTACTTGGAATTTCTTATTATAATGAACTGTATATGAAGATTATGAAAATGTTTTTGACGTTTGTATATGTGAAAAAACCGCCCGTAATTACATGTGGACTCAAACTGAAGGCTTGATATCTTCATTACGTTACGGGTTTGGTTCCGCAGCTGTTCAATGTTTTATATTATCCAGCACGATTCAAAATGTAAACTCTTTCAACAAGAAAAAATCAATGATCGTAAATTATGCAAATCAGAATTTGAAGGGACTTCTTTGATTGTCAGAGCTAACCAATAAAATAACTAACATTGAACAAGTCAAGAGACTGATTGTAATATTCAAACAATAATGAATACATAATCAGATAAAAGTGACTGACGATGTATGAACATAGTTTTTTTGACTAAAGTAGTCATGGTTCATAGGCTTGAGATATGTCATTATGTTTGTACGAGACTCTTTTGAGAAATGTATGTTTATTAATAGTGATTATCTGGAGAACATTTTATGTATGTTCTTTGTCGGATTATCCCACAGAATTATTTAGCGGGCACTACAATCAATTATGAACAAGTTGGTGGAATTATGTACATACGATAAGTTATCCAGTTTAAAGTTTTTCTTATAACGGAAACTATTAGACCCTACAGTTTTAACAGTCTACATTTTGTTTCATAAATAATTAAACTGTTCTAGTGCACATCTGATGAAAGTTCTACGCCCTTTTACTTCCAGCTTTTTGTTAAATGGTATGAACTTAATGTGTGTTAACATCCAATAGAACTAGACTCATATTTCAAATGACATGACTGATGCCCGTGGCTTCTTTCACCAAGGACGATACCAATACATAGAATTTTCTTTCGATTTATATTCAATATTTAAACTAAGATTGCGACAGGGATGCCATTAGATTTGCCATTTATTATTTAACCCCCTCTAGAACTCGGCACATACCTCTAAAAGGCCATACAAACATGAGATAGCTATTTGTGACAACACCCCAACAGTATCCAACAGCTGTAAAACACCCCCATAGATATCATTTGACTCGTCTAGCCTATTTTATTGGAATTCAGAGTTTTCACCGAGTTGTGTAGTCAGCGTATGGAAATGTAATGTCTCTAGTTTATAGTCGTCCTCTAGAAGCTTATCATGTAATAAGATGGAGGACATTGCGTAAACGAGGTATAGGTACTTGGGTCGACCCTTACTAGTAATGCCCATATTGTTTCAGAGGTCATTGTGAAAACCCGTACACAATAGGGTCACTCTCCTTTTCAGTCAATTGGGTTTCTGAGTCATAGCTACCAAAAATTAGACAAAAATACTATGCGAGATACCATAGCAGTGTAGTTAGCAGATGGACACAAATTGACGATTATTTGGGGTATGACTTTTTGCACTTACGATTAAGTAAAAACCAGCTAAAAAGTTAGATAGTAAAGACTATGTGTGAAAGTGTGACATAATATCTTCACATCCATTGTAAATCTATCCCACAGTTAAGACCCCATAGGTAATAGTTTGGGATAGGTCCTCACATGTTTAATGCCATCGGTAGTCCAAGTGCTATATTAATATAGTTTACTACAACTGTATGTGTAGTACTCCCTCAATTAATGGCTAGATTTTGAATGTGTATATTTCTGGTCATTGGTTTTGTAGGTTAGATTAAGTAGTTATATTATTTGGAGATGAGAGTCCGGAACTGGGATTAGCGGTTTATAATACTTGTTTTTGTAAAATCTTGTGGAGTTGCATCACAATCTCAACAATTTGTCTGACAAAGGTTTTGAGGGATTCATTGGCATAGATGTGTAATATTTGGATTGCTGTCAAATAACCACCAATCGTTGCCAGGTGACTAAGAACGATCTCGGTCAGTGTGATAGGTATGCTGTAATTTCCTCTATACCACAAAAATATATGATTTGTCACATGGACAGACTCTTAGGACCGGCTTTTTTGGGTTTTTGAAAAGATGTCCTCCAGCTAACAGGTACATTATCTTTTCATAATTGTGGTGATTTATCTCATTATTTATAGTCGGGGATAAACTCCTAATGATATGGATAAGAGGTTAGCCCAGTTTGTGGAAAGTTGTCATGTTTTTTTTACTTCAAAGCTCACCATAGATACGTTGCAGGGACCTATGCCGGTAACTAGAAATTTAAGACATAAAGTTTGATAGGACCGGACTTCTGAGATACTTCCTTACAGAATGAGGAACATCACGATAGCTGAGTTGTTAAAAATTCGTTTGAATTTGGGCAGTTTCAAGGCAGATTTTAGTTGTTACTACTGGCAACCCCGAGATCTCATGGGAAGAAGGCAGACGTTTCCCAAGATACGTATGTATTCATTTAGAATTTTGTCCCGCTATCCGCATATCCTAAGCTCGCCTGGGCCAGAGCTGTTTAGATGTATAATTTATTGGGCGCGGAAAGCCACTTTGAAAAAATTATAACCCAAAACCTCTGGATAATTTAGCACAGGTTTTTTAATAGGCCATTTTCCTATGCCAAAGTACATTGGATTGATAGTATGTCTTTACCCTAACATTAAATGAAGTATCAGTGAGGACACCCGCTTAACGGTAGATGCATGAATATGAAGTGAAATTTTTAGGATTTGTTCTTGAAAGCTCATAATTTAGTGTAAACCACTAGGGCTAGTACTGTGGATCTTCAATCCCAGTCAGCGAATTGGAAAATTTAATTGCTCTAATATACTTCGATTAGCGTTCAGAACGTGTTTGTATCGTTTCCCTTAACAATCTGTTCAATGTTTATATTGCATCCTTAAGGAAAGAACATTGATTTTCTAGACTTTGAATCGAAATGATCGTGAAAAGTGTATAGCGAAATCAGAATTTGGTTTGTTCTAGGTAATTTGATCAGGACCAAGTTAAAAAATCTTAATGGAACACAGGCAACGTGAGCTAGTTTGGAAACTATTCCAAACAATTCATTTTTTTTTTTAAATCACCGGTGTTCCGTTTCACAATAATCAAGAAAGAGGTCAGGTAAGAGTTTTACAGTGGTTAGAACAGGATGCGTGACAATAGTCCTTGGGTTCCCTTTCTCTACTTAGCCGTTTTTATTGGGAAATTCTCTATAAACTCCAGGGATCAGGCGGTAAGGTCTCATGCCTTTTAACAGTCTGCTTTTATGGAATGTTTAGAGACTTCACCTTACATAGGTCCAGGCATCGAATAAGATTCTGGACCTAGTCTATAAAATGGGTATTTAACTTTGAGTTGGGGAAGGTAAATCACAGAAGATCTGCTGCAAAAAATGGTCCTCCCCACCATCTCGATGGCCTAAACTGTACTATAGGAAGTCTCTAAAGATATCTATAACCAGCTGATAAACTTAGACCTGACTCTGATTCCTGAGGTTAGAGAATGGCATAGTGGCTTCGAGAATAAGGGAAACACATGTGTCCACGCATCAGTTTAAATACCAGCTGTAAAAGGGTGCCTGCTCTGATCTTGAGTGAGAAAGGCATTCGGCCTGCGATGTTTCCCTTGTTTCCTTTGTAACCGTTGTTGTCATTGTAGAAAACTGAAAACAATATCCGTTTCTATTTTTTTAAACTTTATTTCTGTAAAATGAAATACGGGGGGGGGTTTGAGGGAAGGTACATGTCGTAAGCGTGTCAACTATGAATGCAAGAGAAATTGCTTAATATTTTTTTAACTAGTGCCTCCCAAAATCACAATGTGAAATCAAAATTCGTTTCTAGTCATAGAAATAAGTACGTTTCTCTGATTGGCGAATAAATGGATCCCAGTATTTGATTTTGGGCCACGTGAACTAAAGCACTATGATAGATTACTAAGGATTCCGGACCGATTGGGACTCGTTTCGTCTGCATTTGTAATTATGTTGACTTCAGTGTGTTTTAAGCTGTGAAAAGTCGTGTTAAAAAGATTGTGTATTCTAAAATTTGTATTCAGTTTTGTTTTTTTTATTCAGTTTTGTAAAATAATGTTCGTTAATTCTATAGTTGTTATTAGTGTATTCTCAAGGCAAAAAGTGTTTTTAACTAATGTAATAACAGTGGCATTGAGTCCACTGTTATGTCAACCATTTTTTGTGTACGCAATTCTTTCTTTTCGTTTAGTTCAAACCCTAGTCCTTCTTACTTCCGATTATTCTGCTTGTTTTGGTTTATATCCAATTTTTTTATGGTCTGAAATTGTAACTTGTTTGTGATTACTGTTTTGTTAAAACTTGTTTGATGAATGTTAATTGATTATGTGTTTTTCATACATTCGCATAACATTTGTTTATTATTATGATAATTTGATTGCAAGGGATTATAATATAATTAAATTGGATTTAATTAAATTTTCATTTCTGAAAGTGATTTGGACTTAAGCTATATTTTAAAGCTGCATGTATACCCTAGTCCACAGTCTTTTCATATACCTCGCAAATTTATAGATGATCCTAAGGCATAAAGTCTAACTTGATAATTCATTTCATAACCCTCCACTCCCAAAGGAGCATAGGCCTTCAACAAACACATGCCAAGTCCTCCTGTCACGTGCCATCATCTCAAGTTCTTTCCATGTTCTCCTCATCATTTTCACCTCTGTTTCCAACTCTCTTCTCCATGTACTTCTGGGTCTTCCTCTGCCTCTCTTGCCCTGGGGGTTCCAGAACAAGGACTGCCTTGTAATGCTATCAACAGGTTTCCTCAGTGTGTGTCCTATCCATCGCCATCGTCTTCTTCTCATCTCTTGTTCCACTGGCACTTTTCTAGTTCTTGTCATCAGTTCCACGTTGGTAACCTTGTCATACCATTTTAATCCCTCTATTCTACGCAAGCACCCATTTGAAAGTCTGTAGCTTTTTGGTTGTTGTCTTTGTTGTTCTCCATGTCTCAGAGCCATACAATAGGACTGACTTCACATTTGAGTTGAAGATTCTTATTTTCGTGTTGGATCCTATTTCTCTTGTTCTCCATATATTTCCCAATGCAATGAAAGCTCCTCTTGCTTTTTGTATTCTTATTTTGATATCGCTGTCTGTCCCTCCAACTTTATCTATATTACTGCCAAGATATGTGTATGATTCTACATCTTGTATTGGCGTTTCTTCAAGTTCAACCCTGTTATCAATTACCTGAATTTATTTCATTATTTTTGTCTTTTCCCTGTGTATTTTCAGACCCAATTGCTGTGACCTCTCATCGAGTGTTTTCAATTTGTCCTGCATCTGATTACGGTTATGGGACAGATGAGCCAAGTCATGAGCAAAATCCAGATCATCCAACTGCTTAGTCAGAGTCCACTGGATTCCATTTCTGTTGTGTGTTGTCGATGATCTCATAACCCAATCTATTGCCAGCAAGAAAAGAAATGGAGACAAGAGGCATCCCTGTCGCACTCCTGTTCTTATCCCAAACGGTTCTGTTAGCTGTCCTTCATGAAGAACTCTGCATGTCATGTCTTCATATGTTTTCTTTATTAAATTAATGATCTTCAGGGGAACTCCATAATGCCTCATCAATTTCCAAAGTGATTCTCTGTCTACACTGTCAAATGCCTTTTCGTAGTCCAACAAATCCGATGTATAGTGGTGAATTCCATTCCAGACTTTGTTCAACAATTATTCTGAAAGTGGCTATCTGGTCTGTACATGATCTGTTTTGTCGAAAACCTGCTTGTTCATCTCTCAGTTTCTTGTCTATGGACTCTTTTAATCTCTCAAGGATAATCCTGTTTAATACTTTTCCTGGCACTGATAGTAACATTTTTCCTCTATAATTTGTGCACTCTTGTAAATTTCCCTTCTTAGGCAACTTAACCAGATATCCTTCCTTCCATTCTGCTGGTATCTCTTCCTTTTCCCAGACTTTACCAAGTAATTTATATAACATCTCTGTAGCCGTGTCGATATCTGCTTTGATGGCCTCTGCTGGAATGCCATCAGGTCCAGACGCTTTTCCCTCTCTTAGAAGCTTTATGGCTTTCTTTATTTCTTCCTTCGTTGGTCTTTCACCGTTAATTTGTAGCTCTTCTTCTGCTGGCTGGATGTCCGGCGGGTTTTGTGGAGCTGGTCTATTGAGAAGGTCCCCAAAATATTCTGTCCACCTCTTCATTTGCTCTTGTATATTGCTGAGCAGTTTCCCATTCTTGTCTTTTATGAGGGCAAATAAAAAAAACTTGTTTGCTTGTATTTCCCGTGTTAGCTTCTTTGTGCTGCTATTACAGTTTCTCTCATATTTCCTTTGGCTGCAGCATCTTCTGCCTCTCTTGCCAACTCCTCAATATACTTCCTCTTGTCTCTTTTGATACTTCTTTTTACTTCTTTGTTTGCTTCTGTGTACACTTCTTGAGCCTTGGGGGGCTTTTGGAGACTTCTAGTTTTTTCTTGTGTTTAACTCTGCTTTCTTTGTTTTTTTCTGTCTTTTATACCTTATTGATGGTTTTTTTCTGTTGTTATCCCATGCTTTTTTGTTGTCTGTTCTTTTTCCCTTTTCCTTCCCCCAGTTATTTCTTCCCACATGTCTCTCTCCTTCCATACTGTTTTGGGGGACCTGGGGTGCCAATAGTCTTCTTGTATTCTCTACCATCTTCCAGCTTGTTGGAGCACTTGGAATTTTGTTGGATAACTGTGACCGCAAATTTGTGGGGGTTCTCTTGTTTCTCTTGATTTCTTAGCTGTCCTACATTAAACTGTTGTCTTTAATTTTTTTGCATTGGTGCTTATCTCTTGAGTTTCCATTTTTACTTTGGCTATCAGGGAAAAGATGGTGGATTCCTGATGCCACATCTTATGGCTCCTCTATATGTACCTTTACATCCTGCAA
Organism: Oreohelix idahoensis; assembly: GCA_024509875.1. NCBI lineage: Eukaryota > Metazoa > Mollusca > Gastropoda > Stylommatophora > Oreohelicidae > Oreohelix > Oreohelix idahoensis. The sequence continues at coordinate 133,335 of JAMPIV010021024.1, read as the reverse complement.
ATGATGAATTTCTAAACTTCTTGTTTTATTTTTTTGCATATTATTTTATGATTTTCAATCTGATTTTTCTGTTTTCTATGGTCTGGTGAGTTTAATCCATTGTTTGCCTTGTGTATTTCTCTTTATGTGGAAACCATGCTTCCTCCTATAGCCAGTTGATTACTATGAATTGGGCTACAGGAAAAGTTTTGCGAAAATAGGCTCCTCCCATTTTTCATTTTTTTTTTTCCCATTACTTTTCCTAGCCCATTGTTTTCCCCAAATGACTTTCTTCCAAATCCCAGTGTTTGCACTGTACCTATCTTTGCATTCATTGTCACCCACATCAAACAAAAAATTGGTGATGTCTCTTTTCTTTTTAACTTTAATTCCATAATTTCTTGTAGAGTTTTTTTTTGTATAAAAAAATGCTTCTTTCACAGACTCTTTCTTTGTCATTAGTTGGTGCTTATAACATTGGGATTGGGACATTTACCAGTGAATTTTTTTTCTTTTTTTAAGCTGTTTTTTGAAAGAAGCTGTTATTATTCTTAGTCCAAACATCTTCCCATTCAAAATTAGTGGCTTTCTGTGCTTCTTTAGATAAACATAAAGAGCTAACCCCTTCAATGGTGGTGTGAAACTGTGTCCGTTATCGATGTCCCTGAGGACAGCACCATATTCACAGCTGTGATGAGTTTTCTTCTTCTTCATCCCTGTCTAACCACTTCCACTTTTGTATTTCAACACATTCCCAGGAAACCGTCCGTTTTTTGGTAATGTCCCTCATTTTCTGCTGCTACCTTGAGGCAACTTTTCCCTTGTTCGTTTTAAGTGTCCGAACATTCCCAGGTGCCAAATCTGGAAGTTCCTCCTGGAAGAAAGAAAGGTTAATCAGAAACACAGACTCCTTTCTGCTTTCTCTGTGTTTTGCATCATTTACTGCCTCCGCGCGTAAGCCCCGAGGGGACCTTCCCCTGTCTTGGAGTGGCTGTGTTTTATTTTCTTTATTTGACTTTGGCCCATATTTTGTTGTTTTTTTTTTTGGTTAAAATTTTTTTTACAGGATGGTGTAACCGGGTGCCCCAATGCCCAACCCTCCTTAGTCGCTTTTTACGGACCATTGCTTGGTAGGGGACAGTGTTACATAATTCTTTGCTCCCCTTTCGGGCCCCGGTAACACACGGGTGAACTTGTAAATTGCAAGTTAAATATTAAATTAAAATAATTTATATTGAATTAAGTTTTCTTTTATTCCACACAATGGGATAGTGTGTTGAATTGAAAAAACTATATAAATAATATAATAATTATTTACACTTTCATAGAACTACATTGCTTCGACTCCATAGTAATCACACTACATAGCTGTTACATTGCATAAAGAAATTAAGCCTAGCCCCACAATCATGTTCACCCACATGCGTGGATTGCTAATGACCCATATATTCAATTACATTATTGTAGTCAATAAGGAGGTGATTGTGACCCTTATACACTAAGATTCGGCGATCGTCGTAGAGATAATTTACATGTATTAGATGAACTATTTATGATCTCGCCTATTTATGATCTCATGATCCTATGAGATCAGATACATCCTATCTAGGCCTGGTATACATATCATCAAAATCTAATGATATGTGATAAAACCGCTAGAGTCGCAATCTTCGTTGTATACTACATTCATTCGTCCAAGATACATTATTAAGAAGCTTCACCTCTACTAGCTTAGGTTATCTTGAGTATCTTCGACGTAAGTTCCGCTCGCTCTCGCAGTTCTGTATACAAATCTCATTACACACTCTCGATTGTCTCTATGCGGCTCTGTGATCGCTACTCTGATAGCTCTGTAATTTCCTTCCAAAGTAAACTGACTATATAGCCAGATCCATATCCCACTCTAGACAGGTCTGAGAAAGTTCATGTACTCAGGTACATCTCGCATATTACTTGTGACAAGAAGTGGGCTCCGGGAAGTGTTTGCCGCAACCCCACCCCACCACACCCACACCAACCCCCCCCCCCCCCCCCCCCCCCCCCACCAATATCACACACGCCATCCCCCCACTAAGCTCGCTCATTGACCCATCTCCCCCAGAGCATCCACGCGTTGTGTGTTCGTAAGTACATGCACTACTTCACGTACAAGCCATTCTGAAAGATCAATGTAGCCAGGATCCTACTCAAGTCCCTCTTAGATTGACTGACCCAGATGTACCTGCCGGGGTGTCGACAATAGCATCTTTTGAAGCATACCGAGTGAATACAATGGTGAGACCGAGGCCAGTCAGAAGATTTGGGTCGGGATAGAGAGATGGGTCTGCCAAGTGCGACTCCTATCAACGTGATCATAATTGCTCATTATAACCTCTGAGAGACTCGCTGTGTAGAGGCCCTGCAGAACGACATAAGCGCGCCAACCCGCCACAGTACCATCCATCACAGTAGCGCTCCCACATTCTGACACGGCACAGACTGACTCGGCCCGCCCGCCCGTGGCTCCTCTCTATCACTCAGTTAGGACATTCCAGCCCTCCTATGTCTGGAACCGCCCCCAAAAGATTATTGGTGGAACAATGGGCACAGGAAGATAGACATCGAACAGTGATTTTGCAGAATGGTCTGGCGGCTTCTCTTCCATAACCTCTAACAGCCAAATAAGCAGAATTTACAGGGGGAAAAATGACTAAGAAATTGAAAAGTAAGTATAGCAAGTAGAGGTTGCTAGACAATTATTAACGTTTCATGATTGTCGACTTACGGAAAAAGACCATTATGTAAAATGATACGAAAAGATTATTGGTTACAATACAACAGGGAATTGGGAATTCGACACTCTTAAGTTGGTAAGCAGCTAGATTTGTTTTTTTTTTTTTTTTATTTTTTATTTGTTTTTTTTTTTTTGAAAGAAAAAAGAAATTGAAATAAAAGAAGAAGATAAGGGCCATTTTTTTTTTATTTTTTTTGTTTTTTTTTTTTTTTTTTTTTTTTTTTTTTTTTTTTGGGCCGGGGGGGTCATTTTTTTTTTTTTTTTTTTTTTTTTTTTTATTTTTTTTTTTTTTATTTTTTTTTTTTTTTTTTTTTTTTTTGTTTTTTTTTTTTTTTTTTTTTTTTTTTTTTTTTTTTTTTTATACAGGCTAACAAAATGCAAAAACTAACCATGGTGTGATGGTACTTCGACGACAACAAAATGGATCTACTTTTTAAATCAAAAACAGGATTCATTACCACTTTAAACTACCTCATTTTAAGTTGAATTTTGACGATTTGATCATCATATTTATCAAGATTTGAACTGATATGCAAAACAAATAACTTGCCTAAAATACATGGGTACTTTAAGTTAAATGGAATTTCCTGATGGTGAACCATTGACAGCATCTCAGAATGCTTGATCCTAAACAATAGCTACTGATTACGATGCTATTAAAACCTTACTTTTACGTCGTTTTCACTTAGACGAAGAAAAATGTAGGTTAAAATTTAAAAGTATCTTACCAGATTTCTAATAAAGATTTTGCAGGATTCATTGCGAACATACGCAATACGTTTAACAGATGGTTAGAACTGGCAGATGTCAACAAATCATACGACAAATTAGTTGATCTGTTGCTACGTGACAAAGTGTTTATCCTCTGTCAGCCCACCGTTCTTTGCATATTTGCAAGAACGAAAACCATCTACAATCGAGTAGTTAGAAAAAATTTCATTAAATTTATTGTTTACTGCGCCATTCCGAATGCGAACATTTCTATCTCTTTGATAAGGGAGGGAACCTCTACCTGTGGCTTCTAATATGGCATACTTCAATCATGACAAACCAAGAACACACAGCGTAGACAGAAGTAGGTTCAAAGGAAATTATAACGTTAATTTTCATAAGGGACAGAATAACTTTAACAATAAAAATGATTTTAAAACAGAGGAAGACCACAAAATAGGAGTTATTCACGTCGGCCAAGATACAACAATAGTGCACATAACACAAGTCATAATCGATCGAATAACTACAACAATAATAACAACTGGACTAGCAATAATCATGGCTCGAGACACCGGGATTAAACAGTTACTACAGGGGACAACGAGATAAATTCTAACGATTATTTCTCGTTCATCGATCTCATTCTCGGAGATCGACCACATTATAATCATAATACTGGGGCAGCAGTTACAAATGATACAACCCCTAGGGTTCAGGTTCCACCTAACGACAATGTCGTACAATCTTCTGCTACATGTTTTGCTATATAATTATAACGTGGCAAATAGTTGCCCAGAATGCAATCTTATTTTTTTCAGTAAGCAAAGGAGACAGTACTAAACTGTGGACACGTTCCACCAGAAGTAGGTCTTGCAGCCAATGATGGAACAGGCTCTCTGATTTTTAACAGAGGGATAGTTAATGTTTCCATAGTTTCTGTATTGAAAGATTCTGGATCAACAACCATTGGAGTTCGGCAGTCTTTTGGTACATCCTAGCTGTGCAACAGGGGACTATGTCCGTTACATGACTTTTGGGGGTACTATTGAGTTCTACCCACCACAGCTATATACATGTTAAACACACCTTTTTTTCACAGGTAACGTGAGGGTATGCATGTTAAAAAAACCTATTGCAGATCTTATGGTGGGTCGCATACACGGCAGCAAGGATTGTACACCAGAAGAGATTATTAAATGGGAGAAACACAATCTATGCACTGGAAATGCTGTGACGACTAGAGCTCAGACTCAGCTCATGGAGAATGTCAATAATAATGAGATGGATGCAGACAAACAGGAGGATATTGAGGTCAATTCACCTATTGACAGGGAATCATTTGCAAACAAACAAAAAGATGACAAATCTTTAAAAAAAATTTTAATCTGGTTAATAAGGTTGATAATCTAACCTCAAGTAATAAGAACAAACATTGGTTTATTGTTAGAAATGGGATATTGATTAGATGTTTTAGTGATAAATCACAGGTAAAACAACAAGTTATGGTACCATGTGCTTTTAGACGGTACATTCTTCAACACGCACATGATTCGCAGTGTGCAGGACATATGGGATATACTCGAACACGATTTCGAGTATTGTCTTCATTCTTTTGGCCAGGAGTGTCACGAGATATTTCGCAGTATGTACGTTCCTGTACTATATGCCAGGAAGTGAAAGCCCGTGGAGCTTTTCACACGGCGCCTATTCAGGCTTGCGATATCTCAGTAAGACCTTTTGACAAGATGGCCATAGATATTATTGGTCCGCTTCTACCATCTGTCAGAGGACATAGATTTGTTCTCACGTGCATTGATTTATGCACACGATGGCCAGAAGCCATTCCATTGAAGACCACCACTACCACAGATGTAGCTGATGCACTACATCTTATCTTTTCTAGAGTAGGGTTTCCTAGAAAATTGTTGTCAGACCATGGTTCGCAGTTTATATCCGATACCATGAAGGAGGTAATGAGAACCTGGAACATAGATAGGAATTTGAGTAGCATTTATCACCCCATGAGTAATGGTGCAGTTGAAAGACTTAACCGTACACTTAAACAATCGTTACATAAGGCTACGGTTAAACACCCCCAGGACTGGGACAGAGCACTCCCAGCTGTCCTGTTTGCTTACCGAGAGGTGCCGCATGAACAAACCGGCTTCTCTCCCTTCCAGTTAGTTTTTGGTGCCCCTCCAAGAGGTCCTATGGGACTAATAAAAGACTTATTAATTGATGCAGAGATGACTCAGGACACTCAGTCATCGTACGAGTATGTGATTAATCTTTGAAATAATATTATTGAGTCTTGCCAGTTGGCAACAGCTTCTTCTGAGACTGCAAAAGCTAAGGCTCGATCTATACAAAATAGGTCCAGACGATTACGTCAATTATTCCCAGGCGATGAGGCTTATTTGTTACTTCCTCACAATAACAATAAGTTATTGATCTCATGGAATGGCCCTTATAAAGTGATTGATAAAATTTCCGACGTTGATTACGTCTTAGATATCAAGGGACACAGAAAAATATTTCATATAAACATGCTGAAACAATTTCATACACGTCCTGAACACTTACAATCAATTTTTCATGAACTAGATGACAATACAGTATCTACTTGTCACTATTCTAATTTATCTGTTATACAGGAAGAAGAATCTTCATTTCCTGAAGTGCAGATGCCTTTACCTGTACTTATGGTACAACCTACTGAATCTTGGCGGGATGTGACCATTTCTTCTACGGTTACACCGCAACAGCATCAACGCATTGCTGATCTTTTACAATCATTCCCAGATGTGTTAACTGATGTACCAGTTTGCACATCTGTAATTAGTCACGATATTAGTCTTAACGATGATACATACACCAATTCGTGTACATCCCTATTCTGTACCACTACATTTTCTGAGTAAGACAACTCAGGAACTTGAACAGATGGTATCTTTAGGTATTATTGAGACTAGTACATCTCCATTTTCTTCACCGTTAGTCAGTGTCCGGAAAAAGGACAACAACATACGTTTATGTGTTGACTATAGGAAACTTAATGCGCAGACAGTACCTGATAGCGAACCACATCCTATCCTTGACGATTTACTTTCTCGTCTATCCAGTGCTACACTTTTCACTAAGATTTACTTTAACTAAAGGTTATTGGCAGATTCCACTAACCGAAAAAGCCAAAATATTACACAGCATTTTCCACTTCACAAGGTCTTTACCAGTGGAACGTGATGCCTTTTGGGCTAATGAATGTTCCAGCTACCTTTATTCGCATGATGCGAAAAATTTTATCAGGTAGATCAGATATTATTACCTACATTGACGACATATGTTTATTTAATTCATCATTTGAGGAACATTTTTTGGGTCTTAAATCTGATTTGGAAATATTGCGGGAAAACCATTTAACCGCTAAACCAACTAAAATTCAAATAGCGTGTCATGAGATAACATTCCTGGGACATATTATTGGTTCGGGACGTATCCAAACGATTCCCAGTACAGTTTCTAAAATATTAAATTTATCGGTTCCTCAACGCTGGCTCCAATATCACGTGATATGGGTTATACAATTACCAAATTGGAAAAGTTTCTACTTGGATCACCATTTCTGATCCAGACGGATCAAACGTCTGTTGCATCATTACGTCGTTCAAACCATAAAAGCCCGAAGCTTGCATGCTTTGCAATTGCGCTACAACCCTGTGATTTCGAAATAGAATCTATACCAGGAATTGAGAACATAATAGCCGATACTTTATCAAGACATCCCACGGATTCTGAATGACTATCATTATTTCAAGAAAGTTACAGCCTAAACAAGAATTACGTTTGAAATGAACAGTATTACTGTGAGGCAAGAATATACAATACTTCATATGGACTTCCTACTTCTATGTAGAAATTTCAAAAAAATAAAAACTATTGGTATCAAAGTATCAAGTTTTACAGATCGGTTGAAAATTTGGACTTCGCTGGACTTTGCGGATTACTCATTTATTCTTCAAATCTATTGCAAAGTAGTAAAAAGGAACAATTTCTGACTGGACAGAGACTGTGATGATACATAAGGTGAAATGACTGATTCAAACAACTTTCAAAATTTCAATGAATGAATTAACGACGGTTGGATCATCATATCAGAATTGGATAATATGAACTTTGTTCATTTAAGAACTTTCATACAAGTCAAAAGGATGTAACGACGATTGGATCGTCATATCCGATATTGTTAATTTTAATAGTTATTAAATTAATATGGAATAAAATAAAGTTGAAGTGTGATGAAATTAAAAAAATAAAATATACAAAAGAAAAGATGAAACAAAAAAATATCACACCAATTAAACATTTTTAATAGTTTAATTATTAAGGTGATAGATATTAGATGATGATATTTCATATGTATACTTAAAATGTATGAATTTTTTTTTCTTGTCTTTTCTTTCTTATTGCGTTAATTTAATTAGTTATCATCTAATCTATACTTATACTTAATTTTAACACACATTATTAATTTAATATATACTTTAATATTTAGTTTTAAATTGTCCGTACTTCTCAATATTTTTTTTTAGCATACTACTTCTCATTTTCTTTAATTAGATATTAATTAGTTAATACCATACGTACATATTATAATTAATTAGTTTAATTTTAATTAGTTAGAATAATTTTAATAACAAATCACATTAGTAGTTAGTCAATACAGACATCAAATTAATTAGTTAATTAATTAATGACAGTGACATTTCTTTATTTAATATAAGTTATATGTATGATATGACGTTTATTTTATTATAAGATATTACTGACATGACCGCGACACTGTTCTAGATAGAACATCGTAGGCCATACGTCGGGTTTTGTTAAATTTTTCATAAGTTGATTAAGATAGTTCAAAAAAAATCTATCTAATAGATTTTTTTTCCCCGTCGGACAGGAAATCTGTTACGGTGCTATTTTAAATGACGACGTCTGCTGGGGTTAGCAGTGCGCAAATTTGGAGGTCAATAGCATTAATAGAATATGTTGATATTTTATGGACTACTGAGCGCGAAATACATGCTAAAATTATGACGTGTTCGCGTTGGGAAGGTCACGCTTAGTGACTTGGTTACGTGGCCCCTTTTATGCTGTCCGTCGAGCAGAGAAGTCGTGTCTTGTATTCCTTCCAATGAGAGGCTTTAGTATATAGCCATAAGTATGAATTCAATATAGAACTCAGGGTCAGTTCGGATAATAGTATGAATTATGAGATTTATATGTAAACTGAATTATGGAAGGAGAATCGAATATGATTCACTTTGTAGCTGTCGAGAACTCATGCGCTCATTTCTGGCTGTCTGATTACAGCAGCGCATGTATACAGCCATGATGTTCATCTGACATATTATTTTGACACGGACGGATACTTACTTGTATTACTTGGAATTTCTTATTATAATGAACTGTATATGAAGATTATGAAATGTTGGACGTTGTATATGTGAAAACCGCCAATACATGTGGACTCAAACTGAAGGCTTGATATCTTCATTACGTTACGGGTTTGGTTCCGCAGCTGTTCAATGTTTATATTATCAGCACGATGAACTCTTCATAAGAAAAATCAATTATCGTAAATTATGCAAATCAGAATTTGAAGGGACTTCTTAGATTGTCAGAGCTAACCAATAAAATAACTAACATTGAACAAGTCAAGAGACTGATTGTAATATTCAAACAATAATGATAACCGAAGGAATCACCCGTTTCACTACTTTTGCACAAGATTACTCTTGGCAGAGTTGTACATAGAAGGACAATGATGCTTCTATCTCAAGGTAGTCTTCATAAGATATTTCAGAAGTAAAGAACAATGCTGCATTGGGCAGGGCAATTGTTAACTTATATCTGATCCGCTGCCTTTTATGAAGAATTAAGCAATTATTAATTTCAGCTCGTTCAAGCACCCACCCTGATTTACTCAGTGGAATTCTTCTTATTATGGTATAGCTCTGCTTAGAGTGTATTTAGTAAATTGACTGAAAGAAACATGCAGTACATACAAAATGATTAAACTGACGTTAAATTTGTTTATTTACAAATAACAAATTTAATAATCAACTAAGTTTTAACAGTTTTTAAAAAATTGAATAATCTTTAACAGAAACTACTCATCATCGTGTGATGGTAGGGTGTTTTATATAAGAAGTCACTTGGCAGCTTTTAGGTTTGACTTAGCTGCAAATTATAGTTTCTTCTCCCGCTGGGTTTTTGGGTTCTGTGCAGATAGGTCACTGGAGTTCTCGCGCCTCTGGTCAAGATTAAAGGCGCAGCACGTTCCAAGTAAGATCAAGGAGTAACTGCAAAGCTAGTCCCGCGTCTCTAAGACCCTCTGATGATGGTGTCTAGTTCGACGTCAGTCCACTTCTACCCTCACTTTGTTCCAGAGATTAGTACCCTCAACTGGTACTATCAACTAGTATAGTAAAAGAAGAGAAACGAACACATATGTTTTCATTTACATCTGCACTGGTTAAAAAGCTTGAAAACTTTCATTAATATTAAAGTGAATGTGTTTACATAGACATTTACACTGATTTGAAACTGTAAATATTATAATAAGAATGTACATCATTTCTTTCACTTTTACCTGCCTGCTCCATATGAAACTTGGGACTACCTATGCTTTTAGTTCTCTTTAAGAAATTAGCAATAAGGCAGTCACCATCACTTGCAGTGGTGGTTCATGAAATCATCATTCTATACGCTGAAGTTGCCAGCCTCAAATGACTTAGACATTCACTAGCAATTTTCACATATTAATATTCACAAGGCAATACATAGTTCACATGTTAGTAATGAAAAATATAGAATGTAAAATGTATATCTTACGCCAATCGTGGCTCACAGACTGTGTGCTCAGAGGAATAAAGTTAAGGCACTAGCAGATACCTTTTTACACGTTTCTGGGTGTGATGGTATTCCCTCCCTTGTTTTGCAGTAGTGGTCCAACAGTTGCAAAAAGTCAAGAGTTTCTAATATGGGCTTCAAAGGTATCTACATTCACACAAGATTACTCTTGGCAGAGATGTAGACAGAAGGGTGATGACACTTCTATTACAAAGTGAGTCTTCACAAGATATTCAGAATAAGCGAGAACAATACTGATTTGGCTGAGCATGTTAACTCTGTAATTCTGCCGACGCTTTTGTGAAGGATTTAAGCACTTCTTAAGTTCAGCTCGTTTAAGCCCCCACCCCTGATTTACTCAGAGGAATTCTATTATTTAAGAATAGCTCTGTTTAGAATGTGTGTAGTAATTTGACTGAGACAAACATGCAGTAACTTTAAAATGATTAAATCGAACTTAAATTTGTAACATTACAAATAACAAAATTTAATAATCACTTTAGGTTTTAGTAGTTGGAAATAATTTGAATAGTTATGATTCAACAAAACGTTATCCTCATGGTCTTTAAGGAATGCGATATGTTACAAGAAGTTCAAGTGGCAGCATATATTTGAACTTAGCTGCCAATGACGGTTCTGCTCCTTCTTATGGGTTGGTTCTTTTCACTCTGCTCATGCTCGTCTCTGATCAAGGTTGTCGGGGGTAGCTCGTTTCCCAGAAATGCCAAGGAGACTCTACCCTTTAGTCCTTCATCTTAAAGCTTAGGCCACGGTTCCCTTCTTGTTCCAGAGACGGTACTTTCTGCTGGTACCACCAATCATCATCATCTCAACCCGTAACGCGTCATGGGTCGTAGGGGTGCCATGGTGGAAGCATCAGCAGACAGGGTCCTCCACTGCTCTCTATCCTCAGCAATGCGTACAAGTGTGGAAAAACCGTGTCCTGCCCGTTCTTTGATGTTATCCGCCCAGGATTTTCTTTGCCTTCTCTTCTCCGTTTACCTTCGACTGTTCCCTGGAGGATCGTTTTCGAAAGAGAGTCATGACGAGTTACATGCCCAAACCAGGCAAGCTTTCGACGTTTCACTGCTGACATAAGTGTTTATTTTCTCTCTAACATAGACATTTGTTTTGTGCTCTTTATAGCAAATGCGCAAAATTCTTCTTTAACATTTATACTCGAAAGCCTGAATCCTTCGCGCCGTATCTGCAGTGAGTGTCCAGCCCTTACACCCATACAAGAGAATAGATAATACAAGTGATTTGTATAATTTGATCTTCACAGGAAAACTGATGTTACTTTTTCAGATCACATTCAGCCTTGTCATGGCAGCTGAGGCCATCTCAAGCCTTGTCTTGATTTCTTTACTTGATCTTCCATCACTACATATAGTGGACCCGAGATATTTAAAGGTGTTAACTTCTTCTAACGTTTGCCCATTTAACGTAATGTTGGTCGGAACATGTTTCTTATGGCTATTCACCAATATCTTGCTTTTTTCTATATTAATTTCCATCCCATAAGTTCTTGTTACTTTCTCCAGTCTAGAGGTAAGGTCTTGAAGTTCTGATTCTGTTCCAGCTATAAGATCGATATCATCAGCAAAACGTAGATTGCAAAGAGGTCTTCCTCCAATCGATATGGTTACTTTATAATCGCAGAGATCCTCCTGCATAATATGTTCTAGATATATATTAAAAAGCACTGGGGACAGGATACATCCCTTGCGAACTCCTACAGTTGTTTTGAAAAATTTTCAATGTCATTGCTTGCAAAGACAGCACTGCTTGCGTCCTTGTATAGTGCTTTAATGATATCTACGATGTTGGTATCACAATTGAATTTTCTCACTATTTGAAACAAGCCTTCATGCCAGACTCGATCGAAGGCTTTTGTGAAATCGATGAAGGTATGGCATAAATCGTGTTGATGCTGGAGATGTTTTTCGATCAGTAATCTAATATTGAAGATTTGTTCTGAGGTACTTCTTTTTGGTCTAAAGCCAGCCTGCTCCTCGGACAAGATTTCTTCTGATTTCGGTTTTATTCTGTTCAAAAGTATCCTTAACATTACCTTACTTGGATGACTAATAAGGCTAATGGTTCTGTAGTTCTTGCACATTTTTATATTTCCTTTCTATGGAAGCGGTATTACTAATGACTGCCTTCCACTATTTTGGCCATTTTTTTGTACTCCATATCTTCTGGCAAATTGTTGTCATGATTTTTATTATATCTGGTCCTCCATATTTCAAGAGCTCTGCTGGGATATTATCCACACCCGGTGACTTCCCTCCTTTCATCGAACATAAAGCCTCTTCCACTTCTTCCCGTAATATTGCTGCATTTCCAAGTTCTCTGTTTTCGTACTTAATGTTGTTTAATATGCTATAGTCAGTGTCGAGTTTACAGTTATATAATTCTTTACAATATTCTGTCCACCTTCTCATTACAGCTGTTTTTTCATTGAGCAGGGCCCCATTGCTATCTTCTATGACAGTTATCCTGGGCTGTTGGGGTTTTGATAGTCTTCTTAATGTGTCAAAAGCTGCCTGGCTGTTACCTTTTATTATAATAATAAATTCTTTAAGCACCAAACACGGCGCATAAGGCAGAAACCAGTGCTCTCCAGGTTGTTCGTTGTGACGCCACTCCTCTTAGCTCTTGCACATTATTTAGGCCCAACGTTCTTCCTTCTCTTATTATTGTTCTTCTGAGTGTTTCTTTTGGTCTTCCTTTTTTCCTCTTACCCTCAGGAACCCAAGTGAGCGCCTGTAGTGGTATTCTGTTGTTTTGCATTCGTAGGACATGACCGATATATGACCATCGTCTTTTCCTTATATCGGAGACATATTTCCTAGAGTCTTCTCTTATTTGTCGATTAGTCTTGAATTCTTTCCAACTGATGTTCATGAGTTTTCTAAGACATTTGTTCTCGAATGTATTCAGCTTGTTCTCCAATGATTTTGTTATTTTCCAACTCTCACAGCCGTATGTTAACACTGAGATAACATTTGAATTAAACAGACGAAGCTTGGTATGTATATTCAATGATCGTAATTTCCAAATGTTAGATAATCTATTGAAGGCGCTAGCTGCCAAAGCAATTCTAGTATGGATTTCTCTTGTTGTGTCACCATCCTGAGTCATTTTACTGCCTAAATAATTGAAACTTTCAACTTTCTGTAGTTTTTCCCCGTTCAAGATGATATCAAAGGTCTCGTTAGAAAAGTTCATAGCTTTAGTTTTAGAGGCATTTATTTGGAGACCTATTTTAACCGAGAGATGACACAAATTATTTATTGCTTCTTGGGATTGTCTTGGTGTTGAACTTAAGAATGCTACATCATCTGCGAAATCCAGGTCCCCCAGGAATTTTCCTTTTATTAGCCCGGTATTAATGAACTCCCACTGATCAGCTACCCATTTTTCTTTGGCCTGTTTCATTTTCTTTCTAATATTTTTTTTATTCACCATACTGTATTGCCGTGCTGCTTCAGGAACCTCTTTCTTAACTTTTTTCATTTCCCGCCGTGTATCACATAACTTCAGAATGTCATCTGTAACCCATGGTTTGTTTATTTTCTTTCTTTTACCAAGTATTTCTGTTGCTGATTCAATGAGCACGTCTTTCATGTTCTCTGTGATTGAGTTGATATTATCTTCCAAAAAGTTGAGAGCTGCGAATTTTCCTCCAACAGTTGCCTCAAAGATTCCCGCGATTTCTGGATCTTTCAGTTTGTCTAAATTGAATCTTAACTGAGAACATCTGTTTTGATTATAGTTTTTTTTTAGTTTAAGCTTGAGCGTCATCAATACCAAGTCGTGATCACTACCAATGTCGGCGCCAGGAAAAGTTCTAGTCTTGGCTTTATTAATACTGGACTTGAATCTTGTGGATACAAGAATACAATCAATTTGGCCATGTATCTCAGTTTTTGGGGCATGCCACGTTGTTCTTCTTGATAACTTATGAGGAAATAGTGTATTTGCAAGGGTTAGTTTATAGTTGCTGACAAATTCTAGTAGCCTTAGTACTCGATCGTTAGTTTCTACTGTCCCAAATTTCCCCACTGTGCCAGCCCACTGACCGTATGCTTCTGGTCCTATTTTAGCATTCCAATCACCTAGCACGATGAGAAGATCTTTCTTTGGAATTTTCTTAATTGTTTCATCCAGATTTTCATAAAATGTATCAATTGCATCATCCTCATAGTCAGTAGTGGGGGCATATACCTGTATGAGGGAGATGTTCTTTGGATGTGCTGCAATACGTATGGTGATAAGCCTGCTATTTTTTGGGGTGCAGCTGATGACAGAGTTCAATCTATCTTTATGTACAATAAAACCTACTCCATGCTGATGTTTGGACTCATCTCCACTAAACCAAATTTTGTGACTATCATCCGTTATTTATTACCTAATCCTGTCCATCTGACTTCTGCTAGGCCCAGGATGTCCCACGAGTATCTAACAAGTTCATGTGTTAGTTCTCTGACTTCTCCACACGCATATAGCGTGCGTACATTTCAAGTTCCAACAACAAAACTTTCTCTAGGAAGTTTCAAAACAGGTGTTTGTAATCCATTCGCTGACTTATCACTCTAAAGGGGCAATGAGAGCGCGGTCGTTGTTAATCCGGGCCTCGGCCGATCCGGCATATTATTACTGAGTTGACTTTCCATCATAGCATTTCAGTGGGCAAGAGGTTTGCTTGGCGGTGCCCATCTCCTCTCCAAGTATCGTTGCAGGTACATACAAAAATGTACCTGGAGCAATCTGGTTTTAAGGCGCCAGACACTCGCCCTTCGCCCCTTCTCCTGTTAGTATTAAACGGTGCCGCCACGAGAAGGCCAGGAGTTGGACTTTTGTTGTCAGAGGCTATGTGTTACGCACGCTTTAGGAGCATTTGGTCAGATATTGAGAGCTCGTCCTCAATTCCACTCCTGGCTATGACAACAATGTACCACCAATAACTATGTTAAAATAAAAGAACGAAACACTCTTCTGAGTATGGTATTTTCCACCCCAAAGTTATAGGTTCCCATCTTCCCATACCACCATCCCAATTACTCAGTCGTTACCCTCGATGATAATGAAATTTAATCCCTCGGGATAAAACTTTCTTTACATTTAAATAGAATAGCTTTAGCTTTACATGACATTTAAATGAAGAGGGTAATAATACAGAGAGTCAGTTTACATATACATCTCCACTGATTGAAAAGTTTTCACAATATAAATTGAATATGTTTTCATTTATGTTTTACACTGATTGAAACTTCCATTACTTTAAAATGAATATTTACACATAGACATTTACACTGGTTTAAGCTTGGAAACTTACATTAATTTTAAAGTGACTATGTTTACACTGCTTTGAAAACGTAAGTATTAGAATGTACATCATTTCTTTCATCTTTCCCTCCCTGCTCCATAGGGAAACTGTGAATACTTTATGCTTTTAGTTCTCTTTACGAAACTTGCATTAAAGTAATCACCAACCCGTGCAGTGGTGGTTCATGAATCATCATTCTTTACGCTGAGGTTGCCAGCCTCAAATGACTTTGACATCCAATAGCGAGTTTCACATATTAAAATTCACTTGGTAATATATACATATATATATATATATATACATTAGTACACATGTTAGTAATAAATATGAAATATAAATCCCAACTTTCGCCAATCCTGACTCACAGACGTTTTGCTCAGATGAATAAAAGAGACTTGAATCGGCCTCTTACACGTGTCAGGGGGGTCGTTAATTTAAACAGTTCCCTCTCTGACTTCGTGTGTGGTCCTTCAGTTTCCTCAGTCCCGGTTTCCTAATTAAAAATGTTAGAGAATGCATGGGCTATATTGTCAGTCCTGATAGATACTCCAATAAAAGGTGTCCGGTATTTTAAGAAGGAATTCTGAATTCTAATTCTTCACTGTAGCAGTATGGTGTCTTGGCTCAAGTGAAATTGCTTGAGAAAATGATCAGATTAAATTCCCTACCTTCCCACGCCTTCGTTTGTTATGAGCTATCAAAAAACTCAAATCATATTCAAACAGGCGGGTAATGGGGTTATTTCAAAACATTCCGACATTGGATAATTTTGAACGTAAGGCAGAGGTCAACTCTCCCATATACGGATGTTCGTTGCCCTTGTGTACAAACTTACAAACACACCGGTAACCGAATATAACCATGTGTTCGAGATGTAGCAATCTTACTTTTATCTAAAGTAATCTTGTCATCCATGGCTATCTGTAAGTTGTCTCCCCTTTTCCAAGCTTTGGGGATGCGTGCACCCATGTCTTATCGGGGATTAAGCCGATAGCGCTGGCCTATGTACGTGTTCATCTGCCGCGCTTATAGCCAACAAATCTGGGCAGCGCCAAGCAAATGTGATTATTATCACCTACAGGGAGTGTCAAATGATTTGATAAAATCAAATATCTGCTACTTAGAAAAATAACGAAGAAAGAAAGAAAGAAAGAAAGAAAAGTGCGACAATTAAGAGCAAATCATAAAAATCAGTACCATAAATGTACCGATACTGCCAGAGTGAAACAAAGATCGATAGGGCCGCCCGTTTCGTCACACTGCGGTGTTTTATGTTAACAGTGAATTTCCATTATGACTCGGTGTTATCAGTTTCCTCAGATCACGGTTCTCCTTATTAAAATGGTGTAGTGAAATTGACAGAGATACAACGGTAAAATACCTCCAAAGATAACATTTAAGGATAAAAACATAATGCGTAGGCTGCGAATAGTACATGATCGCCTAGACCGCGGGTCATCATCCTCCATAAAAATTGACTTGCTAGACAGGAGGGGAACGGCGGATCAAAAAGGAAACAAATATGACTGGAAAGATTGCGTGAGACTAGAAAGGCTAAGGAGACGCAATCGGGGGGGAAACGGAGAAAAGTCACGTTTCCCAAGTTGACATAAAAAGTAAGCAACTCGACAGAAGGGACCATAGATATGTTACGCCACAGTCATTTATTGGACGCTTTTGCAATACCAAGCCCTTGATTTGAATTCAGCGGCTAAAACGCAGATGTTTGGAATATTACAAAATTTAAAAAGTACTTTTTTCTTAATATTAATGTTAGGAATATAAAAATTAGCTGGCCGGATGGCCCATTCTGAGCAGTGAACTAATATGTTCTTAATTTTACAGACGGATAGATAATATTGAAGATAATGACAAAAGACAGTGTTGTTCACATCATCGACAGACTGTATTGAATCTAAAAGTGTCGCTAATTGCACAAAAAAACACGACCTTGGGACGCAGGTGTTCAAATCTACGTAGTATGGAAGAGAGGGACATTGGTGGTAGCTGTGTCTAAATATAACTTTTAACGACAAAATTTTGGAGGGGAGAGAAAGGTTGGTTCAAAAATCAAGTACATTTTGTAGAAACACAAGTAGAGACGGACAGACTAACAGATAAACATCCATACTTGACTGAAGCATGACTGAAATGACTTTAGTGTAGGAAATTTGAAATTCAAAAAAACCTAGGCAGTGATTGGCCACAGACAAGCATATTGTCGGCGCTTAGACGCGGATTTGGGGTCATTTCTCAATAGTTGTTCAGTGATAGACACAGATTTTAAAGTGTGGTGATTTCCATATGAAAGAAAGTGAAAGAAGTTTAGGGACGCCATACTATAACCAGCAGCTCAGCTGAGTTTTGCTAGCAATTCTGTGTTATTTATTCATAATCTGAGCTGTGAGTTTCTGTTGTCAACAAAGCAGTGTCTATTCAGTTGGTGACTTTACTCGAGTGTATCTGTGCAGTACTTGTGACAGAGACCACCATTATTGCCCGCCAGCACGGAGAGGTGGGACCACCTGATTTCAGCACCAGAGCTACAACTACAAGATGAGTGAGCCTCTGGTCTGCTGGACATTCACCAACGCTTTGTAGTTACTAATACCCCATAAAAATTCCCGCCATTTTCTGGACACTGTGTAGTCAATATAGACAGGTGTGATGAGGCCACCCCAACAGCACAAACATTAACTATCCTCCCAAGTAGATGACTACTAGAACATTTTAATAAAACTAACTAGTATAGTACATATATATGTACACTATTGCATTTATGATATAATATTCCATGCATTTCTTTCATAATCTCTAAATCCTTTTAAGTTCTGGTCAACCTAAAAAATTGATCCAGAACAAAATAAATGTAATATAATTTTATCAAAAAATTTTTACACACGTGAGTTAGTTCAGTGTATTTTAACATTTATTAATATTATTAGTCTTGTTAATTATCTGTGGGTATATCGATAACCTATTACACCACACTACATATCATAACCCTAGACACTTTACGTAGCCACATTCATTAAAAAAAATTAAGTGTGAGGTCGTAGTGGTAGCAAGAAAGGCCTTCTGACAATTCTCAACTACATTTTATCTCAGGAGCCTTCACAGCTGGCCTCATACAATTACATTTAGTAATATCACCATCGTACAATACCATCAACACCACTACATATATTGGGGTCTTGTCCAGGGATAATTAGCCCAACAGTAATATTAGGATCTCCTGGTGGGAGAAATAAAAGTAGGGAAATAAATTGTAAAATTTCCTTTAAAATTAAAAGTGTCCCTGCAGATAAAAGTTGGTGAATCTTCACAGCCAGTAATAATTAATTAGTTAACTGGTTAGTTAGAATTAGTTAGACTATAGTCATAAGAAGTACTTAGTGTATTTACTGGTTAGAGATTTATCTTGTATATTATTATATTGTCTAAAAAGTATGGCGGAGCTGGCAAAATTTAGATCAGCTGCTGTGCTCACCGCGAAGGAGATGGGAATGGATGGTCAGATTTTAATTCAATACGTAACGGCTGAATGTGATAAATATATTGAAAGGGAAGATAGAAAGGTAGCTGAAGAGAAGAGGTTACAAATTGAGGCTGATAGAGAAATTAAGAGGCTGCAGATTGAGGCAGAAGAAAAACGACAGCAAAGGGAGGCAGAAGAAAAAAAGGCCGAAAGGGAAGCAGAAGATAGAAGGTTGCAAAGGGAGCACGAATTACGACTAAGGGAGCTGGAATTACAAGGCCAGGCTCCTGAAAATGGTGCCAGCCCTTTTGCCTCAGATGCTACGCCCAGTCTGGGAGCCTCAAACTCAGCTATGGGGTTTCATTTAGACCATTTTGTTGAAAAAGACGATGACATAGAGGGGTACCTAGGACGTTTTGAGTTATTAGCTACTACATATGGGTTAGAGAGAGAGAGGTGGAGCTTAAAGCTATCACAGGGATTGAGAGGTACTTCTTATGAAGTATTTGCCAAAATGAACAGGGAAGACCAAGACAATTATGACATGTTAAAGCAGGCTTTGTTATTAAGGTACGAGAAGAATGGTGAATTTTATCGTAAGAAATTTAGAAATGCCAAACTGTTGTCTGGGGAGACATACCACCAATTCTCTGCTAGACTAGAAACCTATTTGGAGAAATGGACGGCTCTGGGGAAGACCCAAGATCTTAAGGAAATGATCATGATTGAGCAATTGAGAGAGTCCATGGCTCCAGACATGAGAAAATTTCTCATGGAACAAGGTGCAGAGAAGTTGGGGGAAATTTTAAATGTTGCTGAGAGGTATCAGCAGCCCAGGCAGAGGTAAGTGGTGCTAAGAAGAAGCACATAGACAATTTTAAAGCTCCACAGCAATTTAATAAATTTGATAATAGAGAGCAGGGAAATAAAGGTAGGACAAACTTTGAGCGGCCAAGAAATGACTATCGCGACAGAAACTCACAGTTCAACGACCAAAAGTTCAATGAAAGAAAACCGTTGAACCAAGGAAAAAGATGGTGTAAATGGTGCAAGAAGGATAACCATAACACCGAATTTTGTAGAAGGAAACCTTCAAACATTGCTGCAATGAAGTCGGGGACGCGAAGATTAAAGGTTAATCCTAATGGACAACAGGAACCTTATCACCCCCAGTTTGTGAGGATGTTATTTGTAATGGGGTCACCATAAGGTGCCTTTATGATACAGGTTTGGATTATGATTCAGTTGTGAAGTCTAGCCTAGTGGACCCAAGTCAGTATACCACAGAAACAGTGGAAATACAAGGGGCGACTAAGGACATACCACTCATGACACTTCCCATCGCAAGGATAACGGTGAAAACTCGCTATGTGGAAGGAGAAATCAGAGCAGCAGTGATAGATGAACCAATCTACCCTCTGATATTGGGGTGTAGATACGTCTTCTTGGGGAATCCCGAGAAACCTGTGATAATGGCGACAGTGCAGACCAGGTCACAGAAGAAGGAGGAAGAAGGTGAACCTATAAATGCTCATCCAGAGGAGATGAGGAAGGCGCAGGCTGAGGATAGGACACTCAAGCCCTGTTTTAAAAAATTGCCCAAATGCCACACACCTCCGAGCAAGGGAGAGTACTTTGTGAAGAACAGATTATTATATAGGAAGACAGGAACTAGATCCCCTGGTCACGGACAGTTAGTTCTTCCCAAGATATATAGGGCAAACTTAATAAGGAGCTTACATGTTGGAAAAGATGGTGACCATGAGAAAGTCGGTACCATCTGCCAAAAGATTGCTCGAAAATACTATTGGCCCGACGTAAATGTCGATGTTGAAAACTTTGTAGAAGCATGTGGCGCATTTCATGAGGGAACACCCACAAAGGGAAAATATGTACAGGACCTAGAAACGCCACGGGGCAACTTTAGGCCTGAAAGGAAAACTAATTATACTCGGGTAGACAAAGTGGAATGGGAGCCCCCTTTTCACACCCAGTCTTCACTTGAATGGATTAACATGGCCACTATGCGAAGAGTACAAAGAAGAAATTTTACCCAGGATAAGATGACAATCCCTCGGTCAGACTTATATAAACTGGAAAAACAGACAAGAGAGCGAAGATCTCTCATAAACAATCTTAAGTGGGGAGACAAACCCCAGAGAAAAATTGGTAGTGGTCGATTTGTGAGTGATGATTCTAGGAAGAAAAGTCCTCATTATAAAGCTTCTAAGGGACGGGACCAGACGGGTTCCATGAAAAATACGTATGATAAATTAAAGATCCAGATGTAACTTTATTAAGGACCTGGACAGATGAGAAGGCGGAAGAGACTGTTACCTCATCGTATCAATATGTGAACGAACTGACCACTCGTTTGAAAGCTGGATGGAAACTGGCAAATGATAATTTGAAACAAGCCAGGAAGAAACATGCAGCATATTTTAATAGGAAGGCAAAGGACAGGGAACTGGCAGTCGGAGAGAAGGTGCTGCTTCTACTACCCGGAAGCCAGAATAAATTACAAATTGGTTGGCAAGGTCCATATACGGTTCTAGAGAAGGTGTCTAGAACAAACTATAAAATTGACAAAAAGGGGAAGGAGAAAGTTTATCATGTAAACCTGTTAAAGAAGTATCTGGACAGACCACTATAGGAAAGCACCCCCTTATTGACCTTGGCTATTGCAACCCAGATGCAAAAAGAACCACTCACCTCACATGAATACCCATTACATCCTTGTGAAACAGCAGCACAGGTAAAAGTCAGTAAGCACCTGACTAAAAACCAGAGGGAGAGAGTTCAAAAGGTTCTGGAGGAACATACAGATGTATTAACAGATAAACCAGGCCATACAAATTTGCTACAGTATGACATGAAACTGGTAGACTCAAACCCAATCTGTATGAGAGCCTATTCTATTCCGTTCGCGAAGGAGAAGGCATTGAAGGAAGAAATAGAGTATTTGTTGAAGGAGGGGATTATTTCGCACAGTGAATCATCTTTTAGTTCTAGTGTCGTTTTGTTGAGAAAACCGTCTGGGGAACACAGACTGTGCATAGATTACAGGAAACTGAATGCTGTCACAGAAGGACAAGTGGATCCATTACCAGACACAAAACAGTTATTTGCCAGACTGAACAAGGCAAAATACTTTTCAAAGGTGGATCTTAGTAAAGGCTATTACCAGATCCCAGTGAAGCCTGAAGTGAGACCTTATTTGGCTTTTAGCACTTCGGATGGACATTATGAATTCAATATGCTACCATTCGGACTGAAAAATGCTCCGAGTGTGTTTTCAAGGATGATGCGAAAATTGTTGGATCCCCTGAATAACCCATGTATCACGAATTTCATGGATGATATTCTCGTCGCCACAGAGACATTTGAAGAACACATTGAAGCTCTGGAGATGTTGTTTGATAGACTTCGGGAGGCGAACTTAACTGCTAGGCCAACAAAATGTTGTATTGGATGCAAAGAGTTGGAATTCTTGGGACACACTGTATATCAGGGTAATATGACCCCTGATCCTAAGAACTTGGAAAAACTGCAGAGAGCACCTAGGCCACAAACAAAAAAGGACGTGCGATCATTCGTGTCGTTATGCGGATTTTATCAGAAATACATCAAAAATTTTAACGCTATTTGTGCTCCTCTGACTGATCTGACTCGCAAGGGACTTCCAGATAAAATTATTTGGACTGCACAATGTGAACTAGCGTTCCAAGAGTTAAAAGAAAAAACTCACTAGCAAGCCTATTCTCAAACTGCCTGATTTGACACAGGACTTTGTCTTAAGAACCGATGCAAGTAATGTAGGACTCGGAGGGGCTTTGTTGCAAAGATCATCTTCACCTGATGGGGAACTTAAACCAGTCGCTTATGCAAGCCGCAAATTGAATAAGGCGGAACAAGGATACTCCACAAGCGAAAAAGAATGTTTAGCGTTAATCTGGGCAATAAAGAAGTTTCAAATCTATCTGTATGGTAGGACTTTTGTGGTGGAGACGGACCATCAGCCTCTCGTATTTTTATCTCAGGCTAAGCATGAAAACGCAAGATTGCTGAGGTGGTCTTTGTTGCTTCAACCTTATCAGTTTAGTATCCAATATATCCCAGGCAAATTGAATGTCGGTGCAGATTTCCTCAGTCGGCACCCCTGTGATCAAAATTAGAGTAGTGGCAGACGTGAGGAGTAATTTTACCTATGTGTATCGCTGGTTTTGAAACTTGCCATAGGCATGTTTTCAAGTGGGGAGATGTGTAGTGAAATTGACAGAGATACAACGGTAAAATACCTCCAAAGATAACATTTAAGGATAAAAACATAATGCGTAGGCTGCGAATAGTACATGATCGCCTAGACCGCGGGTCATCATCCTCCATAAAAATTGACTTGCTAGACAGGAGGGGAACGGCGGATCAAAAAGGAAAAAAATATGACTGGAAAGATTGCGTGAGACTAGAAAGGCTAAGGAGACGCAATTGGGGGGGAAACGGAGAAAAGTCACGTTTCCCAAGTTGACATAAAAAGTAAGCAACTCGACAGAAGGGACCATAGATATGTTACGCCACAGTCATTTATTGGACGCTTTTGCAATACCAAGCCCTTGATTTGAATTCAGCGGCTAAAACGCAGATGTTTGGAATATTACAAAATTTAAAAAGTACTTTTTTCTTAATATTAATGTTAGGAATATAAAAATTAGCTGGCCGGATGGCCCATTCTGAGCAGTGAACTAATATGTTCTTAATTTTACAGACGGATAGATAATATTGAAGATAATGACAAAAGACAGTGTTGTTCACATCATCGACAGACTGTATTGAATCTAAAAGTGTCGCTAATTGCACAAAAAAACACGACCTTGGGACGCAGGTGTTCAAATCTACGTAGTATGGAAGAGAGGGACATTGGTGGTAGCTGTGTCTAAATATAACTTTTAACGACAAAATTTTGGAGGGGAGAGAAAGGTTGGTTCAAAAATCAAGTACATTTTGTAGAAACACAAGTAGAGACGGACAGACTAACAGATAAACATCCATACTTGACTGAAGCATGACTGAAATGACTTTAGTGTAGGAAATTTGAAATTCAAAAAAACCTAGGCAGTGATTGGCCACAGACAAGCATATTGTCGGCGCTTAGACGCGGATTTGGGGTCATTTCTCAATAGTTGTTCAGTGATAGACACAGATTTTAAAGTGTGGTGATTTCCATATGAAAGAAAGTGAAAGAAGTTTAGGGACGCCATACTATAGCCAGCAGTTCAGCTGAGTTTTGCTAGCAATTCTGTGTTATTTATTCATAATCTGAGCTGTGAGTTTCTGTTGTCAACAAAGCAGTGTCTATTCAGTTGGTGACTTTACTCGAGTGTATCTGTGCAGTACTTGTGACAGAGACCACCATTATTGCCCGCCAGCACGGAGAGGTGGGACCACCTGATTTCAGCACCAGAGCTACAACTACAAGATGAGTGAGCCTCTGGTCTGCTGGACATTCACCAACGCTTTGTAGTTACTAATACCCCATAAAAATTCCCGCCATTTTCTGGACACTGTGTAGTCAATATAGACAGGTGTGATGAGGCCACCCCAACAGCACAAACATTAACTATCCTCCCAAGTAGATGACTACTAGAACATTTTAATAAAACTAACTAGTATAGTACATATATATGTACACTATTGCATTTATGATATAATATTCCATGCATTTCTTTCATAATCTCTAAATCCTTTTAAGTTCTGGTCAACCTAAAAAATTGATCCAGAACAAAATAAATGTAATATAATTTTATCAAAAAATTTTACACACGTGAGTTAGTTCAGTGTATTTTAACATTTATTAATATTATTAGTCTTGTTAATTATCTGTGGGTATATCTATAACCTATTACACCACACTACATATCATAACCCTAGACACTTTACGTAGCCACATTCATTAAAAAAAATTAAGTGTGAGGTCGTAGTGGTAGCAAGAAAGGCCTTCTGATAATTCTCAACTACATTTTATCTCAGGAGCCTTCACAGCTGGCCTCATACAATTACATTTAGTAATATCACCATCATACAATACCATCAACACCACTACAAATGGTTTTCCTGGGCTCTTTAAGTCCTTCAAGATGTTCCACAAAGTCCGGTCTGATATATATGAAATCTGATTCTGGCAGTCTGATGGTCTTCTTGGCACGAGTGAATTTTCACAGTGTCTTAAAACTGCAAATAGGTCAGGTTATATTGCCTGTCCTCTACCGCATTTGTTTATTACGATGCTAAGCAGGGCTCCAATCGTTTCAAACATGCGTGTTTAGGTGTGGTAATTTCACAATTATTTCCACCGGAAATTCTGTGCGTGATGCCAAAGGTCGCCTCTCCCATATATGACAAAAAAACATCAGATTGCCTTCTCTGCAAATGCCTACAATTACATCTTACTTTCCTCAAGGTGTGCAGGAAACAATTATGTCATTCCTGTGCGCTGACAAAGAAGTTATCTTCCCGTAGTGGCTATCAAATTTTCAGCGTATTATCATCTTGGCGAAGAACGCACACTGGCCTTATCAGCGATTAAACAACTGTGCTGCGCGATTTTAGTGTTAATCTGTAGTCTGATGTCGGCCACACCCGAGATCAACCAACATGGTTGTCGGTTAATATTGCGACACCTGTCTACTCTCTCAGCAGGGATGGTCAGGTAAATAGACAAGACAAATTATTTCTGAGAGAAGTGTAAGAATGTTTGAAAATACAAAATATCTGTTACATTGCAGAGAAAAAAAGAGGTGCCGACCATTGAAAAGCATGTAATAAGTCAATTCAACAAATATCACAGGATACGGCTGTAGTGGACAAGAGAGCGACCCAAAAAATTATGTGACACAGACAGACGGCCGGACGGACACTCAGACATATATAGATAGACAGATAGATCTCCATATGTTTCCCAATGCACTGAAAGCTTTTGCTGTCTTTTGTATTCTTATTTTAATATCATTGTCTGTCTCTCCAACTGTATCTATATTGCTGCTGTGGCGGGATAGATAGATAGATAGATAGATAGATAGATAGATAGATAGATAGATAGATAGATAGATAGATAGATAGATAGATAGATAGATAGATGGATGGATGGATGGATGGATGGATGGATGGATGGATGGATGGATGGATGGCTGGCTGGCTGGCTGGCTGGCTGGCTGGCTGGGTGGGTGGGTGGGTGGGTGGGTGGGTGGGTAGACAGACAGACAGACAGACAGACAGACAGACAGACAGACAGACAGACAGACAGACAGACAGACAGACAGACAGACAGACAGATAGATAGATAGATAGATAGATAGATAGATAGATAGATAGATAGATAGATAGATAGATAGATATGTCGGAGGATAATTCCATAGATAGACATATATATAGACAGACAGACAGACAGACAGACAGACATGTGGGAGGATAATTACATAGACAGGCGGCAGAAGATTGAGTGATAGATTGATAGACACATGTCCTATTTAACCAACAGATGGATATTCTTCACTAGCGATCCTGCGGTCAAACGATATGCTCTGGACAGGCCTGATGTCAAGGCCAACTTTAACTGGACAATGACCTATCAGTTAGACTCTGACTTTCCTACAATATTTGGGCAGCTGCGCAAAGGAAAACCGGCTTCTCGAGACTTTGGTGAGAACAATGCCCGTAAATTTGAAACACCACTTGTTTGTTAACTAAACAGATGCCTGTAAATTTGAAACACCACTTGTTTGTTAACTAAACAGAGGCCTGTAAATTTGAAACATCACTTGTTTGTTGATCAACCAGATGTCCGTAAATTTGAAAAACCACTTGCTTGTTAATAAACTGATGTTCGTAAATTTGACCAAAACGCCATTCCTTTTTTATGAACAGAAATCCGTAAATTTTACTGACACGCCGCTCTCCTTCATGTATATATAATCAGACGCCCGTCGATTTAACCGAAACCCCACTATTTTTTTAATAAACACATGGTTGTAAATGTGTCTGAAACACTAATCTTTTGTTTAGGCCTATAAAGAGATGCACGTACATTTGTGTGAAACACCACTCCTTTGTTTATGTACACATGCCTGTAAGTTTGTCTGAAACACCACTCCTTTATTTATGAACACATGTTTGTAAATCTGTAAATTTAACTGAAACACCATTCCATTATTTATGAACACACGTATGTAAATTTGACTGAAACAGCACTTCTTTGTTTATGAACGAACGTTCGAAAATTTGACGGAAACACCCTTTCTTTGTTTATGATCGCATGGCTGTAAATTTGTCTGTAACACCATTCCTTTTGTTTATGAACACATGGCTGAAAGTTTGGCCGAAACAACACTCTCGTATGTATAAACATATGGCTGTAAATTTGACTTACACACCACTCCTTTGTATGAACGGATGTTCGAAACTTTGACGAAAACTCCCTCCCTTTGTTTATATACACAAGTTGGGACAAGTATCTGAAATACCACTCATTTCTTAACGAACACATGCCTGTAAGTTTGTCGGAAACACTACTCTAGTGATTATAAATATATGGCTGGAAATGTGACTGAAACACCAGTTTTATGTTTATATATGTTTGGCGGTAAATTTCTTTTTCTTTAACAAATCATCTTCCTTCAGCTCCCCAAGGAGCATATGCCTCTAAGAAACATGCTAAGTCTTCCTGTCCCGTATCATCTTCTTCATCCCCATCATGTCTATCTCCAGTTCTCTTCTCTGTGTGTTCTTTTGCCTCCCTCAAATTCTCTTTCCCTGCGGATTCCAGAACAAATACTGCGTGGTAATGTTATCAACAGGTTTCCTCATATGTGTGTCCTACCCATCTCCATCATCTTCTTCTCATCTCTTGTTCCACTGGCACTTGTCTGGCTGTTGTCATCTCATATTCCACTGGCACTTGTCTGGTTGCTGTCATCTCTTGTTCCACTGGCACTTGTCTGGTTGTTGTCATCTCTTGTTCCACTGGCACTTGTCTGGTTGCTGTCATCTCTTGTTCCACTGGCACTTGTCTGGTTGTTGTCATCTCTTGTTCCACTGGCACTTGTCTGGTTGTTGTCATCTCTTGTTCTACTGGCACTTGTCTGGTTCTTGTCATCTCTTGTTCCACTGGCACTTGTCTGGTTCTTGTCATCTCTTGTTCCACTGGCACTTGTCTGGTTCTTGTCATCTCTTGTTCCACTGGCACTTGTCTGGTTGTTGTCATCTCTTGTTCCACTGGCACTTGTCTGGTTGATGTCATCTCTTGTCCCATTGGCACTTGTCTGGTTCTTGTCATCTCTTGTTCCACTGGCACTTGTCTGGTTCTTGTCATCTCTTGTTCTGTACCACTTCAATCCTCCTATTCTACGTAAGCACCCATTTATGAATGTCTGTAGCTGTTTTGGTTGTTGATTTTGTTGTTCTCCATGTTTCACAGCCATACAATAGGACTGATTTGATATTTGGATGGAAGATTCTGATTTTTGTGGTCGACTTGATATCTTGTGATCTCCATATAATTTCCCTTGCAGTGAAAGCTTCTCTAACCTTTTGTATTCTTATACTGATATCATTGTCTGTCTCTCCAAGTGTGTCTATTTTGCTGCCAAGGTGATATGTAAGAATCTACATCTTGTAGTGGTGTTTCTTCTGGTACAGTCTTGTTATCGTTTCCAGCATTTATTTTCATTATCTTTGTTTTCTCCCTGTGTTTTTTTACGACCAACTTGCTGAGACTTTCCATAAGTATTTTCATATTATCTTGCACCTGATTACAGTTATGGGACAGAAGAGGCAGATCATCGGCAAAATCTCGATCAAGCAGTGCAGTCAGATCTTATTTCTGTTAACTGAAGTCAACGTTTTCATTTTTATTTTTTTATTTTTTTATTATTTTATTATATAAATATATATCCGTAAATAGGGAGCCGCTCTGGTGTAGTGGTTCCCAAACTGCGCTAGCGACCGGGTGACCGAGGATCAAACCCGGGCGAGACATTTGAAGGTTTTTCGTCGACCGGGATTTGGACTGGATTAACTCGAGCCCTGGCGAGACAATTTGAAGAGTGTCGTCAACCAGGGGACTGGCGGCTCCTGAGCCGACCCAGCTCTAATGGATACCTCCGAAATCGGCGAGTGTCTGCCTGAATGGCGAAGGGACACCTGTCTATGTACAAGGGAAAAAAAATGGATACTCATGTAAAAATCAGTCTCAGGTTGGACATACGTATTAACCCGAGATTTCGCCTCAAGTAATAGCGGGCGTACGCAAAAAAAAAAAAAAAAAAAAAAAAATCCGTAAATGTGGCTAAAACACCACTTCTTTGTTTATGAACACATGTCTGTAAA
Source organism: Oreohelix idahoensis (assembly GCA_024509875.1). Classification (NCBI taxonomy): domain Eukaryota; kingdom Metazoa; phylum Mollusca; class Gastropoda; order Stylommatophora; family Oreohelicidae; genus Oreohelix; species Oreohelix idahoensis. Next base: position 103,767 of record JAMPIV010021024.1, on the reverse strand, counting down.
TATGTCTGAAACATCATACCCCTGTTTATACACAGCTACCCGTACATTTGACTGAAACACAATTCATGTCCACTAATTCGATTAAAACATCGCTTCTTTTTTTATTTACAAATTTTTTTTTCACAAATTTGACGAAAATACCACTCCGACAAGAGGACTTGGTATGTATTTGCTGAAAGCTTTTGTAAGGGTATTGATTGATTGAAAGATTGATTGATTGAGTGATTATTGCTGTAGTCAGCACAAAGTGTTATTGCGTCACTAGCCAAGAATTGTCTTTTTTGTCTCCAGAAGCGGTGTATAACGGAAAAGACAGAGAAGTCGCTTGGTTTGTCAGTCACTGCGAGACCTGGGGGCTGAGGGAACAGTATGTGAAGAGAATGCGTCCAATTTTGCAAGTGGATATATTCGGAAAGTGCGGCAACTTGTCTTGTGGCCCAATACACTACAGATCAAATGACAGTACAGAGTGCTTGCCCATGTTATCTCGTCGTTATAAGTAGGTCGTGTCTCTTTAATACGGCGCTGTTTTTTTTTTGTCCTGACAAGTTAGACCTAAGCCTCGTGTGGTTTCCCGGGGGCATCTTTAGAGACAGAGAGAGAATTCGACAACTGCACACTCAGGCATGTCGTAACAGGCGACTAATATGAGGTTGTACATGAGGCTGCCAACCTCATCATTTACAACAAATAGCCACAGAGACCACATCTGCTAGAGCATGTGAATGTTTGGTGTAAGCTTTGTGTAAGGTGACCAGTTGTAGTTGTGGCTCCATGCTCCGTAAACAGCACAAAGGAGCATGAAGAGAATGATGATGATAATGAGGAGAAAGATGATGATGATGATGAAGATGATGATAAAAATGATGATGATGCGGATGATGATTATGATGATGGTGACGATGATGAAGATGATGAGGATGCTGGGGATGACGATGAAATTAGACCCACATGCGAATTTTGGTGTAAATAAAGTATTCATCAATAAAATAAAATAAACATAACGTAAAAACATTTTTTAAAGTCTATTAGAGCTTACAATTTCTATATCGTCACTAGTGTAAAAGCCCGTCATAAGACGGGAGTTAAAATCAAAAGCACCAATACCTAACGGCAATTTTATTTATTCAAAAGTTTTAAAAAAAGCCAAAATATTTGTTTTACATCTGATGTTAAAAGTCTGAACATGACAGAAGAGCATCTTGATTTTCTGTTGTTTTAATCTGGTACAACTTAAATCATGGATCTCCGCATCTTCCTGTAAAATTTTACTAATAATGTAGTTTTACACTCTTTAATATTAATATATTTTTTAGTACTTTTTTAATGAAAAAAATACACCGATATAAGGGAACCAAATAATTTTGTACAAAGTCTGAAAGAGAGATGTTTGTGGCACCTTCATTCACGCATTCTTCTTTGGTAAGTGTTACTATTTTCGGGAGAGGACATATAAGGGAAACAATAAAATTAATGTCTAACTTTCAACCAAGTTGCTTCCCTTACCGTTACGCACTGACAGAAAAAGCTGCGATTTTATATATAGGATATTTTTTTTAGAAATCTGATATTAGATTTTTAGACAGCTTGCAGATGAGTCGTTTTGTGAAAAATCATCATTACCATCATCATCATCCTCATATGCCATCTCCATTTTAAATTGCCGATATGACAAGAGATACTTTCCTCCAGACTCTATTTATTGTAACCAATTTGTGTACTTTAATTTGCTCATATGACAGGAGGTACTTTTTTCCAGACTCTATTTATTGTAACTAATTTCTGTACTTTAATTTGCTCATATGACAAGAGATGTTTTCTTTCAGGCTCTATTTATTGTAACCAATTTGTGTACTTTAATTTGCTCATATGACAGGAGGTACTTTTTTCCAGACTCTATTTATTGTAACTATTTTCTGTACTTTAATTTGCTCATATGACAGGCGGTACTTTTTTCCCAGACTCTGTCACAAAATTGCGTACGCTTAAAATTGTCAGTATGACAAAAGATACTTTATTTCAAAACCCACCGAATAATAATACTCTCTATACTTAAGTAAATCTGCCCATTTGATTTGAGATACTTTATGTCAGACTGTTTATCGAAACTAATTTCTGTACTTTAAATTGCGCTTGTGACAAGAGATTCCTTGTTTCAGACTCTACTAATAGAAGTACTTTCTGTACTTAAAATTGCCCAAATGACAAAATGTGATTTATGTCAGATCTTTCTAATAGAACTATTTTCTGAATTAAAAATCGCCCATACGACAAGGCATTTTTGTTCTAGATTCTACCGTTAAAAACTACTTTCTGTGATTAAAACTGCCCACATGACAAGTGATACATTGTTTTATGCTGTAATCAAAACTACTTTCTGTATTTAAAACTTCCCGTATGACAAGTAATACTTCATTTTAGACTCATCCTTTAGAAACTACTTTCTGTACTCAAAACCACCAACATGTGATTCTTTGTTTTAGACTCATATCAGATCTACTTTCTGTACTTAAAACTGCCTATATGCCAAGTGATACTTTGTTTTAGACTCTAATCAAAACAACTTTCTGTACTTAAAATCACCAATATGATATGAGATACTTTGTTCTAACCTCTACATATCATAATTTTTTTTTCTATACTTTTAATAACCCAAACGACAATTGCTTCAGACTATACCTATCAAAATTATCTTCTGTACTTAAAAGTGCCCATATGACAAGTGATTCGTTCTTTCAGATTCTACCTGGCATTCGAGAACTCTTTATGCAAGGATTACGTCTCCGAGAAATTCTTCAAACTTTTCCAGGACGTCGATGTCATTCCGGTCATAAGGGGTGGATTTGACTACAAAAAATATCTGCCCTCTGGCATCTTTGTGGACGCGTCTGACTTCAAGGTCTGTTTGCCTCCTGAAGCTCTAGAATTGACAAATGTCTGTATGATGATGATATATGTCGAACTTATAGACTTGACAGATATAAACATGATGATGATACTTGTAGAATCTCTAGACTTGACACATGCGTAACGATTATATACAGTCAAACTCTGCAGAATTGACAAATGTACATGTAATGATAATATACTCTCTAAAATTTTACCAGTTTACAAAGTACCCATGATTTAATGGCCGACTTCATAGATTTGACAAATGTAAACGTAATAATGATATATGTCACTAACAGGTGTTGTGAGTAGTTGTTGGAACATGTATCCCATAGCGAGATGCTATGATTTGGGTATAAGAGTATGAACGAACGAACGAACGAACGAACGAACTTTATTTTCAAAGGGTTTAGTATTGGGCACGCATGCCCGTCTAACATTCTGCCCTTCCTTTCTCTCGTCTTCCATACTGAATCCATTAATTCTCACATGTATCTTAAATATTACTTAAAATAAGAAAATAAAAAAATAACATAGAATAAAATAAAATCCAAACATTGTAACAGTACAATAATAGTTACACAGATTTACAGTACCTTATCATATTAATACTAAACAGGACAAAATTATCTTTAATAACTACATATGATGTTATGTAATTGTTTAACAACATAACTAAATTAGGGTGGCATATAATCTGCACTAACGATGTATTTGAAAAGTCTGTGATTGAATGAATATGGACTAAGCGTGTTTTTTAGGTCGTGTGGAAGATTATTCCACAGATGAGCAGCAGAAAAGGCTAAACTTTTCTTGAATAAGTCGAGCCTAGGCTTGGGCATGTGTAATGTATTTAAGCATTGACTGCGTCTTCCGCTGTATTTTAGAATAGACCGCAAATACTTTGGAGCATTCTGTGATAAGATTTTGTGAATAAATTTGGCTTTGTTGAAGAGAAAGCGCTTTCTTAGTGGTAATATGTTAAGATGTGTATGTGGGTCTACACACTGTGTGAGGTGTTTGTCTGAAACTAAGCGCACCGCACGTTTTTGTAATGAATAGAGTCGTTTAGTGTTGGACATGGAGCAGCCATCCCAAATTGTGGAACAATAGTCTAGATGTTTTTGTATTTGGGATGTATAGAACATTTTTTGAGTCTCCTCATCTAGGAAATGTTTGATTTTAGCTAACTGGTAAACTTTTTGTGCCGTTTGTTTGGTTAGTGCTTGTACATGCGAATTCCAACTTAAATGTTGGTCAATTATGAGTCCTAGTGTTTTATTTTCCTTTACATTTTCAATTAACGAGGTTCCAATGTAGAACTGAAGTGTTGTTTTCAGTGAGTTTTGTAATTTTTGTCTAGTTGATATTATGACATGTGATTAGGGTGGTCTGTTACAGCGTGATTGTTTTTGGGTGAAGCTCACATGATTGTTACAAGAAGTTGCTGAACAAGCCGATATAATTAAAGAGACCGTGAATGTATAGAAGCTTCTGATAAATGCGATAAATTAATGAACCACCATTCGAATAATGTCGCCACATTGCGACGGTGATATATTGTAAGAAGCCCTTGAGAAGAATTGTGTCAAGCAACATGTTTAAAGTGTGCATGCTAGATAGCATTAGGATCTTACAGTTTCTATATGTATTTGAATACAGATGGAGAGAATATTTATATGTGTATGTCTTGTGGACTGTAGTCATTCTTAAATGGATCGACATTACACGCAGCTAAGTTATGACTTTCATTGTTGAGAGTTACTGGCTGGCTCAATATTATCGACAAGCTATTATTGTTATCTCAGCTTCATTATTAGATCAATGGATGATCGTGCGAGATGCGGAAAGTTCGATGATTGTGACGGTGTTGTCTCCTCTGCTCCGCAATAGTGATCAAACAATGGCCAAACTTAGACTATAATGATGACAATCATCAAATGTATCAACCTTTGCTCGAAATTACTCTTGGCAGAGATGAAAATACAAGAATGATGCTTCTATTTATGGGCGCCTCACAGTATTGTGAAGAAAGGCAAGCATACCAATTGAGATCATTTAAGCTGTCATGAACTTACTATTCTCCCGCCCTCGCTGTGAGGTAATATATTTTCGCTCGTATTCCTGAGCCCCCAGCTGAAAAAATTCAGAAAAATCTTAATCTAATAGCTCTTTCTTGTTACTTATTTAGATCAATATGAGTCATACGGGTGCAGACATACACTTCACTCAATAGTGATTAAACTAACTATAGCTTTACAGTTACAGATAAACAGGTTTAATAATCACTTATCATTTAACAATGTAAAATAAATAAAGTTGTTTATGAAAAAGAAGCGATGGTGTTACCGCCGCGAAGTTATTTCATTGATAGAGTTAGTGTTATTGATATTGTGTGGTTAAATGATACCACTGATACATCTAAGGTTGCTAATCCACTAGAATGTTAGGTCACCACTGATAATTCTATGTAACTGAACCCAGTGGTAGATAAGTGATGAAGGCGTAAATGTGTTCTCCTTATCTAGGCCACGCCCCTCAGGGCTATTTGTAAATATGTCCCTATTGTCACTATGCCTTGACTATTCAAAGTGGGTGTGTATTGGTGCATTCTTTCGTCACAGCACAGTAACACACATAGAAGCCATGTAGCGTAGAACGACTGGTGATGGTTAATGAACAGTTTTATTAACGCTACACACACAGTCACGATGACACAGACGGAAATTACGCATACAGTACAAATCATAGGTAAGTCAATTCATAAGCACAAAACACCCCACAGAGCTCCATTATAAATCGTGGTGCACACCTCATATAAATGCACGTACAACACTCCTAAAGAACTGCGCTCACCGCAGTTATAAATATGGCCTCATAACTTATAGCATAATGATGTACTTCTCATTGAAGATGACCATCACGATTTTCCTCAAAGGACTCCGTCCTCCCCTTCTCCACCAGGGCTGCTCTCCGGCAGTTGAATAATCATCGTCAGCTATATATATCCAAGGCCTAATCATAAATAGTGGTGCACTTCCTCTAGAAGATGCACATCACCATATTCCTCAAAGGAAAGACTGCGCACACAGCAGTCTGCAGTAATATAACCTGCATAATATCTATATATGGCCTACAAAGTCATGTCTTCCTCTCAGACTCTATATATGGCCTAATCTTCACAAAAATGTCTATGGCCTACAAAATAGTCTCTCTACCTCTCGGACTCTTCATAGCGCCTACATAGACTATACATATGGCCTACACAGTCATGTCTTCCTCTCAGACTCTATATATGGCCTAATCTCCTTCACAAAAATATCTCATAAGCTGCATCCACCGCAGTCATAAATATTAATACATACCATCCTCCAATAATCTAACACATGGAAGAATGCATATGCAGGAAGAATATTCAGATACAGGCCTGTTCAAAAAAAGTCTCCATCGAGACACACATTGAAAAACACTCTACCATATTCACCGAACACTGGTCGGGAACACACACTTAGAAAAACACCTTCGTTGACTTCACTCTGTCAACGCCAGAACCCCACTGCCAGCGGTCACAAAAACTCCCGCCTAAACAGTCACGGGACTTCGCAGTTCACCCCCGCTCAGTCCCTTCCACGAACTAGCCGTGCGAACTATTTACAGTTCTAACAATACAGAACCGCGCTCATGACGCTATCTGTACCCTATGACCTCTATCATATATTTGTTAACCCAATTCATCGTTAATCAAGCATACAAGCGATGTAACCCTTAGTTTACTGTGACAAACCCATATACAAAGTATCACCTCCCTTTTTAATCTTAACAGATGGTATTTAACATCATCGGATGATTTAAACTGGGGTAGAGAATTAGTAACATTTTGAAATGTTCTTTGGTTGCACTGTTATGGTGTGACGTCGGGTGGCATCTCCTTCAGCAGCTGTTAGTTCCCATTTGTGCCTTTGACTGTACTTCTCTACAATAGTCAAGTCTGGTGGCTGTAGCATCCCTCATGCATTAAGGTTGAGGTAATTTCAATTGTTGTCAAGCGTCTTCAAGACCCGTCTGATGTTGGTGTCTAAGTGACGGCTGGCAACTTGAACCACAAACTTGTACACCAAACTTAAAGGACACACGCGTCTCTGCTAAGTATTGGATCTCCTGACATAGTCATCAGGTGACCTTCGCTTCCATCCACCACTTCATATTTCTCAGACTTTTTATCCTCCATGAGCGTTAATTTTAACCCCATGTCCCGGGTTTGATCCCCTGTTCTGAAGTGATGGTCCAACAATGGTGAAAACGACTGTTATTTTTAGGGTGTAGTACTGGTCATCACTATAGATGTCTTCTTCACGACTGGAAAAGGACTTGTTTGGGTTACCACTGCATAATTGAATCAACCGGTCATGTTGACATAGAGTGAGAGTATCAGGTACGCGAATGGGTGTACTGTTCTGTGTAGTTGACCACTTGATAATGTTACACTCACACACTCTTATGAAAGTCAATGATGGCTGGAACTATAGCTGACGTTTCGTACAGTTTAATTTGACGCACACACTTGGACAGAACGGGTACAGTTACAGGAACACAGGTCGACATCAATAGCATATTGTTGACCCACGGTGTAGAATAATAAATTGGCATTCATGTTGAGGAAAATCACAATGGAACGTCAGTATACAAGCATTCAGAGTTCCATATCTTATATAAATATTCATCAGGCCTTACTGACTGATCATGTCAGTTAATATACAATGTTCCCACCTGATTCCTAGACCGAACCTCTTTAGCATAAACGTAACTTGCACTCTAGCGAAGATTCCGTTAAATACAGTTCAGCCAATATTTCCTGAGAAAACGTTAAACTACTGTGATGGGGCCGAAAAGGAGACGCCCGCCCCCTACCTGTTTTTGGGCAGATTATTTTCGATGTGCGCGAAGCATTCTGGGTTGTGAAAAGTCTGAAGTAGAAGATATGTAATGAGGCCATAATAAAACCTGAGAAATTAATTGTGGTGTATAGTTGTGAATCATATTTGATACTCGTGTGTTATATTAAATAGCTGTAGGTTTTATTTGTGTTTTCGCTATTCCTAAAGCGATAATCGCGTGTGATATTTAAGTAGCCAAGATTAATACGCCTAGTGACACTGAGCAAACAGCAAACGAACAAATATTGTAAACACCCAGCAGTGCATTCCTGCAGCAAGATGGCTAATGCGCCTGTGAAGATATTGTACGTGGAGGAGCCAGAGATAAGGTTATTTAGTGGAGAGGGGAGACCCACTTGGCAAGAGTTTGTGGAAGATGTGGAAGCCGCGTGGAAGGTGGCGCCTTTTTGTGCAGAAGACAAGTTAGACATGATATGGAACAACGTGACACAATGGGTATCTAGAGAATTACGGATACATGGCGGAGCCAAGGCCAGCCCTGAGCAGTTACTCAAGATAATAGAAAAAGCCTACAGCGAGCAACCACAAGTCAGTGAGATGACCAGAAATTTCCCTTGGGAATATGCTGTTTATGGTGGAAGTAAAAAGCCTGAGACACGGGTCCAGATAGCAAGTGCAGAAGTTAAGAAGGAGGAGGAGGCACTCAGAGCAGAATTATCCTTCCTAAAGTCCCAGATAGCACAGATGTCAGAGGCCAGTTCGCCAGCAAAAGAGGAGGTGCAGAGAAAGAGAGCACCATGCCAGCCGCGGGAACAGCCAACGCAAGACGAGGGGGTGTGCCCGCGGGAACAGCCAACGCAAGACGAGGAGGTGTGCCCGCAGGAACCGCAACTAGCCCTTCTTGTATGTGAGAGTCAGGCTGTCGTCAAGGGAAGCTGTGAGCTGACAGCACCAATAAAAGCAGTGGCACCGACAAGGCGAAAAGGGATGTGCAAGTGGTATAGTGTCCACAGGGGATGGGGGTTCATCACGCCAGATGATGGAGGTATTGATGTATTCGTACATCAGACCAAGATCTACAGAAAGGGATTCCGGAGTCTGGCGAAGAATGAACGAGTAGAGTTTGACAGCAAACCATCGGTCCAGGGCATGGAAGCAATTTATGTATGCGGCATTGGCGGTCAAGAGTGTAAGGGCAGCAGAAAGTGACCCATGGCACAGAGGAAGCCCAGAAAGATAAGATGCTACAACTGTGGAGACCTGTCAGATCACATGGCAGCCAAGTGCTCTCAAGGCCCACTTCCGAAGAGATGTTTTGGATGCAAATCCCCAGAACATTTGATAGCCGCCTGTCCCTCAAAGAGCTCTTTCCCGAGACGTGCTACCACAACCAGGTTTCCTTCCGGGTGCAAGCCAAGAGATGACCGTGACAACTGTCACCCTAAGGGCGCCGAGAAGATTGGTAGTCGGTTAGGGGAGGAAACTCGTTTTGAGCAGAGAGGAGGAAGTGCAAGTCAAGGTTCAGAGGAGGAGACACATCAAAAGCAGATAGTGGGGAATGTTGGCCACCATCCACGCAAAACGAGTGTCAAGCACGTCAGGAGCAATCCCCCTACAGATTCGACAGCTACAAGCACTGACAGGCAGACGTCACGGGCAGGCAGCGATGCGGCACAGGTGTGCGAGTCTTCTAGACCACAGCAACTGCCAGCCCAACAACGTACAACTGGGGACATAACGACCAAGAGGGTCCCCAGCCGAGTTGTACCGAATACAGAATCTGAGAACAAAGCATCGCCGCTCAGAAAGAGTCCTGCGCAGCATCAACGATCTGAGAGGTTACAAGTGAAGCGCCGGAGGTAGTGATGTTGTCGGGACGACAACAAAATCAGGAGGGAGATGTGTGATGGGGCCGAAAAGGAGACGCCCGCCCCCTACCTGTTTTTGGGCAGATTATTTTCGATGTGCGCGAAGCATTCTGGGTTGTGAAAAGTCTGAAGTAGAAGATATGTAATGAGGCCATAATAAAGCCTGAGAAATTAATTGTGGTGTATAGTTGTGAATCATATTTGATACTCATGTGTTATATTAAATAGCTGTAGGTTTTATTTGTGTTTTCGCTATTCCTAAAGCGATAATCGCGTGTGATATTTAAGTAGCCAAGATTAATACGCCTAGCGCGCAGTAAAGTGAGTGATTAGCCTAGTGCCTATAAAAAGAAATAGCGAACCAGCAGCAGCCCTTTTTAAGTATCAGTCCAGACAAGAGAGAACGAAACGAGGCGCCCTGTGTACCCACACAGAAGAACACAAAGACATGACACGTGAGTTAATTTAAATTAGCTTTAGTATTCTGTAGTTTTATTATTAGTATTCAGCGTGTCTGTTCTAATGTTTAAATGAAAAAGTGAATGTGTTTCCAGGACCTGATAATTTAGTCTTAAAATATAATTGAGTGGAGATAATGTGTGGATATATTTCACTAGTGTTAAGACCAAATCACGTATGTAAGAGTTTAGTATCAAGTATTTCATCCATCAGACCGGGCAAATTTAGTAGGAGAGTGTTTTATACATGAAACTGGACAGAAATGTTATCAGACACTGCAATTTAGATAATATTAACTAGTTGGAGTTGGGAAGATGGCAACAGGGAGAGCCACGTGGTGATTGTATAAAAGCGGCGCGAGGGGTCTGCGGTAACACTCTTAGTTATCACTTAATGTTACGCAGTTTTATATTGTGTGAATTGAGACGGGGGTGGGAAGCAGATAAAGATAATGTTCCCCAGTAAAGGAAAGAGAGAGTTTTCTTGGTAAATGTTACGCCATGTGGCACGTTGTGTATTTAGTCCCAGTTTGGCTTAAGTCGAGAATAATTATATTGTATTCTTTATGTAAGAGTAATTTAGTGTATTTCACGTTTATTGATAATTCTACTGTATATATTTAATGGGTTACTGTGAGGTGAGAATAGTCATTTAGATTTCTGGAGAGCGCGAGGCCACTCCTTGGGCGTAAAGCGCATTTGAGACATAAATGTTGCTGTTTGCTCCTTGCGGAGCAGGGCGACACAGGGCGACACCAGTGCGGCTGAATTCAACAGAAGCCTGCATGAAGCATTTATATGCTATGGCAGTGATTTGTTTCGGTAACGATGTGTTTCATGTGATGAGATTCCCAATGCTATGGCAGTGATTTGTTTCGGTAACGATGTGTTTCATGTGATGAGATTCCCAGTCGCACCAGTGGTCATATACGACACGCTTGTTGCCAGGCGCACCAGTCGTCACATACGACATGCTTCAGAATGCAGTAGCGAATACTGATGTGGATCGGTTACGAGGTAGTAGCTTATTCTCATTACTGAGAGTATTTGTTGTACATATAGTTGAATATTATTTTATGTCCATTTTATGATTATTTAATTATGGTTATGTGAGGAATGGTTGTGAGAGCACGTGGGCTCACTTCAAGGTATATATTTCTCTTCTCCGCTCCTGAGGGAGCATGGGGCCAACAGTGTGGTTTGCCTCCATATTAAGTATCCATATGCTAGGGCAGTAGTGTTTCGGTAGCAATGTGTGTTACATGGTGAGATTGCCAGCCCCACGCACAACACCTTACTAGTCTCATTGGACGACATGCATGAGTGTGTGTGTGTGTGTGATAGCTGAGTGTGTGCTCTTGCAGTAGTGGTTTCCGTAGCAACCTGTGTTACATGGTGAGATTGCCAGCCCCACGCACAACACCTTACTAGTCGCATTGGATGACACACATGAGTGTGTGTGTGTGTGTGATAGTTGAGTGTGTCAGGTGGCGGCGTAGGACAGTTTGACAGGTGAGAGCGTGGTGTTTCTCATTCAGTATTATATTATGATTTTAACTATTCTGTGCTTTGTTTGCTTCTTCAGATTAGCATCGGGCACTGTTGGGTGTTTTGTTTTGTTTGGTTTTGTGATGTTCGCTAGTTTATTTGTTTAATGTTTGCTTTGTCACTGAATGGGTTATAAAAATAAATATAGCCCCTGCCTCTAGAATCAAGAGTTTTATTGTTGTTCGGGTCGGTGCGAGTGCGAATGTGGCAATCATCATGATTACACATCACAATATCGCCCATCCTATCACAATTCATCAACCTTTTCACAAATTGAAGAAGCAAACAAAGCACAGAATAGTTAAAATCATAATATAATACTGAATGAGAAACACCACGCTCTCACCTGTCAAACTGTCCTACGCCGCCACCTGACACACTCAACTATCACACACACACACACTCATGTGTGTCATCCAATGCGACTAGTAAGGTGTTGTGCGTGGGGCTGGCAATCTCACCATGTAACACAGGTTGCTACGGAAACCACTACTGCAAGAGCACACACTCAGCTATCACACACACACACACTCATGCATGTCGTCCAATGCGACTAGTAAGGTGTTGTGCGTGGGGCTGGCAATCTCACCATGTAACACAGATTGCTACCGAAACCACTACTGCAAGAGCACACACTCAGCTATCACACACACACACACACTCATGCATGTCGTCCAATGAGACTAGTAAGGTGTTGTGCGTGGGGCTGGCAATCTCACCATGTAACACAGATTGCTACCGAAACACTACTGCCCTAGCATATGAATACTTAATATGGATGCGAATCACACTGTTGGCCCCATGCTCCCTCAGGAGCGGAGAAGAGAAATATATACCTTGAAGTGAGCCCACTTGCTCTCACAACCATTCCTCACATAACCATAATTAAATAATCATAAAATGGACATAAAATAATATTTAACTATATGTACAACACATACTCTCAGTAATGAGAATAAGCTACTACCTCGTAACCGATCCACATCAGTATTCGCTACTGCATTCTGAAGCATGTCGTATGTGACGACTGGTGCGCATGGCAACAAGCGTGTCGTATATGATCACTGGTGCGACTGGGAATCTCATCACATGAAACACATCGTTACCGAAACAAATCACTGCCATAGCATTGGGAATCTCATCACATGAAACACATCGTTACCGAAACAAATCACTGCCATAGCATATAAATGCTTCATGCAGGCTTCTGTTGGATTCAGCCGCACTGGTGTCGCCCTGTGTCGCCCTGCTCCGCAAGGAGCAAACAGCAACATTTATGTCTCAAATGCGCTTTACGCCCAAGGAGTGGCCTCGCGCTCTCCAGAAATCTAAATGACTATTCTCACCTCACAGTAACCCATTAAATATATACAGTAGAATTATCAATAAACGTGAAATACACTAAATTACTCTTACATAAAGAATACAATATAATTATTCTCGACTTAAGCCAAACTGGGACTAAATACACAACGTGCCACATGGCGTAACATTTACCAAGAAAACTCTCTCTTTCCTTTACTGGGGAACATTATCTTTATCTGCTTCCCACCCCCGTCTCAATTCACACAATATAAAACTGCGTAACATTAAGTGATAACTAAGAGTGTTACCGCAGACCCCTCGCGCCGCTTTTATACAATCACCACGTGGCTCTCCCTGTTGCCATCTTCCCAACTCCAACTAGTTAATATTATCTAAATTGCAGTTTCTGATAACATTTCTGTCCAGTTTCATGTATAAAACACTCTCCTACTAAATTTGCCCGGTCTGATGGATGAAATACTTGATACTAAACTCTTACATACGTGATTTGGTCTTAACACTAGTGAAATATATCCACACATTATCTCCACTCAATTATATGTTAAGACTAAATTATCAGGTCCTGGAAACACATTCACTTTTTCATTTAAACATTAGAACAGACACGCTGAATACTAATAATAAAACTACAGAATACTAAAGCTAATTTAAATTAACTCACGTTTCATGTCTTTGTGTTCTTCTGTGTGGGTACACAGCGCGCCTCGTTTCGTCCTCTCTTGTCTGGACTGATACTTTAAGAAGGGCCGCTGGTAGTTCGCTATCTCTTTTTATAGGCACTAGGCTAATCACTCACTTTACTGCGCGCTAGGCGTATTAATCTTGGCTACTTAAATATCACACGCGATTATCGCTTTAGGAATAGCGAAAACACAAATAAAACCTACAGCTATTTAATATAACACACGAGTATCAAATATGATTCACAACTATACACCACAATTAATTTCTCAGGCTTTATTATGGCCTCATTACATATCTTCTACTTCAGACTTTTCACAACCCAGAATGCTTCGCGCACATCGAAAATAATCTGCCCAAAAACAGGTAGGGGGCGGGCGTCTCCTTTTCGGCCCCATCACACAACCAATAGTAGGTTTTCCTTTCATAAGTATGATCTCTTTAACATCACCTGATAATAAGGGCGTCCCTGTTCTCTGGTAAATGATCAACAATAAATAGCATTCCAAAATGGCTTCTAGTCTTGTGAGCCTCGCTCACGATAATGATGCACAATGAAGTTTCAATAAAGATGCAGTTCATGAACATAACTGTTTCTATAATATTCAGCATACTCTTTCCTCATAGTTGCTGCATATATACATAATCAGTGCTGCTAGATAACATGTCGTTCCGACATACTGACATGGTTCAATTCATGTAGCTGTCTGCCCATATTAGGCCTAGGAATGGAAAAAGTTCGGTAAACAGTTCTTTACCTTGGCATAGGAAAAAACCACTAGCAAACACAGAAACGCTCTTCTCCTCGCGTTATGGAATGAACACTAGGGAACTCATGGATTTAACCATCCCAGAAGAAATTATCTTCGTTCCCATAATCAAAAGAGATCACAAACTTTGGGCAGGTCTAAGACATGACTTCCCGCCATAGGCTTCTCCATCACCGAAGAACTCCCTAACGTATCTTCATGTGCCGAAAAGCACCTGACCCCAAAATATAGTGCAAGGAAAATAGTCCGACATAGACATACAAAGATAACCCGATATAAGACCGAATCGTCTCCAACCGACACTGAGTAAACATAGACTCGGACCATAAACATCCCTGCATAAACCTAAGCAAGAATAATCTGTTTTCTGTCCGAACAAAGAATAGATCAACGGAGTCTAGATCCATCCGCCAAATCGATATTCAAGAGAGATCACCCACACAACAAAAGTATCAATTAATCATGGGTGATATAACTTTGACCATGAGAGCATTTCAAAATAAATACTGTTCATATCAAATAGTCATACAATACATTTGTATGCCTACCTACCTACGGTAATCCGTGCGTCGCATAATTCCATACAAAAGAATATGTGCGCAACAAATGGCCAAAATTTAGAGTATACGATGAGGGTCTTTAAAGATATCTACCTTCGCTCAAGATTACTCATGGCAGAGTTGTAAATAGAAGGATTGTGCTTCTATTTTAGGGAGGCTTCATTGGATATCACCAACTTGTACCACAAACCTGTATCGGGTTATATTTTTTTAAAGACGTCTGGCACAGGAAGACTTCAGAATAATATCGGGTCACGGGTTTTGGGGCCGTCTTAGATGTAGTCGAGTATTACTTTAATTACAATTCCACTGTTATCCTATTAATAGGTTCCGAGAACTTTGTGGTTTCCAGCATTGAAAAGTCGAGTTTTCTTGCAGGTTAATTTCAGAAGATCCTCTATACTTGGTCCAATCCTCTTTATTGAAATCCTACTTGTCTTCGGCCCTGGCTTGTCTGAAAATTATTTGAATGTGTGAGGATGTTCTGTAAATGTGTTAGCAAGTTCTGTGAATGTGATAGCTAGTTATGTGAATGTGTGTGGATGTCCTGTGAATGTGTTAGCATGATCTGTGAATGTGTAAGCATGTTATGTGAATGTGTGAGCATGTTCTGTGAATAAAAACTTTGCTCTTTTTTCCCCACCAGACTCATGTGACTTACTTACTTAGTCGTTCCCCTTCTACCGTGACGTGTAGAGGTTTGGAAGAGAGAGCGCCAGACTATCCTATCGGCTGTCTTCCTCCTGGCCTGGTTCACTTATGTGACACCCTGTATAATCCACATAATTACACTTACGAGATAAAATACCATTCATTCATTCATTTCACTTTTCGCTCATTATGAAACACGAAGCCACCGATGCAGCCGGTTCACTTGAAGGAGACATGCACCAAAGCATTCACATGAACTTTCTTTGGTGGTTTCTGTAGCTATTTATTTTACACGTTGAGGTTGTTAGTCTCGTGCAATGGATACATTACATACTGAATATACCAGTGTCTTTTTCCTTAAACAGACACCGGAAGCGCTTGCATACTACTTAGTACAGCTGGGCAAGAACAAGACGGAATACATTGGTATGCTGAAGAGAAAAAGCCAGTGAGTTATCGGCAGCGTTGGTTTCAGTATTTTTTTTAAATGTATGCTATATCTTAATACGTTTTGCAGAATATACTAAGGTGACCATCTGTCCTCTTTTCCCTTGATTTGTCCTGTTTTTTTATCTAATGATTGGGCGTCGGGAAGGCTTTTTTCAAACGTGTAATTTGTCCGCAGTTTTCCCCACGGAGATTGAAAATGACGTAGAAGAGGTCTATCTTATGCAAATATATTCTTTAAGGAGTATTTTTAAAGTAAATATTGAACGAACTGCAATGGAATATAGTTCAGTTGTTGAAGTGCAAAACTGTTTTAAATCTGAAACAGACGTTCTTAAGCAGCACTTGAGTCAAGAGTGCGTGCCCCTGATGATTCCGAATATGCTTGTTGAAAAACAAAGAGGCGGACTTGGTAGTTTGTGTGACAAGTTTCATAAGCATAATAAATACTTGTACATCAATTGTTTAGTAGACTTAGAGATCTCGATAAAACCATTAGATTTCACATATTTTTCATGGATGACCTTACATGAAATACCAACTTGTGTAGACGTGGGAGCTTCTGGGCAACATTTAATTGATAAAGATGTTGCATTTGACGACACAACATGCTTTGATCAACTTAACAACCTGACAATATTTGTTGAAAGTAACATCAGTTTTGAGGGATTTATGCATGCGCTGACACATGAGAAACGAAAGAAAATGTTTAAACAATCATTGATTGTTGAATTTTATTCTGAACTTTTAATGATCGCACAATATTTGCTTGCGGTACCACGTCACAATGTAAACGTGGACAAGCTTTTTTTTTCATTTAAGGAAAGTCACTGGACAAAAGACAGAAACAAGTTCAATGTGGATTATATCAACGGAATTTCGCTTCTGCAATATAATTTAAAAGACGTGCCGTAGGGTCAATTCCATGAATATTTAAAATAAAATAATGAATTGTTATAGACGATGATGTCCATAATAAATAATTAATCAATTTAATTAAATAAATTAATAACAATAATAATTTTTTATAAATACTGATGATTATGTAGAAAGTTTATTTTTTAAATGTTAAAATGATTTTAAAACACATTTTTAAAGGACATTTAATTAAACTTGTTTCCAACCTTTATAAAACTAGAAGTCATCACAATCATCCACTAAAAGATCAAAATTAATAAGTCCTCTTTTTGGTCTGGTATTGTTCTCTATTTTTTTTACGCCAGAAGTCTGGAAACGATCTCTTTTTTGTTGTTGTTGTGAAAAACGATTTGACCATCCTAGAGTATGCCTTAGAGTAGTGTACTGTTAGGCAACTAGGGGTAAATTACCATGGCGGGAATAATTGATCCAACTAAGATGGTTTGGCCATGTCTGCAGAATGGGAGAAGATCGGCTACCACGACAAGCATGGAAACAAAGAGCCAGGGATCCAGACCCCCAGGACGACCTAGAGTCCGCTGGAAGGACAATATTAGACAATCTTTGAAGGACCGAGGACTAGAATGGAACCAGGCCAGAAGGAAGACAGCCGATAGGATAGTCTGGCGCGCTGTCTTCCAAACCTCTACACCTCACGGTAGAAGGGGAACGACTAAGTAAGTAAGTAGGGGAATAATTGCCAGTTTTTCTTGGGGAAAAGATCAGTAGCAACAAGTGCCACTTTTACCATTAGATTAGCTAGGATTACAATTGATTGGCAGAGTGGTTAGAGCGCTTGCTTCTAACAGCAAAGTTATGGGGTCCCTGGTTCGAAAACTGGCAGCGTCATGCTCCAGTCTACTTAGCTATAAATAAGACCTGACTCTGATCTTGAGTTAGGGAAGGCAAAGGCAATGAAGAAGGGAACTGGTTACCCCTTTGACTCTATTTTGACTGAGTGGACAGGTGAAATTATGCTGTAAATGGGTACATGACTTTGCTTTTGAGTTAGGAAGGGAACCAGTCACCCCACTTAGTTTGGTTTGGTTGTACATTGTAAGGACTATCTTCATTGCACACGGACAACTTCACCAGTGCTCCGATCTCCTCCCTTAGATCCCGTAAGGAGGATCTCAGCACAGTGCACGAAATCCGTGGCACCAGCGAGAATCCCAGTGTGTGTAAATAGGAATCACACATTCTATAAATACTTTTGTGGCGGATAGGTTTCTAATGTTTAAATTTTGCCAGGACAGCGGCCTTATGTCCTACTCACTTAAAGAAAAAGCTAAAACCTAGAATAGTGAAGTCTATAACACTTCACTCTCTTTCAGCATTGACTTTTTTTTTTGGGGGGGGTTCGTTTACCCGTACTAGTTATTTTATATCCTTGTCTTAATTATTTATTTTTCTGTTCTATACAAGGTGTCCCAAAAGTCTTAGACCAGTTTTAATAACTTCAGAAGTATAAATGCTACAGACTTACAAAAAATATCATTTTAAAGATTAATTATTTATATTTCTTGTACACTTAGTTAGTTTTTAATTTTTTTTGTTTCAGTCACTGTGATTGAAGGTGGCAAACGTTGAAGAAAAAGCCACCTGCATTCTCTGGTTAGCTGAACTCAAGTCCACAACAGCTGTAAGAAGAAAATTTGCTTCCAATTATAAAGAGGCTCCCGACATGAATTTGAAATTGGTTTTTAGAATGTTCATATCAGCAGATACACGGTGCACTGATTTGTTGGGACTTTGTTCAAATGTCCTCTTAATTTCATCCACAGTCTCTTCGCTTGCTCGGCATCTCCCAGATCTAGGTTTGTCGTGAATTGCGCCAGTTACCTTGCATTTTTTCATCCAGTAGTTTATTACATTTTTGTGGGGAGCCTCCTTCCTATAACAGGAAGCGAGTTATCTTCTTACAGCTGTTGTGGACTTGAGTTCACCTAACCAGAAAATGCAGTTGACTTTTTTCTTCAATGTTTGTCATCTTCAATCAGAGGGGCTGGAACAAATAAAAATTTATTATTCAAAATTCACAAAACTAAATAAGTGTAAAAGAAACAAATTCAAATAATTAAACTTTTAATATTTGTGTGTGTGTGTGTGTGTGGTAAGTTTATAGTATTTATACGTCTGAATTTATTAAAACTTAAAACCACACTAAGACTTCTGGGACACCTTGTATTTTACATTGATCTAACACAAAAATAAGAATCTTCAACCGAAATGTCATTGTCAATGTTACTGGGTTTGAGATCTGTCAGCAGTAAATAGGTACCTGACTCTAACGATCCCATAACAGATTCTGTTGTAGAGGAGTGAAGCAGGTGAGACTTCCCTATACTAAAACAAGCTTCCTGAGGTGGGGTAACCCCTTTTTTTGCTGTCTTTACCTTCCCTGACTCCAGTGCAGAGTCAGGTACATATTTACAGCTGGGTACATTGCAGCGTGACGCTACCAGGATTTGAACACGGTAACTTTGCCGTCAGAGGCAAAGGTACTAACCACTCTGCCAATGGCAACCTGAAGAAATGCATGGGAAGCATTATTAAAATTTAATAATCTATATTCTGACAGATGGAGAGACATTAATCCCCCACCCTTCCAGTGTAGTGTGTGCCAGACCCTGCACACCGCAGACCCAACGGAGCATTATTATCCAAATCTAAGAGACAAGTTCAACGGTGACCCCTCTAGCTGTTGGCCACCCACAGATCTGGGACAGCAGCCACACGTGACTTGATGACAAACAGATCTGGGACAGCAGCCAAACGTGACTTGATGACAAACAGATCTGGGACAGCAGCCAAACGTGACTTGATGACAAACAGATCTGGAACAGCAGCCACACGTGACTTGATGACAAACGGATCTGGGACAGCAGCAAAATGTGACTTGATGACAAACAGATCTGGAACAGCAGCCGCACGTGACTTGATGACAAACATATCTGGGACAGCAGCCAAACGTGACTTGATGACAAACAGATCTGGAACAGCAGCCACACGTGACTTGATGACAAACAGATCTGGGACAGCAGACACACGTGACTTGATGACAAACAGATCTGGAACAGCAGCCACACGTGACTTGATGACAAACAAAGCTGGGACAGCACCCAGACGTGACTTGATGACAAACAGATCTGGGACAGCAGCCAAACGTGACTTGATGACAAACAGATCTGGGACAGCAGCAAAACGTGACTTGATGACAAACAGATCTGGGATAGCAGCCAAGCGTGACTTGATGACAAACAGATCTGGGACATCAGCCAAACGTGACTTGATGACAAACATATATTTACTTCACTACCCGCAGCCAAACGTGACTTGATGACAAACATAGATTTACTTCACTACCCATCAGCCAAACGTTACTTGATGACAAACATATATTTACTTCACTACCCATCATCTCCCCAATGTGTATAGACCTTCATTAAATTTATGCCAGATCCTCCTGTCTTGTGCCATCCATTTAAGAACTTTCCACATTTTTATTCCTTTTATTTCTGTCTTCAGTCTTCTTCTCTAAGTGTCTTTCAGAATCACTCTACCTGTCTTATCTTGAGAATTTCACAATAAGGACTAGAGCATATCTACTTGGACAGTCAAATATGACTTACTGTTATAGATGTGAGACAAGTAAGCATGACTTTATCACCTTGAGATTTCAGATCATCAAACATGACTTTATCACCTTGAGATTTGAGAACATCAAACATGAGTTGATGACTGTAACTTTCCTACTAGATGGATAGTCAAATATGGCAATGTTTCAGGACATCAATCATGACCTTATCATCACCTTTAGCTTTTGAGACATCAAACATGACTCTCATCATCATCATCAGCTGCCATCTTCACAACAAAGGTTGGCTATAATGGATCTCCAACGTCTTCTGTCTCTTGTCTTGGTGGTGCACTCTGATAGACTCTTTCCTGTCCATCTCTTGATGTTATCTTCCCACTTATAGCGCTGTCTTCCTCTTGCACGTTTGCCTTCAACTCTCCCTTTTATTATGGTCTTCTGCAGGGTGTTATGCCTTTTTATGTGGCCAAAGTATTTTAGCTGCCTAACTTTTATCTCCCTCATTAGTTCTCTTTTCATACCTAGATTTTCTAGGACTTCATTATTTGTTTTCTTCTCTTTCCGTGAGATACGCCCCATTCTTCTATATATCCACATCTCAAGAGAATTCGTTCTTCCAATTGCTTATTCATTGTCCAGGTTTCTACACCATACTTTAGTGCAGAATATATGTAACCTTTTATGATTCTCAGTTTTAATTTGTGAGTTAACTGTTTAGATGTCAGTATATGTTTCACGTTGTTGAATGTAGCTTTGGCCATTCGTATTCTCTTGATTTCTGTTTCATATCTGCCATCTTCTGTTATTATATGACCAAGATATGAGTAGTTCTTGACTTGTTCCAGGATTTTCCCCATTTATGCTTATCTTTAATGTGGGCTTATCGTCCATTTTGCTAATTATCATAGTTTTTGTTTTCTCAATATTAATGTTCAATCCATATTCATGACTTATACTGTTCACTTGCTTCACTAGTTCTTGTAAATCCTGTTCACTTTCAGCTAACAACACGGTATCATCTGCATATCTAAGGTTATTTATTGACCTTCCACTGATGTTCAGTCCTGGTATTTCCTGTATCTGTTTGAACATTTTTTTGGTGTATAGATTAAATAGGCAGGGAGACAGCACACAACCTTGTCTGACACCTCTTTTTATGTCTAAGTTTGGTGAATAATTCCTTCCAGATCTTACTGTGGCAGTTTGCTCCCAATAAAGGTTACTGAGTATTCTTATGTCTTTTCCATCAATACCTATGTCTTCGAGGCATTCAATTATTTTCTCATGATGGACTCTGTCAAAAGCCTTCTTATAGTCAATGAAGCACATGTACATACTTTTTTGGACCTTTGTATATTTTTCTGCTAAAATTCTTTGGCAAAATATTGCCTCTCTTGTTCCGTCTAAAACCAAACTGTTCTTCTTGGATTTCGCTATCTACCTTACATTTTATTCTTTCCTGTATGATTTTGAGCAGTATCTTAATTGCATGACTCATCAGGCTGATTGTTCGGAAGTCTGAACATTCTGTTGCATTAGGTTTTTTGGGCAATGTTAAAAAGACTGATGTCTTCATGTCGTGTGGTATATATCCTGTATTGTACATATTGTTGCATAAATCTGTGATTGTATCTATTCAAAAGCTGTCCAGGGCTTCTATAATTTCTACTTTTATGTTGTCCACGCCTGCTGATTTTCCATTATTGTATCATATGTATGGCATTCTCTACTTCAGATCTGAGAATGTTAGGGCCTTCATCAGAATCTGGTGATAGTTTTTTTTTACCTCTGTTGTCCTTGAATAGTTCTTTTACGTATTCTGCCCATCTGTTTGATATGTCTTTCTCATCAAGTAAGATTACACACTGTTTGTTCTTGATACAGCCTCCTTCTTGGGAAAACTGCGACCTCTATAGCTACCTAAAGACTTTGGGACATCTAACATGATTTTATAATCACTTTCTGATTGTTTAAATCAGTCTTCACTTTATCATCACCTATAGTTTTTATGACATCAAACATGACTTGATCATCTCCTTTACATTTTGAGACATCAATCATGACTTTATCATCTCCTTTACATTTTGAGACATCAAGCATGACTTTATCATATCCTTTACATTTTGAGACACCAAGCATGACTTTATCATTACCTATAGATTTTGTGACATAAAACATGACTTTATCATCACCTATAGATTTTGTGACATAAAACATGACTTTTATCATCAACTATAGATTTTGTGACATAAAACATGACTTTTATCTTCACCTATACATTTTGTGACATAAAACATGACTTTATCATCACCTATAGATTTTAAGACATCATAAATGGCTTTATCTCAGTTATGTCTTATCAGTGTGAATATTTACTTTGTTTCACTTAAGTCTTATCACAAATAGGATCTAGTGTCAACAATTATTGAAGTCTTATCACAAATAAGATCTAGTGTCAATAATTATTGAAGGATTATTAAGGTCTGCATCCTTTCTTTCTGAAATCCTAGGGGACAGATTTGTTTCGGAAACCGTTTTGTTTTTTTACGTTTTCAGACGTCTGCCAAAAACAGTCATACATTGCCCCAATAGTGATCGAAAGGTGGCCCAAATAAATTTTCGGGGTTCAGAATATTTCGGTTTTCAGATAAAAATATATAGACCTGTAATTGACTTAGAAGGAGACTGTGTGAACATATTATTTCGGTTAAGTGTTATAACTCAAATGGAAGCACATAATAAGAATACAAACTGTATTTCAGTTAAGTCTTATCACTCACACGGAAGCAGATAGCGTGAATACTTTATTTCAGTTAAGTCTTGTCTCTCAAAGGGAAGCAGATAGCGTGAATACTTTATTTCAATTAAGTCTTGTCTCTCAAAGGGAAGCAGATAGCGTGAATACTTTATTTCAGTTAAGTCTTGTCTCTCAAAGGGAAGCAGATAGCGTGAATACTTTATTTCAGTTAAGTCTTGTCTCTCAAAGGGAAGCAGATAGCGTGAATACTTTATTTCAGTTAAGTCTTATCGCTCAAACGGAAGCAGATAGCGTGAATACTTTATTTCAGTTAAGTCTTATCGCTCAAACGGAAGCAAATAGCGTGAATACTTTATTTCAGTTAAGTCGTATCGCTCAAAGGGAAGCAGATAGCGTGAATACTTTATTTCAGTTAAGTCTTATCGCTCAAACGGAAGCAGATAGCGGGAATACTTTATGTCAGTTAAGTCTTATCGCTCAAAGGGAAGGATACAGTGAGAATCTTGTTATTGTCTGCTGCACTGTTTAAAAGAATGACTGTTATTATCTCGTGTTATAGTAAAACGAGCCAGTATACCCATCAAAACAATGATGGTGAAAAAATTAAAGCCAATGCCTTAACATTTCGTAATTTACAGCACGATTAGAAACTTAAGGATCTTGACTAGAACTTATTTTGCTGAGTCTGAATAAAGTTATTTTATGTTTATAATGTTTTAAAACATAATTTTTTTTTCCCAAGGGATGTAATGTTTTCACCTACCCTGCCCAAGGGAAACAATCAAACTGCAAAAAAAAACCCATTAAATATATGTCATTATATAACATTGTACTGTGTTCATTTCGCTTATTACTTTAAAATATAACAAGGATATATTTCCCTGTTCTTAAGCGCAATATTAAAAACATGATGCAAGTAATGTTTACTGCTATACACCTTTGAGTTAGCTTGTATTAAAAATGACGCCATCACGAAATCTTCAATATTTACCGCTTTGGCAGTATTTGCGCCGTCTGTTGGCACTGTTACTGTTGAACAAATTGAACATCACTGCACTCCGGGCAAACCCATAGGTGCTTAGTATCCCTCAGTATATATCGAAGAGTATGAATACAAACTGTTCCTGTAGCTCGCTGGTTGTTTACACGACGGATACATCCTCTCATACGTCCAGCCCTTCTAGCCTTATGCAGTGGCGTATCCTGGTAATGCGAGCTAGGCGTGCTGCTACTTAAAATGAATATGTACGCCTACTATTTAACTTCTTCCCCTCTTAATTTAAAAACCAACTATATTCAATTACGCAACGATAGTTATTAGGGGTATATGTCAATTATCTCCGAAATACTAATTAACTTATAACTTGAAACTCACTGTCACTGTAATAATCTGCATTCCCGGCAACTAACAAAAATTAATCACAAAAAACACTGGACGGACACAGCCGATTTTTACAACTCGAGAGCTGCAAGACCACCGCACGCGTGTTCGTATTGTATTGACGTATCTGGCCATGACCCCGATCCACACAAACCAGTCTTCAAACGTAAAACCGAAAGGTGCAGCACGCATAGTGACGGAATTACCCGAGAAACTTCGGGCGATTGCTACCAACCAAAAAAACTGCACTATAAAACGCGTCTGGGAAACTGAAACTGGATATACTCGTAGATTCTATGCGGGAAAATCCGTTATCCTGATGCGTGCGGTCCGAAAGCAGAACATTATAAGATAAATATTTTATAGAATAATACATTACATTTTTATTTTCCTTCGGGCATAGGTGTGCGCAGCACGCACAGCACACATAGAGAATACGCCACTGGCCTTATGTTTGATGCCACATTCCAGCAATCTTAACCTTGATGATTCATCTACTGCACTGTTGTTTTCTAAAAGGCGATCATTAAGTGTACTCAGTATCTCTCCCTTATCCATATCCTGTGTCCCCACTGTGAGGGCTCTTGAGGCTAGTCTGTCAACTCTCTCATTACCACATACCCCTGCATGACGAGGACAGTAGATCCACACCAGTTCCTGCAGATTCGAAGCTTTTATGAATGTTTTCCATGTATGCCATAGCCATCCATTTTGAACCTTCCGAAGCATGAACCGAGAGTCTGGCGCAATGACTGCCTTTGTTAACTCTTTCAGTCCCAAGCAAAAAGGTGGGTTTGGCCCAAACAAAAATGGCCATACCAGTATGTTTTTATTGTTTTTGTTTGGAAATAATTTTTTTTAATGTTCATATTCATAAATAACAAAAGTCCATAATTGATGGCTATACTTTAAGAAAATAGCGTTTTTGAGTTGTCAAAATTAGAAAACAGCCCTAGAAAGGATCAAGAGATACGAAAGCCAGTATACTGTTGATTCGGCCAAATGGGTCTAGCGGGAAGTACAGTATACTGGCTCTTGGGGCTTAAAGAGTTAATGAAGTTTCAGACAGCCACCTTAAGACTACAGTAGCTGCCTTTACTTCCGTTCTCATGCTGGAAGTTATCTTGTCGACATTACATTAGAGCAGTACTACGTTACCTTTTAGAGTTCTCACACCCCTTTACAGCATCTTAAGAAGCCTCGCCCCACATCAGCTTCTAGCTTGAAAAATATGCCAGAAATGCAAAAAGAGACAAAGTTGTCTTTTTTTTTACATGAAAGAAAAAAAAATTATTTATACAGGTCCATATCATTTTATCACCCGTGTCTTACCGGTGCCCGAAAGGGGAGCAAAGAATAGTAACACTGTTCCCTGCCAAGCATGTCGTAGAAAGCGACTAAGGAGGGTAGGTCATGGGGCCGGTTACCCCATCCTGTAAAAAAATTTAAAGCACAAAAAACTTCAACAAACATGGACAAGTCAATTAAAGAAAATAAAACACAGCCATCCAAGACAGGGGAAGGTCCTCTCGCAGGGAGGCGTATGATGCAACACAGAGAAAGCCGAAAGGAGTCTGTGTTACTGACTAACCTTCTTTCTTCTAGGAGAACTTCTAGATTTGGCACCTGGAATGTTCGGACATTAAACGAACAAAGGAAAGTGGCACAAGTAGTAGCAGAAATTAGGGAATATAAAATCGAGGTTCTGCGAATGTGTGAAACAAAGTGGAAGGGGGTAGACAAGAAGAAACTCATCACAGGTGAATTGGTGCTGTCCTCAGGACATGAAGACGAAAGTTCACACCTCAGTGATAGGGTAGCTCTTATGTTATCTAAAGAAGCACAGAAAGCACTCATTGAATGGGAAGCTATTGGACCCAGAATAACAACAGCTACTTTTAGAACAGCTAAAAATAAAAATAAATGTAAATGTCATCCAATGTTATGCACCGACAAATGACAAAGAAGAGTCTGTGAAAGAAGCAATTTATACTAGACTACAGGAAATTATGGAAAAAGTAAAAAGAAGAGACAGCACAATTTTGATTGGTGACATGAATGCAAAGATAGGTACAGTCAATACCGGCTTTGAAGAAGTCATGGGAAAACATGGGCTTGGAATAATGAATGAAGATGGGAAACTATTCTCAAACCACTGTGCTTCAAATCAACTGGCTATATGAGGAAGCATGTTTCCACATCAGAGAATACACAAGACAACATGGATATCACCAGACCATAGAACAGAGAATCAGATTGATCATATATGCATAAACAAGAAGTTTAGATCATCATTGCAGGATGTAAAGGTATATAGAGGAGCAGATGTGGTATCAGATCACCACCTTCTGATAGCTAAAGTAAAAAAGAAACTCAAGAGATATGCAACAATGCAAAATTATAGACAACAGTTTAATGTAGGACATCTAAGAAATCAAGAAACAAGAGACTAAATTGCGGTCACAATATCCAACAAATTCCAAGTGCTCCAACAGCTGGAAGATGTAGAGAATACTGAAGACTATTGGCAGCAAATAAAAACTGTATGGAATGAGACATGTGAAGAAATTCTGGGGAAAAGGGAACGACAACAAAAAGCATGGATAACAACATAAACCATCAATAAGCTAAAAGACAGAAACAACAAGAAAGCAGATTTAAACACAAACATAACCTTAAGCACTGGTGCAGAAAAAAGGCTGTCAGTGGCGACAGGACTATTCTCCAGCAACTTCAGAGCAGAGGCAGAAGCCTTGAAAACTGCAGCAGAGGTTATATTGACAGAAGAAACGGCAGAGAGACAAGTTGATTTCTTTACTGATGCACAGTCAGTAATTGCAACGTTGAAAAGACAAAATAATACAGACCTGGATGATCTCAGAGTAGTGCTCCACAAACTTTGTCAACGATTCAAAAGTGTTGTGATCCAGTGGATCCCATCTCATTGTAACATCGCCGGCAATGAAGAGGCTGACAGAATGGCAAAAGAAGGTTCACATCTACCTCAGCCTGATGCAAGCATAACTTTTGAGGAGGCAAAGAGTTTTATCAGAATCAGTTACAGACACAAATGGAATGTACGAGGGGCGTTCAGAAAGTAATGCACCACATCGTTTTTCTCAGGAGCTGTTTATTCAAAAAGTATGAAATTTATACACAATATACATGGATATGTCATGTAAACATCGGTATTATTCAACATAATCCCCATCAACTTGTACGGCTTTATGCCAGAGCGAAACAAGTGCATGTATTCCTAGCCCGTACCAGATTTTGTCTTGATCATGTAGCCATTTCTTCACTGCATGAATCACTTCTTCATCATCTTCAAACCTTGTCCCACGGAGTGCATCTTTAAGTGGACCAAATATATGAAAATCAGAGGGTGCCAAATCGGGACTATAGGGTGGATGGGGTAGTACAGTCCAACCCAATTTGGTGATTGCTTCCCGTGTAGCCAGACTTGTGTGAGGTCGCGCAGAGTCGTGAAGGAGAAGCAGGTCTGCTGGATTCTTGTGCGGCCGAACTCTGCGAAAACGTTGATTGAGTTTTTTCAATGCCTTAATGTAAGCTTGCGTATTGATTGTCTTTCCTCTTGGCATAACGTCCATAAGAATTACACCTTCAATGTCCCGAAAGACAGTGATCATGACCTTTCCAGCTGAAGGAATTAACTTGAATTTCTTTCTTCGTGGTGATTGTGGGTGATGCCACTCCATTGGCTGTCTTTTTGTCTCAGGTTCAAAATGATGTGCCCAGGTTTCGTCACCTGTAACGATCTTAGCCAAAAAGTTCTCTCCATCAGCATGAAACGCTCCAACAATTCAGAAGAAATTGCTTTCCTTTGCAATCGGTGGCCATTTGTGAGACTTCGAGGAACCCATCTTACGCAAACCTTAGAAAATACGAGAGTTTGTATAACTGCATTTGCACTACCAATGCTGACTGACAGCTGTAAGGCCAATTGTTGAGTAGTGATTCGCCTATCAGTAAGAATAATGCCCTCAGCGCATTTCAACATTTCTGCGTTGGTAGCTGTGGCAGGACGTCCACAGCGCGGCCGATCAAGCAGCTCCGTATCTCCACTTCCTGATTCTTTCATTCTCTGAACCCAGCGACTGACTGTACTCATGTCGACTGCAAAACTTCCATACTCATCACATAGACGCTTGTAAATGTTCACAACAGTTTCCTTCTCTGCAACGAGAAATTCCATCACAATTCGCTGCTTATAACGCAAGTTGCTAACACGCTTCATTTCAACGGTTTATGGCAGCCGTATTATTTGGCCGGTTGCGGTGCAATGTGGTGCACACAATTTGCACATGCCATATTTAAAGTGTGCAAAATTTCATGCTTCTATTTTCATTATTAGCTGAGAAAAACGATGTGGTGCATTACTTTCTGAACGCCCCTCGTAGAACATCCAGGGTACACACAGAATGATGCTTACTACCAGCTCCACAGAAGAGAACAAGTGGTAATCTTCAGACTCCGCACTGGCCACAACAGATTGAGATACCATCTATTCAACAAGCTGAAGATAGGAACTACCGATCAGTGTAACTGTGGCACTGATAAAATGACTGCTGAACATCTGCTTCAAAGTTGCCCCTTATATGTGGTACAGAGAAAGTACATATGGCCGACGCCAGCTCCTTTCGTGGAAAAGCTTTACGGGGATTCAAATAGCCTCAAACTGACTACTGCTTTCTTTGAGAACATTCAAGTGGACGTCTGAGAGTGTACGAAGAAGAAGAAGAAGAAAACACAAGCAAAACCAGAAGTTCCAAAGCCTATGCGCAAGGAGTGTACACAGAAGCAAACAAAGAAGTAAAAAGAAGTATCAAAAGAGACAAGAGGAACTATATTGTTGAGTTGGCAAGAGAGGCAGAAGAGAAGCTGCAGCCAAAGGAAATATGAGAGAACTGTATAACAGCACAAAGATGCTAACTGGGAAATACAAGCAAACAAGTTGCCTCATAAAAGACAAGAATGGAAAACTGCTCAGCAATATACAAGAGCAAATGAAGAGGTGGACAGAATATTTTGAGGACCTTCTCAATAGAGCAGCTCCACATAACCCCTCGGACATCCAGCCAGCAGAAGAAAAGCTACAAATTAACGGTGAAAGACCAACGAAGGAAGAAATAAAGAAAGCCAGAAAGTTTCTAAGAGATGGAAAAGCGTCTGGACCTGATGGCATTCCAGCAGAGGCCATCAAAGCAGATATCGACACGGCTACAGAGATGTTATATAAATTACTTGGTAAAGTCTGGGAAAAGGAAGAGATACCAGCAGAATGGAAGGAAGGATATATAGTTACGTTGCCTAAGAAGGGAAATTTACAAGAGTGCACAAATTATAGAGGAATAATGTTACTATCAGTGCCAGGAAAAGTATTAAACAGGATTATCCTTGAGAGATTAAAAGAGTCCATAGACAAGAAACTGAGAGATGAACAAGCAGGTTTTCGACAAAACAGATCATGTACAGACCAGATAGCCACTTTGAGAATAATAGTTGAACAAAGTCTGGAATGGAATTCACCACTATACATCGGATTTGTGGACTATGAAAAGGCATTTGACAGTGTAATCACTTTGGAAATTGATGAGGCATTATGGAGTTCCCCTGAAGATCATTAATGTAATAAAGAAAATGTATGAAGATATGACATGCAGAGTTCTTCAAGAAGGACAGCTTACAGAACCGTTTGGGATAAAAACAGCAGTGCGACAGGGATGCCTCTTGTCTCCATTTCTTTTCTTACTAGCAATAGACTAGGTTATGAGATCATCGACAACACACAACAGAAATGGAATCCAGTGGACTCTGACTAAGCAGTTGGATGATCTGGATTTTGCTGATGACTTGGCTCGTCTGTCCCATAACCGTAATCAGATGCTGGACAAATTGAAAACACTCGAAGAGAGGTCACAGCAATTAGGTCTGAAAATACACAGGGAAAAGACAAATATAATGAGAATAAATGCAGGTAATGATAACAGGGTTAAACTTGAAGAAACACCAACAGATGTAGAATCGTACACATATCTTGGCAGCAATATAGACAAAGTTGGAGGAACAGACAGTGATATCAACCTAAGAATACAAAAAGCAAGAGGAGCTTTCATTGCTTTGGGAAATATATGGAGATAAAGAGAAATCGGATCCAACCCGAAAATAAGAATCTTCAAATCAAATGTGAAGTCAGTCCTTGTTATGATTAAAATTCATAACATGTCTGTCGACATCAAAATGGTTCGACAAGGGATTCATATTTGTTTATTATCGGTAGTCCGTGGTAACAGGAAGTTACGTCACTACCTCGAGGTTCAGTTAGCAGAAGATACGGTCGGTATCTCCAAAAGTGTACGATCGTCTTCTAGGGTCTTCTCTGTGTTTCATTGTGGAAGGTGGACGTAGGTTTCTGAGCTCCTGAGAATTATAGTATTTCTTGATATATTTCTAAGTATTCCATCACTGGATCATCCATATACCTCCGTGAGATGATGCCAGTATATTTATAAAAGGAATTATGATTTTTGTGAACAATGTGAGTTGAAATATATTAAAATGTGTAAATCTGTCGAGGACGGTGTTCGAGCTACAGACGGTACAGAGCTACACAGAAGACGATATATGTAACGTCATTATATATATATGCAACGTCCAGTACAATAAACTGTGTTGTATATTGTCCACACTGCTTTTGTGATGACATTTACGAGTTCGTGTTGAAGGGCTGTGTGCGTGGTCTACTAATTTTTTCCCTAGTTGAACATTGGCCAGAGTAGCAGAGTGTCTACTCCAAATATTCAAAGAATCAGATAAAAGACACGCAGCAGACGAATGGTGGCCTCAAGCCGGGGATCCTGAGTCAATGTCGAAGGCCTGATGTAAGGAGATATTTTTTCAAGTCGGAGGACTTCATTTTAGGAAAAAATCCTAAATTTTCAATATTGCGGTGTGCGTCGTCTGCTGACCTTTGTGGGGATGCAAGAACAGTAATTGCTATAATATTTTCAAGTATCGACTTCAAAAGCTGAAGTTAATAAAAGGAAAAGACTTTCCTTAGAGATTTACGATTGTCAACTTCAAGTTTTATGCCCGATGGTGGCCCACTATCAAGTTTTATTCACCAAATTTATCAAGAGGACGACGAACAAAATGGCAGTCCTGTTCGATTGCGCAGATGGTGAATCCTAAACCTAACCTGGTCCACACGGAGTCTGTATCACTTTTCCTTGGGAAGGAGGCGAATACCAGGAGGATTTTTGTTACTGGCTTTCAGTTAAGTACATTTATAGTTAAATACAGCGTGTGATGCTGAGAATCTTGTTTGCCATAGTTCTTTTTCTGTGGTCTATGTATTTTCGTTTATATATGTTCTTGTGCTAAGTGGGTGGTTGGAAGGAGCTCATGAATTATTTCAATACCTTATCTGTATGGTCGAGAAAAACATGAGCGTTCTTTAGTTTTATGCATCTGTTTGGTTCAAATTAAGGGGCCGGTGAACATAGCTGAGTGTTACTGCCTTGATTGAATTAACCAGATCCAATATCTGTCTAGTTGTGAAGGCCCTGTTAATTGGCAAGTTTGTTATTGTTTTAAAGTTAATTGTAATTTTTATTCAGTTTTTCTCCATTATTGTTTGTGATATTGTTGGCCTATTCTTGCTATCCCTAATTTATTAGATGTCATATATGTTGTGACATTGTGCTTGTTTTGTCACAAGTGTGATAGAGCAGAATTTTTTTCATTTGTTCTATAATTCATAAATTTCTGCCTTGTTTTATCAGTAGTATTATCTTGATTTAGCTCTTGTCACTGTATTCTGTCATATTGTTCGTATCTATTGTTTTGCTCCTATTATAACATCTAATATTACATGCAGTTGGTTGATTTTGAGTGATGAAATAATTGTTGCTTATATTGGACTATTTGTAGTCACAATAATTGTGAATCATGGCTACCTTGGAGTATTTTATGAAGATTGGAAAAGAATTTGGTATGGAGGGTGAAGTTTTAAAAAACATATGCATCTACTGAGCTTGCTAAAGAATTAAAGAGGTTGGAGGATGTGGCAAGAGATCAAAGACATTTGGAGAAAGAAAGGAGAGTTGGGGAATTAGCTGAGAAGATGAGACTTGAAGAATTAGCTGAAAAAGGAGACAAGAGGAACGGGCTCTTGAACAAGAGAATAAGAGAAGAGAATATGAACTGGAAGAAAAAAAATTGGCACATGCTCAGGCTGAATCAAAAGCACAACAAGCTCAGACTGAAATAAAAGCCCAACAAAAGCTTGAGGAGAAGAAATTAGCCTATGCTAAAAAAATAGCGGAACTTGAGTTGGAAAAGTTGAGACTTCAACTTCCACAGGCTAACCCAGTGAATGGTGAAGCTGGATAAAAAGACCAAGCTTCCACTGTTAAGCTCAATTT
Source organism: Oreohelix idahoensis (assembly GCA_024509875.1). Taxonomy (NCBI): domain Eukaryota; kingdom Metazoa; phylum Mollusca; class Gastropoda; order Stylommatophora; family Oreohelicidae; genus Oreohelix; species Oreohelix idahoensis. The sequence goes on along the minus strand of JAMPIV010021024.1, from coordinate 70,572 downwards.
GCCAAAATTTAAATATAGACGATATTTCATGCTTCTTAAATAGGTATGAAACTTATTGCCAAGAGTTTAAAATTGATAGAGCTACATGGCCTAGTAGGTTGATGTCTTTATTGGTGTGTGAGGCTCTTACTGCAGTCTGCGCAATGAATAATCAGACTAGAAATGACTATGAGGCTGTAAAAGCCTTGTTGCTAAAGAAGTATCAATTAGATGAAAATGGCTATAAGTTGAAGTTTAAATCATTATTACCAGATTCAGCTAAAGATGTTACTGAATTTGTCTCATCTATTAAGCTTTACTTTTCTAGATGTGTTGATTTGTCAAAAATTAAAAAAATCTTTTGACGGGCTGGCTGATTTGATTCTAAGAGACAAAGTGTTGTCTTCAATCAGTGGTGACTTTTTATCATTCCTACAGGAGAGAAAACCTGAAACATTATCTGCTATGGAAAATCTTGGTCGTCAATATCAAACTACACATCCGGGAAGGAACCTTAGCAAAAATAACATTAAGGATTCTTGCCAGTGGCATCTGCTATGACTCTAATGTATAATTCACCTAGACAGAGATCCAATAGTATGGATAGAAACTATCGAGTAAATCGAGATCATAACAATGGCTATTACAGAGGGAGTGTAGAAAGAAACTGTTGTTACTTCTTCTTTGTTGTTGCCACCACTGTAGAATTACTTCGTTGTAGAATAGTATAGAGTAATAATAACTATTTAGTGGTGTATCGTGTCTCTGCAGTGTTACCAGGCATGCTGTAAGGTACTGCTTTCATCCTCCTTACGCAAACCAGTGGCGAATCTGATGGAGGCTCCAGGGGGAGCAAAGGTCAACTCAACCGACGCAGGATTGTATCTAGTGGCCATGTTGGTGTAGTGTGAGAGTGGGAAATACGCGAATGGTGTACTGTTCGATGTAGTTGACACTTGATAATGTTTCACTCACACTCTTGTACAAGTCAATGATGTTAGGAACCGTTGTTAACGTTTCTATGCTTTTAATAATGACGCACACACTTGGACAGCACGGAATACAGTCATGAGTATGTTGACATAGCAAATCATTAGGTAGTAGAATAGTAGTACATTTCATGCAGCATTCAATATTAAATAGTCATTCAATATTCTGGCGGACTATTTTCATATCCCTAACTGACTGAACGCATCAGTGGGTATGTGTGTGTAAACATACAAAGCGTTCACTGGACGAATCTTTTCTTTGCTAAGTTCTCCAGCTGTATATGTTAAATATTTAGGTAACAAAGTTAAACCACGACAGGGGTTTTAATCTTAATGAGATCTCCGTGCCACTGTCTGAATAATAAGATTCCTGATCCGTTCTCTGGACAGTGATCCATAATGATGACAGGAATACAACATGGCTTCCTTCCCTGAGTTTTCGCTCACTCGCCCAGCGGGAGGATAATCATAAGCCAGAGTTAATTCATAACTTGTATATATAGACTTTCCTAAAGTTTCCATACAGTCCCTTAGTCAGAAGGTTGCTTCATAAAGACATAAGCGCTGATGGAGCCTGTCATCTTCATCAATCTATATTTAAGCGACCAACGATGCTCGAAAATACGATGTTTCATCTAGGTCTAACCATAAGGAGATCATCAATAGAAAAAGGGTCTGGCTTTACCTGGAGTCCGAATTTAAACATAATGAAATACATGAGAAGAGTCTCTGACATAATACTCTCGCAGAGACATTCCTTCCTTATGGAAAAATCATCCACAAATCACCTATAACCTTTAACAGGACCAGCCCTAGAAAACACACACCCGGCCATTACGACCAGCTTCTTCGGAACTCACTACCACTCTCTAGGACAACGGATACCTCCGCCAGAGTTCGGTATAGTCCGACCTTAGCATACGAAGATATACAATATAGGACTGAATCTTCTTGTACTAGACAAGTAATACATATAAACTCAGGCCATAAACATATTGAACAAGATCAATCTATTTTCTAGCCCTAACAAACGAGAACTGACATGACTTCCATATTCATACGCCGAATCAATATCAAGAGAGATCATCCATATAATCAAACGTATAAATCAATCATGGATTATCTCGCTTTCCCAAGGGAAGCATTTTCGTATACAAATATATATTTTCCCTATTAAATAGACATATCGTATTTTTGTAATCTGAGCATTCAAAAATATGTATGCAACAGATTACCACACCCCCCGGGAAAAAAAATGGTACATTTTTTTTTGAAATACATCCAGGAGCAACATACAATAGGCTCACAACGCACGAATAACAATGCGCAGATGATAAGCATTCCAAACAAATGTAACGCCTAATGTAAGGCTAAGTCGTTATATGGCACGACAAGTGAGAATATATCTCAGGAATCAGAGAAAGTTTTTCCCTGAGTATAAATATTTCCAGAGAGGTGTCACCAACGCATACTAAAATAATGGCAATGCCACAATTTCTACACTAGTTTATCCAAAAAATTCATCTTAGGTATTTTAACATCATGATTATCAAAGACGAAAAACATCCAAAGATCAGCGGTGAATATACATCAATGAACCGCTAAGTAGTGATACAATCAATATATATGATACATTACTTATGTATACACATTTTAACATAGCAAAAAAAAAACTGTAGCAAAGTTAGACATGTTAGAAATCTCAGGATCTAACAATTAGGAATCATGTGGGCATCTAGACAAAATGTCTGCCATCACATTTTCTGACCCACGGATAGCTCGCATCGAAAAATGAAAAGGTTGAAGAGCAATCGCGTATCGCGTTGATCTCGCGCTTTTCAGATTTTTACTCTGAATAGCAGTAAGAGCTTTCTGGTCAGTTTCCACAATGAAATGCGCGCCACGAAGAAATCTTTGAAGTTTAAGGATTGACCAAACCATAGCCAATAACTCACGGTCTAGGACCGAGTAATTCTTCTCTGCGGCATTTAATTTTCGAGAAATATACATCACAGGATGCAGAGTTACAGAGTACTCTTGCATTAGTGCTGCTCCAATCCCTGTGGATGAAGCGTCACTACGAAGAACAAATGTCTTATCCTTAGTAGGTAATACCAAGATAGGTGAAGTAGAAAACATAGTTTTAACCTTATCTAAAGGATTGACATTCTTGAGTCCAATGGACTATATTAGGAGACCCTTTCTTTAGTAAAGAAGAAAGAGGTGACATGATTGAGGACAGATTCGGGATGAATCGTTCATAAAATTGTATGAGACCTAAAAGACTTCGCACTTGCTTTTTAGTCTTAGGAATCGAAATGTTAAGTATTTTACTTGTATTATGGTCTTCTGTTTTTAGGAAACCATGACCAACACGGTGCCCTAAGAAAGATATTTCGCTAAAACCAATACACGCTTTCGATGGTTTCGCTGTCAGGTTATGCTCGCGTAGGATAGACAATAGTTCATTTAACCCGTAATAGTGATCTTCCCAAGTATCACTGAAAAGACAGATGTCATCAAGATATGCAATGACATCTGAGCGATGAGATAGGATTCGACGCATCATGCGTACGAATGTCGCAGGGGCGTTCATAAGGCCAAAAGGCATGAAATTCCATTGGAATAGACCCCTAGGTGTCGAAAAAGCAGTAAACAATTGGCGTGTTCGGATAGTGGAACTTGCCAATATCCCTTAGACAAATCAAGTTTAGTGAAGAAATGAGATTTCGATAGTCTTGTAAGTAGCTCTTCTAGTAAAGGCATAGGTTCAGCATCAAATTTCGTCACTTGGTTCAATTTGCGATAATGAACGCAAAGACGTATGTTATTGTCTTTTTTCCGTACAATAACCATCGGCAAAGAATATGCTGATGTGGATGGTTCAATTATTTTTAAATCTATCATCTCATCCAACTCTTTCTCAACCTGTGCTTGAAAATGTATCGGGATAGGATACGGTCTGACCCTTATAGGATTATGGTCAGTAAGAATAATGTCATGTTGAATGACATCAGTTTGACCAGGAATACCAGTAAGGACATCCTGAAATTGTTGTAACATAGTAGAAACTTGTTTCTGTTCTCCTGGAGATAATTCGGGAGAAATCGCAACATCTTTCAATGATTCATTAGAATGAAGTGGAATCATCGGAAAAGGCAAATTCACATCCGAGAAACTCGTTTCCTCATCCTGTATTACTGACAGTGATGAGTAATGCCCATGTTGGACTGGAGAATCGTCCGTTGCCTGGAAAACAGGTTGTAAATAATCCGGACGTTCATGGAATTCCGTGAGCATGTTGATGTGGAAGGTTTTATGCTTCCCATCAATATCGACAATATAGTCGACATCGGAAACTTTTGATATTACATCATATGGACCTTTCCAAGAAATAAGAAGTCTGTTTTCCCCACATTGGCCACCACTGTAGAAAGAAACTGTTGTTACTTCTTCTTTGTTGTTGCCACCACTGTAGAATTACTTCGTTGTAGAATAGTATAGAGTAATAATAACTATTTAGTGGTGTATCGTGTCTCTGCAGTGTTACCAGGCATGCTGTAAGGTACTGCTTTCATCCTCCTTGCGCAAACCAGTGGCGAATCTGATGGAGGCTCCAGGGGGAGCAAAGGTCAACTCAACCGACGCAGGATTGTATCTAGTGGCCATGTTGGTGTAGTGTGAGAGTGGGAAATACGTGAATGATATACTGTTCGATGTAGTTGACACTTGATAATGTTTCACTCACACTCTTGTACAAGTCAATGATGTTAGGAACCGTTGTTAACGTTTCTATGCTTTTAATAATGACGCACACACTTGGACAGCACGGAATACAGTCATGAGTATGTTGACATAGCAAATCATTAGGTAGTAGAATAGTAGTACATTTCATGCAGCATTCAATATTAAATAGTCATTCAATATTCTGGCGGACTATTTTCATATCCCTAACTGACTGAACGCATCAGTGGGTATGTGTGTGTAAACATACAAAGCGTTCACTGGACGAATCTTTTCTTTGCTAAGTTCTCCAGCTGTATATGTTAAATATTTAGGTAACAAAGTTAAACCACGACAGGGGTTTTAATCTTAATGAGATCTCTGTGCCACTGTCTGAATAATAAGATTTCTGATCCGTTCTCTGGACAGTGATCCATAATGATGACAGGAATACAACATGGCTTCCTTCCCTGAGTTTTCGCTCACTCGCCCAGCGGGAGGATAATCATAAGCCAGAGTTAATTCATAACTTGTATATATAGACTTTCCTAAAGTTTCCATACAGTCCCTTAGTCAGAAGGTTGCTTCATAAAGACATAAGCGCTGATGGAGCCTGTCATCTTCATCAATCTATATTTAAACGACCAACGATGCTCGAAAATACGATGTTTCATCTCTAGGTCTAACCATAAGGAGATCATCAATGGAAAAAGGGTCTGGCTTTACCTGGAGTCCGAATTTAAACATAATGAAATACATGAGAAGAGTCTCTGACATAATACTCTCGCAGAGACATTCCTTCCTTATGGAAAAATCATCCACAAATCACCTATAACCTTTAACAGGACCAGCCCTAGAAAACACACACCCGGCCATTACGACCAGCTTCTTCGGAACTCACTACCACTCTCTAGGACAACGGATACCTCCGCCAGAGTTCGGTATAGTCCGACCTTAGCATACGAAGATATACAATATAGGACTGAATCTTCTTGTACTAGACAAGTAATACATATAAACTCAGGCCATAAACATATTGAACAAGATCAATCTATTTTCTAGCCCTAACAAACGAGAACTGACATGACTTCCATATTCATACGCCGAATCAATATCAAGAGAGATCATCCATATAATCAAACGTATAAATCAATTATGGATTATCTCGCTTTCCCAAGGGAAGCATTTTCGTATACAAATATATATTTTCCCTATTAAATAGACATATCGTATTTTTGTAATCTGTGCATTCAAAAATATGTATGCAACAGGGAGATATAATTTTAATAAAAAATCACAACAGCCTCAAAGAAATTATAACTCTTATGATGATTGACATTTCCCTCCACAACCATTCTTCAGGTCTAATGAAGATCAGAACAGAGGTAGATATAATTTCAGATCAGGTAGAGGACAAAGGTCATTTTACAATAATAATGACAATTCTTTTAAAAACAGAGGTTCTCAACAGAACAATGACTTTAGACAGTCAAGGAACCCTGAACGTTCAAATGCTGTTGTGCATCTTAGTGACAATAATCCAGTACAAAATAATAATGTTGTCTCTCATGCAAATGCATGTAGTGTAGACTTATCTTACTTACTTAGTCGTTCCCCTTCTACCGTGAGGTGTAGAGGTTTGGAAGAGAGAGCGCCAGACTATCCTATCGGCTGTCTTCCTCCTGGCCTGATTCCATTCTAGTCCTCGGTCCTTCAAAGATTGTCTAATGTTGTCCTCCCAGCGGACTCTGGGTCGTCCTCGGGGTCTGGATCCTTAGCTCTTTGTTTCCCATGCTTGTCGTGGTATCCGATCTTCTCCCATTCTTCAGACATGGCCAAACCATCTTAATTGGGACTGTTCTACTTGGGTCTGCAGAGGGTAGGATTTAAGGCCTTGACGTATCGTCTGGTTGCGTACCATGTCTCTTCTTGTTACTTCAACCACCTTCCTCAGATACCTCATTTCTGAGGTTTGGATCTGGCTTTTATGGGTTGTAGTCATTGCCCATGACTCGCATCCATATGTCAAGACTGGGACATAGGTGGAGCGGTATACAGCCATCTTCGTTTTCTTACCAACCTCTCTCTTGCTGAGGAATCCTCTATTTATGGCCTGAAAAAGTCTCCCAGCTGCTGCTTTTCGAGTGGCCAACTCTTCTTTGATGCCTCCCTTTCGGTCTATAATAGCTCCGAGGTATTTAAAGTGGTCGACCTGCTCCAGGACCTGTTCTCCCAGCTTAATCTGATGTTTTCTTTCTTCTCGTGATATCACCATGGATTTTGTTTTAGAGCTGCTTATGACCATCCCTCTCTTCTCCAGCTCTTCCTTCCAGACTTGCAGGTTGGATTGGAGATGTGCCTCTGATTTAGCAATCAGGGCAACATCATCAGCAAATGCCAGCTCCGAAATATAGACCTGTCTCATCTTCCAGTACCCCACTGAATACTTTCTTGTTCTCTCCTTACATGCCTTGATGACATTGTCCATAAGGAGTATGAAGAGGTAAGGTGATAGGATATCACCTTGTCTTACACCAGTGGTAGTCCTGAACTCTTCTGACTTATGGTTTGCTGTCCTCACATAATTTCTGCAAGACTTGTAGAAGCTCTGTATAGCATGAATCAGAGGTGCTGGAATATTCTTCCTTGCCAAATGTAGCAAAGTTTGCTCCAGGGGACCCTGTCAAACGCCTTTTACAGATCTATGAAACAAAGATGCATCTCACTCTTATACTCAAGGGCCTTTTCACTCAGCTGTCTGAGTGTGAAGATTAGGTCTTGAGTACTTCGGTTTGCTCGGAATCCGCACTGGACCTCATATAATTGTGGCTCAGCTAGGCGTCGGAGTCTCTGCTCTAGGATTCTAGAGTAGATTTTACCAGGGACACTGAGAAGGGATATGCCTCGATGGTTTCCACACTGTCGATTGTCACCCTTTTTGAAAATTGGTGTTATGATGGCAATCTCCCAATCCTTTGGTATGGTCTTGTTGTACCACGCTGCCTGTAAAACCTTTAAGAGTAATAGATCGCCTGATGCTACCATGAACTTAACCATTTCTGGTGTTATACCATCATGCCCTGCTGCTTTGCCCATCTTGATTTTCTCCAGTGCTGCCTTCAGTTCTTCCATCTTTATGTCATCTTCACCATCATTGGTTTTCTCTTCTGTGCTAGTGTTTATCATTTCTGATGCTTCACCATGCTCACCATCCACGAGTTCTGAGAAATATTCTTTCCATCTTTCCATTACTTCCTTCGGGGCAGTAAGCAATTTGCCTTGCTTGTCCTTTATAAATTTGAGAGGGCATTGTTTTTCCTTCCTCATGTTCTTTAGGGTCTTATAGAACAATTTCTGGTTTTCTTGTGCATCTTTTTCTAGCTTTTCTCCAAATTCTTCCCAGCACTTCTGTTTTGCTGCTAGCACTTTCTTCTTTGCTTCTGTTCTGAGTGTCACATATTCTCTATATTTTTCCATTTGTCCTGTTGTGTTTTTAGCTCCTAAGTATTGTTTCCATGCCATTTTCTTCTCTCTTATTTTCTCTTTGACTTCCTCTGTCCACCAAGGTGTCCTCTTTCTCTTGTTCCCAAGTCGGACTTCACCGCATGCTTCTGCAGCAGCTGTCTTTATGATATCTTTGAAATTAATCCAGAGGGTTTCCACGTCATCAGGTCGTTCTTCTGTGTTGCTCACCGCTGCAGCAATAAGCCCCTGATATCTGGTCTTAATTTCTGGCTCTCTCAGCTTGTAGGTCCTAATGCTCATTTCTCCTGCTCGTTTACTTGGTTTCTTGCGTGATGTTGGGCAGTTCCTAGGCTGAGCAACTCTTTCAGTTGTTCTTTTGATTGTTAGCAGGTAGTGATCGCTTCCAATCTCTGGCCCCCTCCAGACTCTAGCATCTCGGACATATTTGAATGAGCTTCTCCGAACAATGGCATAGTCGATCACTGACTTCTTATTCTTGGTTGGTTCACATCTAGTGTATGCATGTATGCGCTTATGGGGGAACTTTGTGTTTGTAATGATCAGATTCTGCTCACTGCAGAATCTAAGGAGTCGCTTTCCACTGTCATTGAGAGTATCTTCTCAATATCTTCCGATAACTCCACCCCATCTAGCATGGTCATTTCCAACTCTGGCATTAGACTTATCTAACAGTACTAATTGTTCTGAATTTAATTCTTTATTTCAGCTGGACGGGATTCCTAGGCTCCGGTGTGGACACCCTTTGCCAGTGATGTCCTCTTATAATGGGATAGATTCAGTGGTATTTGATAAGTATTTTGTGACCAACCAACTTGTTTCTGTACTCAGGGTCACTGGATCGGCCACTGTGGGGGTTCGCAGTTCATTGGTGGACCCTGCTGATTATACAGGAGATAAGGTCCAATGCATTACATTTGGGGGTACCGTGGAATACTATCCCACTGCAGAAGTATTTTTAGATACCCCGTATTTTACAGGCAGGGCTATAGTATGTCTGTTGTCAAAACCTGTGGCTGGGATAATTTTAGGGAATATCCCTGGGCTTCATGATTGTACTGATGATGATATTATGAGGTGGGAGAAAAAACGACATGTACATGCTTCCAAGGTTGATACTACCAGAGCACAAGCTCTTAGGCATGTACTTGCTCGATCACATGTTCGGACTCAGAGTGACACGGTTTTGAGTGATGATGATGGTGATGAAAGAAAATTTCTTCCTCTCATCATTGAGGAGTCCCTTGATGTTTTCCAAAGTGGTGAGGAATCATCGGGTGTCTATTTTGACTCCAGTGAATCACTGGTTGCGGCTGATACGGAGCCAACCACATCCAGTGTGGATGATGTGATACCCAGAATTGTTGATGATAAGGTTGCTAATGTGAGACCATCCACATCTATCATTGATGTTGTGGTACCTGACATTGTTAATGTCGAGGTTGGTCTGATGTCAAATGTGGTTTGGTGGTATACTATTCAGTCAAAACTGTATGTTTGGCTGTTTGTTTACCTTTTTGCCATTGTCTTTTTAATATATGATTCTTCTTTTTCATATAGGAACATCATGGATATTAATATTACTTCAGCTTCTTTCTTTCAGATGCTGATATCCCATGATTTCATTTGGTATGTGCTGGTAACTACATTGAGTAGTGTGGCGGTTTTAATAATACTATTTCTTTCATCAGGTGTTACGGGTCGTGTTACACCGGTTACAGAACATAATAACTTCATACTTGTTCCTTTGCAGGACGTGAATGATTTCTTTCCAATGCTCATGTACAAGAGATCTTGTTTCCCTTTGGTACTTATAATGAGCTTTAAAATGTTGTTCATTTTTGGGGTCATTCTGATGTAGAATGCACACATTTTGAGAATATTCATTGACTTTTCCCATGCTCTTTGCTATGCTGAGCATCTGACTTTATTAGATTATCTACATATAGACTATCTACTGCTACCTTTGTTCTCATGATACGAAGGATTTTCTTTGATTGTGATGTATTCATTACGTATATTGATGATATTTGTCTTTTTCATCAATCTTGGGATGAACATGTTCTTGGAATTCAGTCGTTGTTGAATACCTTGCGTCTTCATAATCTTACTGCTAGACCTTCCAAAACAAGAATAGGTTTCACTGAAGTTTATTTTCTTGGTCATAAGATAGGAAATGGCTTTCTTGAAATTCCTAGAACTAAGAAACAGGTTCGTAGTCTGTTAGGCTTAGTGAATTTCTATAGATAATTCTTGCCTAATTTTTCGGAAATTACCTCAGGTTCGTTGTTAAAAAAGAACTCGCAAAACAAAATTATTTGGTCACATGTTTGTGATGTCTCTTTAAATGTACTAAAACAAACTTTTTCAAAATCACTAATTTTGAGATTACCTGACGCTCGATTTCCTGTTACCTTCAGAGTTTACGCCTCTGGAACAGGAATCGGTGAGACGCTTATGCAAGAGTTTGAAGGTTGTATGCATCCAATCCTATATGTCAGTAGAAGTCAACTTTACCTTATGGGAGCGAAATTCACCTTGGAGACGGAACAAAAAGCGTTGTCCTATCCCAAGACAGCGAGATTCCGAAATAAGAGGCTGCCAGGGCCTCACTTGCACTTCAGCCCTATGACTATGAAATTAGAGCTATCAAAGGAAGCCAGAATGTCATGGCTGATGTCATGTCGCGCTGTGTCAAGGACCCGATATCACCAATCAACGCTATAAATGCAGGTGACTTATTATGTTCAAACTAACCGACGAACTGACTCCATGATATGGTGATTCGTGGACCATTACAGTTATAATGACGTGTTGGTTTGACACTACTACGTTTGCACAAAAGGTCCAAGGATGTAGGGTACCATAACATGCTATAAGCTACCAATGCTGAGGACTAGTTGACATGTTCGCATTTTACAGAAAAAGTTCGCAGTGACGTATGTGACAGTATTCATACGATTAATCGGTTCACACGGCACATGATATTGATGAATGCTGAAATGCTCAAGATGATGTCGTATCTCTTTCAACTCAGCGCATTACGTACATATATTGTGCCTTAATGACAGTGCTCTTATGCGATCTTACAGCTTACGCACGCAAATTATGTGGAATGTTGAAAATGCTGTAACTTGAGGATATTCTTTACGGACGTTGTATTGTCATTTTTAATTGGAAAACCAACGTTTACAGATGAAGGGACATAACTCTAGGATAATTCGCATAATCAGGGGAAGTAACAAAAACATTTCCTATCTGATGGTTTTTCGATTCACAATGTCTTTGTATATTAACATTTGCATTCGTACAAACATACTATCGCATGGAAGACAATCATGGATTGTAACATTAATTTATTTGGACATACTTCAAGAGACTTGGTGTAATATTTTATTAATGAATAGAATACCATTACACTACACATGTTAAGTACTGTGCTTAAAATTTAGTGTTATTTAATATTAATTTGCCAGACTTGGTTTGATCTTTGATACAAATCATTTTCACACTCTCACTATTTTTGACTCTATATATGGCTAACTCCATGTACATGGTAGATGGTTGAAAGGGGCGTGCTACAAAGAAAAGTAGCAAACACATTAATTAAAAAAAATTTATATATGGCTAATATGCCATACTATTATCAATTCGTACAACACACAGACATAGTATTGTGGGGGCGCAGGCCCGTCTAACATTCTGCCCTTCCACTCTCATTTATCTTGCATATTATATCCTTTCATTCCCACATGTTACTTTAAGCATTAATATGGAGGCATGCAACATTATAAAGGTAATTTAACAGCGTGCGTTTACAGTATGCAGTCATAATCAAAATTAAGTATTGTTAATTAAACAAACATTATAATAAAATTTAATTTAATTTAATTTTTTTTTTTAATACGTACAGAAAATTATGATTTCAAGCATAATCAGATTAGTTGGCATGGTATCAGAACTCATGAAGTATTTGACAGTCTGCTATTGAAGGAGGTGAGACTTGGTTTTATTTCTTTGTCCTCCTTAACCCAAGAGCAGAATCAGTAGGAGAGATAGATGGACATAACTTTATTTAAAAGGGTAAAGAATTGGGACCCAGGTCTGTCCGACCATCCAACCCTTTATCTTTCATTCTGTATCACGACACTCACTCATGTGTTCATCAGCAATTAATCTGCATTTTTGAATGTGTCATTAAACATCAATACACAAATTACATAACATATTCTCGCTTATATCTGTACATTCTTGAGGGAAAATGAAATAATAATAATAATTTCTTACGCACTTCTGTAGCAGGACACTTCTTCGAGCTGTAAAAATGTATATCTGCTCATTCGCATACACATCATCACATTTAAGCAAACAAAATACAATTACATATTTCAAAAGTACAGTGCTATGCAGGTACATTCTCACATACATTACATTATATAGCAATACTAAGTGGATGTAAAACAAATTTTTCGCATTGACAATAACGAGCGGAAGAGGAAAAGAAAGGTTGACATATAGATAAGATGTGGACTGACAATGACTGCTTCTATGGGGGTATATGATCGGTGTTGATTAAGTGTTTAAAAAGTGCTTTGTTGAATGAGTATTGTGTATGTTGGTTTTTTTTATGTGGTGTGGAAGGCTGTTCCACAAGTAGGCTCTAGAGTAGGCTAGACTCTTTTTGAACAGGTCGATCCTAGGTTTGGGCAGACGTAACTGTAGTCCCTCTCTTCTACTGATTTGAAACAATGATCGTAGGTACGGCGGGGCATTGTTTGATAGAATTGCATGAGTCAGCTTGGCTTTGTTGTAGAGGAGACGTTGTTTTAGGGACAGTATTTTGGGTTCTTTTCGTGTCTTTACGTGTAGTATCGTGCGATTATCGGTAATCAGATGTACTGCTCTCTTATGCAGGGAGTGCAGTCTCTTCGAGGTGGAAGCAGGGCAACCATCCCATAGTGTAGAGCAGTAAACTAGATGTGTCTGTATATGTGAAGTGTAGAACAATAGTCTAGTGTCTGCGTCTAAGAAGTGTTTTATTTTGATATGTCTTTTGAGCTAAGTGTTTCATTAAATTCCGTACGTAGGAGTTCCACGTCAAGTGCTGGTCAATCGTCAAGCCTAGAACTTTGTGTTCTGTTACATGATCAATGCGTATTGACTCCGCATGTAGCTGTAGCGATCTTTTGGTGAAGTTTAGAAGTTTCTGTCTGGTGGTAATCGACATAGATTTTGTTTTTCCTGTGTTTGCTGGCATACGGTTCATATTACTCCATTTTGTTAGATTGTCTACATCGCTTTGAAGAGTCATTTCAAGTGCCGCGCAGTCAGTGTCACTAGTGTAGATAGTACAATCATCTGCAAAGAGGTCACATGTTGAATATTTTAGATGTAGTGGCAGGTCGTTGATGAACAGTGCGAAGAGTAGGGGTCCAAGAATAGAACCCTGCGGTACTCCTGTATCTATCTTAGAGAAATCTGATGTCGAGTTGTTGTGGAACACTCACTGTTGTCGATCTGCCAGGAATGATTTGATGATGTTTAGTGGATTAGGACCTATTCTGAGGGTTTCTAACTTTTGAACCAAGATAGTATGGTCACTCATGTCAAATGCTTTTTTGAAGTCGACAAAAACAGCACCACATAATTTTCCATCATTTATGTTCGACAGCCAGTTGAGAGCTGTGTGACAGGAATGTTTGGGTCTGAAACTTGACTGGCTCTCAATGAGTTAGGTGCTGAAGTGTGGTGTTGTAAATGTGTTTCTCTAGTGGTTTTGATATAGATGATAGAATGGATATTGGTCTGTAACTGTTGGGATCGCTATGTGAGCCAGATTTATAGAGAGGTTACACTTTGGCAGTTTTAAATGCTGTTGGGAAGTAGTTGTGTGCAATACATTGGTTGTATACATAGGTTAAAGAGTCGCAAATGATGGGTGCAGCGTCACGTAGAATCGTATTGCTGATACCATCAAGTCTAGATCAGTTGTTGTTTTTTAATGCCAAGATATATTTGAGTACTTTGTGTACTGTTAGAAAAGGAATATCTCTTAGATCTGTTGTGGTGTGTTCGGTGCTGCAGAAGTCTGTTAATTTACCAATATCGCAGTCCATAGGCTTTAGTGTCGACTTGAGATGGGTAATTTCTGTTTTGAAGTGGTTACTAAAATGAGTTGACGTGAGTGAGCAGCTTTTTGGTAAAGAGTTTTGTGACTTTGATTTGTGCGTTAGTGTTCTAATGGCTGCCCAGACTTCTTTGCTGTTTGCTTTGTCTTGAATCACCTTTCTGAAATGTAGTTTCTTTTACTGACGAATGAGGTACTGTACTTTGTTTCTAAGTGTCCGATACCTGCTGAAATCTTTGAGCTTATGAGCCTCGTCCCGCTCTCTCATTGCTGATAATATTTCTTTTGTTATCCAGGGGGTCTTTCTGATGTTTTTGACACGGACCTGCTTTATAGGAACATGTTTGTCGAATACGTTGTAGAAAGTTTGTGTCCAGTAAGTTATGGCTTCTTCTGGATGAGGAAGTTGGTACACGTATGAGAGAAGGGATATTTGTAGGTCTTGTAGGAACAACTGGAGGTTAAAGTTTTTGAAATTTATGTAGTGGACTGTGATGTGTTCCGTTTTAGGTGCTTTGAACTTCTTTCTCGTCCAGGTACAGCAAATAGGATAGTGGTCACTTATAGCTGTCTGTGTGACTGAGCATTCTATAATGTTTTATGGGCAGGTCGTATAGATGTGATCAATTAGTGTAGATGATGAGTCTGTTACTCTCGTGGGTTGGGTGACTAACTGTGTGAGATTGTATGAGATTGCGATATTATTCCACGTGTTGTTCGGTTTGTGAAGGTCAATATTGAAATCCCCCTGTAGAATAATTTCCTTCAAAGAAGCCCAAACATTGTCCATCATTCGTAAGAATGTGTCAAACCATACAGTAGAAGAGCTAGGGTTCCGGTACATGTAACCAATTAAAACAGGGGTCAGGTTGGGGAGTTTTATTTCAAGCCATATACATTCAATGCCAGTATGTTCTAGAATCTAGATCATCACGGCGTCTGTACTAAAGAGATGTTGAGATGTATATGACTAGCCCTGTTTCAAGTTGTCTGTTAGAATCCCTCCGGATGGTTGTGAATCCGTGAATGCTAATTTCTTCATCTGTAATTTTGTCATTGAGACGGGTTTCAGAAAAACCGAATATGTGGAAGTTTTGTTGGAGAGAGGTGGAGACTTCAGAAAGCTTACCTAGCAGGTGGTAAATGTTTAAATGTCCAATTTTAAGCTCTGTTAGTTTAAGCCATGGATTAGTGATATTGCCTATATTTTGATTAGAGTTTTTGCACTCGGACATGATAATAGTCAGGAGGAAAGGGTGAATGGGGGACGTAGGAATGAGAGGAATTGGCACCAAGACGAATAATGGTAAGACGCAATAAAAATTAGTAACAAGGGTTAATACAAAATTGTAAACAAATTATAAAATATACACTACGGTAGATTTCACTAACGTTCGTGGACACTGTTAAATGTATGTGGATATTTGCAAAAAGTGAGGTTTATAATCTTCAAATACACTCTGTTCCGAACACATAGGAATGTTATTATTTAGAAAGTAAATAACTAATTAAACATCGCGAAGTTGCTAAAGAAGTGAGATTAATAGTGTGAACGGTGGTTTGGTTTTAGCAGGGTAAAAGAGTGTAGAGAAATGGTTTAGGAAATATGAATGGGTGTAGATATAGACTATTTGTCTTAGTTGAAGAGAGATAAAATGAGTGAAGGGATGCTTTGAGAAAAGGGAGGAAACTCCACATATTTCGGTTGGTAGATTAAAGTGTTAGATTTGGGTTAAGCAGATGTAGTGGGTTATCAGTTATGGTTTAATAAATTAGCATGTATGATTTTGGTAGTAAGCTTTTAAAGAAGAGGGTATGGTATTCAGTTAAAAACAGCAAAGGGAGATAATGTAGGATTGGGTCCCTTGCGGATTTTAAGTGAGTTGAGGGAAAAAGTATGCACGGGAAAGTCGAGATGCGTGAACACAGTTTAGGGGGGGGGGAGAGGGGGGGGACGAAGATAGGTTAGAACAGGAATTTGGCAGTGGATATTGAGACGCGCTAGGCGTAGGAAGAGAAAAGGGTTCTCTCCCGAGTGTTAAAGTTAGATTTTGTAAAACGCGCTCAGCGTAAGATTTGTGTGAGAAAAAAAACATACTCAGCGTAGGTGATCAGCAACATGTGCTGTGAATAAAAGAGAGATAGAGAAACGCTCAGTACATTACTGATCATAAATTTGTGTACGTCAGTATTTTGTGGTGATAGTATTTATTCTGAGGACAAGATAGTTGTGAAAGAAAAGGTGTATTTAGATTGAGAACAAAACAAGGTATGTTGAACATTTTTGATCTATCAGTAGTATGTGTAGCTCAGCAGACCAAGTCTGAGCAGAGAAGAATAATAGTAATAATAGATGAAATCTTGGCAAAATGACAGCCCTGGCGGTAAGACCAGTTTTCTCTCAGTGAGATATACCAAGAGACATATGAAAAGAAAAACATAGAAAAAAAAACGGTCAGCACGGAAGAGAGACAAGAAGTTTCTACCTGAAGAATTAAATGACATTGTGATAGCTGAAATAAGCAAGTAGTAAGAAGACAAGAAATTGCAGTTTTGAATATTGAATAATTGTGTTGCTGAAGAAGCTGTTGTTATGAAAGACTGCTAACCTTGTTAATAAAGTTCGACCTTTGACATCTTCACTGCTATTACTCAAGTTAATTCGTTTGAATCAACAGAGAGTATGAGAAAATATTTTTGTCAGTCTGAGAGAAGGAAGTTTGTCACATTTACCTTACTACATACTATCTACTGAAAGGGCAGTGGTCCGAACCTTCTAATACGATCCACGGCCACAATAGTACTAGTAAATAAATGCAAAACGTAATACAACTAATTCAAAACAATTCAGATAACTGAACTATGTAAACATTGTAAGAAAATTGTCACAAAACAAGCGCACCCATCCACACTGTGAATGTTAACAACAAAGTTAAGCTGCATTAAGAGAATAGACGGGCAGACATTGAGAACAAATAGATAAGCATTATCCGACAGTTACTGGTCCTACAGAGACGTCGGCTTGTGAAGTGAACAGTCACTGATAATGTTGAGGAGAGGGTTGTTGAAAATAAAAGCGATGGATTAAGCCGTGATGATGATTCATGTTGCTGAAGGCTGATATTATTGGCTGTTTCCTGCACATCTGTAGTTCTAACAAGGGGTATGTCTTGATACCCCTGATTGTGTGACAGTGTTGTCTGGCTGGTGTTTGAAGTTGTGGGTATTGATGGAAACTCAAGGTCGTAATTTGCATTAGAGGAGTAGCTGGTTGCACTCGTGTGTCGTTGATAAACCTTCTTTTTCTCTTCTTGATCGTAACTGTGTATTCTCCTCACGCAAACCAGTGGTGAATATGATGGAGGCTCCAGGGGGAGCAAAGGTCAACTCAACCAACGCAGGATTATGCAAATATGGAGTGTGAGTGTGAAGTATGAGTTAGGCGAATGGTGGACTGTTCGTGTGTTGACCCGTATAAGGCACTCATTCACTCATTACGTTAAGTCACCAATGCGGATCACTGTAGTCGTTTCAATAGTTTAATTGGACGCACACACTTGACAGATTGGGTACAGGAACATGAGTCGACATAGACAGCATAATATTGATCAATGGACTACCGTCCTAAATTAGCATTCATGAAGAATAATCTTGCAATGGAACATCTGTAAACACCAAGATCTCCATTGTTTATAAATACCGTCAGTAGACCTTACTGACCGAGCATGTCAATTAAGCAATACTGTTCAAACTTGAATCCTAAATAGGATCTCTTTCTAGCGAAGATTCCTTTAGGTACATTACAGCAAATCTCTGTGAAGATAATGTTAATTTCTTTATAATAGTGATCTCTCAATCATCACCTGATAATAAGGAAGTTTTCCCGTTCTCTGCTAATGATTTACAATAATTAGAATTCCAAAATCAATCGAATTCCACAATGGCTGCTGATTCCCGGTTGAGCATCACTCACTATACGGGTGTATAGCCAAATCTTCAATCGAAGCTTTGTTCATCAACAATAAATGATTCTACAAGGATCAGCATATTCTGTCCTCATAGTTGCTGCATATAAACATATTTAGTGCTGCTAGAGAATATGTCGTCCCGACATATTCATAGGTAAGTTCATGTAAACGTCTGCCCATCTTAAGCCTAGGAATGAACGAAGTCAGCAAAAGTACGTTCTTTTACCTGGACATAAGAAATACACTAGCAAGCACAAAAACGCTCTCCCGGCGTTATAGAATCACAACTGGGGAACTCATGGACTAAACGATCCTGGAAGAAACTATCTTCGTCCCCAGAATAACTTAAAGAGATCACAAACTCTCGGGCATCTCTCCGACATGACTTCCGCCCTAGGCCTAGACAACCGAAGAACCCCCTCACCTCTCTTCATCCGCCGAAAACACCTGACCCCCTTTCAGTACAGTACAAGAACAAATAGTTTCACTTAAACATACTAAGATATCAAGATATAAGACATATTCGTCCTACATAGACAAGCACTACACATAGATTCGGACCATAGACATTCTGAAGCAAGAACAATCTATTCCTAACCAAACACAGAATAGATTCAAGTAAGTCTAAATTCCTCCGCCGAGTTCTATCTTTAAGAACGCTACAAAGAGCGATAACTCACTGAATGACTACTTATTGCCCAATCTGAGTTTCGTCCCTCAAGACCAAAACATGCATACAAAGATGAATATATCATCATCAGACAATTAAAACATTTTACATGGTATGCGTAATCCGTGCGCCAAAAAAATATGTGCGCAACAGATTACCACACCCCCCGGGAAAAAAATGAAATCATTTTTTTTTTTCATCTGAGAGCAACATACAATAGGCTCCCAACGCATAAATACTGCGCAGATGAGAAATATCTGGAATTATTTAAGCCAGATTAATGCAAAATCTCAATCCCTCAGAGAAAGCATTTGTCTTAAGCATAAGTGTTTCCAGGGAGGTGTCACCAACGCATACTACTATACAATGATACAATGCATATAACAATTTAAGTTTAAGCATTCCAAGTACATGATTGACAAAAAGAAAAATCATCAACGAGTAATGGTGACTATATATCAATGAACGTAGTGTCATTACGAATTACAATGTGTATCTATTGTGATATAGAAAAGAAAAATCTGTTGTCGAGTTGGAAGTGTTAAGACGTCCAATACTCAACAGCTAAGTGGAATCATGTGGGCATCTAGACAGAATGTCTGCCATCACATTATCTGATCCACGGATAGCTCGTACCGAAAAATGAAAAGGTTGAAGAGCAATTGCATATCGAGTAGACCTCGAACTCTTCAAATTTTTTACTCTGGATAGCTGTAAGAGCTTTCTGATCGGTTTCTACTATAAAATGTGCGCCTAGAAGGAATCTTTGTAATTTGAGAATTGACCATACCATAGCCAACAGTTCACGGTCTAACACCGAATAATTCCTTTCTGCAGCATTAAGCTTTCTGGAAATATACATTACAGGATGCAGAGTTCCAGAGAACTCTTGCATTAGTGTCGCTCCAATCCCAGTGGATGAAGCGTCACTACGAAGAACAAATGTCTTATCTTTAGTAGGCAACACTAAAATAGGTGCAGTAGAAAACATAGTTTTAATCTTATCCAAAGAGGATTGACATTCTTGAGTCCAATGGACTATATTAGGAGACTCTTTCTTTAGCAAGGTAGAAAGAGGTGCCATGATTGAGGACAGATTCGGAATGAATCGTCCATAGAATTGTATAAGACCTAAGAGACTTCGCACTTGCTTTTTAGTCTTAGGAATAGAAATGTTAAGTATTTTACTTGTATTATGGTCCTCTGTTTTTAGGAAACCATGGCCGACCCGGTGACCTAAAAAAGAAATTTCACTAAAACCAATGCAGGCTTTAGATGGTTTCGCTGTCAGGTTATACTCGCGTAGAGTAGATAGCAATTTAACTAACCCTGAATAGTGATCTTCCCAAGTATCGCTGAAAAGACAGATGTCGTCTATGTACACAATGACATCTGACCGATAGGATAGAATTCTACGCATCATGCGTACGAACGTAGCTGGTGCGTTCATAAGGCCGAAAGGCATAAAATTCCATTGAAAAAGGCCTTTAGGTGTAGAAAAAGCAGTAAAAGGTTTGGCGCGTTCAGATAGAGGAACTTGCCAATATCCTTTAGACAAATCTAGTTTAGTGAAAACATGCGATTTAGAAAGCTTAGTAAGTAGCTCTTCTAGTAAAGGCATAGGTTCAGCATCAAACTTCGTGACTTGATTCAATTATTTTTAAATCTATCATCTCATCCACTCCTTTTCAACCTGTGCTTGAAAATGTATAGGAATAGGATAAGGTCTGACTCTAATAGGATTATGGTCAGTTAGAATAATGTCATGTTCAATGACGTGAGTTTGTCCAGGAATGTCAGTAAGGACATCCTGAAATGTTTGTAACATAGCCGAAACTTGTCGCTGTTCTCCTAGAGATAAATCGGGAGAAACAGTAACATTTTTCCATCATTCACTAGAATGAAGTGGAATCATCGGAAGCGGAAGATTAACATCCGAAAAACTTGTTTCCTCATCCTGTATTACAGACAGTGATGAGTAATGACCATGTTGGACAGGTGAATCGTCCGTTGCCTGGAAAATAGGCTGTAAATAATCCGGACGTTCATGGAATTCCGTAAGCATATTGATGTGGAAGGTTTTACGCTTCCCATCAATATCGACAATGTAGTCAACATCGGAAATTTTCGAGATTATATCGTACGGACCTTTCCAAGAAATAAGTAGTCTGTTTTCCCTACAAGGTAGCAAAACAAATGCTTTGTCACCAGGACAAAGTTGTCGTAAGGTTCTTTTTTTATTGGCAAATTGTCTTGCTTTCTCCTTAGCAAACTCAGAAGAAGAAGTTGCCAATTTGCATGCTTCGATAATCTTTTGTCTTAGCGCGATGACATATTCGTAAGAAGATTTTGTGTCATCGGTAATATTATCAGCAGTTATGAGATCATGAAGCAAAGACATAGGGCCACGCGGTCGCGCGCCAAAGAAAGTTCAAAGGGAGAAAATCCTGTATGTTCATTGGGGACCTCTCTAAGCGAAGAGGGCCGCGGGTAAAACCCTATCCCAATCTTGAGGATGATCCTCAGTTATCTTCCCTAGTAAGTTTTTGAGTGTTCTATTAAGGCGTTCTACCATCCCATTCGACATTGGGTGATAGATACTGCTCAAAGATCTCGCTATCTGGAGAGTAGACATTACTTGAGACATGGTATCCGATATTAGTTGGGTGCCATGATCTGATAATATTTCTCCGGGAAATCCCAGACGAGAAAATATAAGCCAAAGAGCATCTGCAATGTCAGCAGTAGTAATGCTCTTCAGAGGGATAGCCTCTGGCCAACGTGTGCACATGTCCACACACGTTAAGATAAACTGATGTCCTCTAGCAGATTTGATCTTAAATGGACCAATGATGTCTATCGCCATTTTCTGAAATGGTCTAATAGGAATGTCTGCAGCCTGAATAGGTGCAGCATGGCGTGGACCTTTGGATTTGACTTCTTGACATATTTTACAAGATCGACAATAGATCCGTATGTCCTTGTTGACAAAAGGCCAAAAGAAAGCCGCAAGAACTCTTGACTTTGTACGGGAAAAACCCATATGTCTAGCACACTGAGAGTCGTGTGCGTGTTGTAATATTTTAACTCTCAAATTCTTGGGTACAAGAATCTGAGAATGACTTGACTTGTTGGAGTTTTGCACCATACGTACAAGTACGCCATTCTTCATTGTAATCCAAGATTTACTCTTTGAATCTTTATTCGGATCACCTTTTGTTGCAAGAGTGAAGAATTTCTTTAGAGTCGGATCCTCTTCTTGCTGTTTTATAAATGAGTCACGCGAAATCACAAAGGGATCATCTTGGTTATGCACTTCATTATCTTCAATAGATGAAGTTTCGGGCATATTGAGAGCTTGAGCTCTAGTGACTACAGCATTAGCAGTTTGAATATTTTGTTTTTCCCAAACGGAAATTTGTTGTGGAGTGCATTCTTTGACTCCGTGAATACAACCGATGATAAGATCAGCGATCGGATTCGGCAGAAGACATGCGTGTACATCTCCTGTAAAGAAAGGAGTAGCGATCCTAATGATAGCAGTAGAGTATTTCTCTAAGGTGCCGCCAAATGTTACACATTTGACTACTTTGCCTGTAGCACGAGAAGGATCTATGAGTGACTGCCTAACACCAATTGTGGTGCATCCAGAATCAAAAAGCAATGAAACTGGATTGTCATTTACTAAACCTTTGTGTAAGACAAGAGAACCTCTTCCATCATGCGCGATTGACGCGGGAAGAGCGGGAAGAGGATGGCCACAAATTAAAGTGGACACCGTAGTTGGTTCGAATAATGTTTTGCATTGGGGGCACTGAGATGCTCTCCCAAAATCGAAAGCGGCACATGCCATATTGTTAGAGTCATCATTATCTTTATTTTGTTTATAGGCATCATGGGACTCTTGCTGTGCAGAGTTTGCATGATAATGAGATTTTTGTTTTTTATGTTGGGGTCTACCTCTGTTATTATTACCCCTGTAATTATCATTGTTTCCTCTATTGTAACCCCTATTTGGGTTTGAGTCATAATTCCCCTGGTTACTATTATCATATTCATTATAATGAGTATCTCTGTAATTATGATCTTGTTGTCTCCATGATGGAAAACTAGGATAGTTTCTATAATGACTTCCTTTGCGGAAGTTCCTATAATTATGACCACCCCTGAATCGAGGGCTGTCGGCTCGTCTCCAGATATTCGAAGAAGAACCCTGAAATGATTGGTTACCTTGGTTCTGATAACTGTTATGGTTACCCTTTTTTATTAAACCTGTTTTGAGGTCCTTGGAATTTGTGTGAGTAATTAGGGTTGTATGGTGTTGCTGATGCAACTGGCATACCTTCCTTAACCTTAGTATTGCTAATAGCTACATCTGGGTGTGCAGTGACGTATTGGGTACAATATTCTTCCATTTCTTTTAGTGTTTTAGGTTTCCGCTCATGTAGGAATTCAAGGAATGGTTTACTAATGCTTGACATAATCTTGTCCCTGAGCAATAAATCCATAAGTGCTTCATAAGTCTTTTCTGTTTTGGACAGTTCAATCCAACGATTAAATGTAAGACGTGTCCTTGCAATGAATTCTGAGAATTCTACCCCTGATTCAGGTACCATTCTTTTAAACAAAATACGGTAACCTTCCTCAGATAACTGGTATTTCTTTATCAAGGCTGCCCTAATAACCTCATAATTATCCTTGTCAGTTTCTTCAACCAAACTTAAACTCGTCAGAGAATCACCTTTTAAATTCTCAGACAACTGATTAGCATATTGTGATTTCTCCACATTATGAGCTCGACAAGCACGTTCAAATCTATCAAGCCAGAATGTTATATCATCACTGGCAGAATTGAACGCTGGTACCTTGACCTTGTAAGTAAAGGGTTTACCACTAGATGACTGATTGACATTACTCATGTTTGTCAATTTCAACTTTTCTAACTCAAATGCTAAAAGTTCTTTCTGATGTTCATGTTCTCTCATTGCTCTTTTCTCCTCAGCTTCAGCTTCTTTGTCTAATCTCTTTTGTTCAGCCTCTTTGTCTAAACTCTTTTGTTCAGCTTCTCTGTCTAACTTCTTTTGTTCAGCTTCTCTGTCTAATCTCTTTTGTTCAGCTTCTTTGTCTAATCTCTTTTGTTCAGCTTCTCTGTCTAATCTTCTCTGCTCAGCATCAGCTTCTTTGTCTAATCTCTTTTGTTCAGCTTCTTTGTTTTGTTTTTCAAATTCCATTTGGAATCTCCTTTCCTCAACCTGCATCTGCAGTTTTTTTTTTTTCAAATTCTATTTCCATTTTTCTATCCTCACTTTTTTGTTTCATTTCCTCACTTTTTTGTTTCATTTCCTCAGCTTTAAGTGCTTTATCATATTGACTGGTAGCATACTCCTCCAACTTATCTCCAGTCTTGCCTAGAGATTTCCCTAACTCAATAAAGTGTTCCAATGTAGACATGATGTCTAATAATGATAGCAATCAGTTGACACAAAAATGTAATCTATATTTCAAAGTAATGTAAACACAAGCTCTTAATAATTTGATCAATCAGCTCCTTATCCCAAACTATGTGGGGAAACAAGCCTTTAGTAAGGTCTTGTATAATCAACTGTGTACCAACCAATTACTAAAAATCATCAGTTGACTTTTTCTTATAAATTCATATGATCAAATATATTTTAAATAGTGTATGTCGATCAATAACACAACAAAACAATTATACAAGAGAACAGGAAACCTTTGCAGAAATCAAATAAATCAAATAGGAAAAATAAAAAAAAATGATCCCAGAATCTGTTATGATATCTGCAATAGAATGAACAAGACAAATAACGCCACAGTGTATGAACATAAATTGTGTATAAAACTGAAACATAGCAAAGGGTAGACCAACAAATTCAAACAAATCAAACAAAACTAAGGAACACAACATTATTAACAAAAACAACGAAGAAAAGACCACCTCATCACAACTAACCAAAAATAGCACCAGATGTTGCCAGCAAATTCCCAATCAAGAAAATTGCTCCCTGTAGAACGCTAATATAAGCCCTATGTTACTTGGGAAATCTTATATTAGACACACGAATAATATGCAAACATTAAACATAAATACATATATACAAATAACATGTAAACATCAATAGCATAAATGCATACATTAATTAATTAAATGTGTTGTGGTTGGAATGTGTTGTAAAGTATGCTCAGTATAAATGGTACAGCTTTTTAATTCAACTAACTGCCACTTTTAATCAATTTCAATCTTTGATTTATTTTATTACACTGTTCTTAAATATTAAAGTTCAACACAATAGCAGAACATAAGAAGATCCATCGATGAAAATAGGCTTCTAAGTTCAATACTTCTGCTAACACAGTTAACTTGCTTGCCAATGTTCTGTGTAATGCTGTAATGTTCACTTGTAAACAACTTGCCGTGCTACGCTGTCTGTTATATGAAATAATGCCTGTACCGAGCAAAATGTCAACAGTGGTGACCTAGATACCGTTACACTTGTCATAACAGGTCAAGCTGACATCGACTGTATAGTTGTCCTATTGGTGTTGATGTGTGTCACATTTGGCCAAAATAAATGTTCTTGAAACACTAGGTGACTTCCACTTTGTAGACTGCGAAGGCTGGACCCAGGAAACTGGCCTACCACGTTGATAAACCTTCTTTTTCTCTTCTTGATCGTAACTGTGTATTCTCCTCACGCAAACCAGTGGTGAATATGATGGAGGCTCCAGGGGGAGCAAAGGTCAACTCAACCAACGCAGGATTATGCAAATATGGAGAGTGAGTGTGAAGTGTGAGTTAGGCGAATGGTGGACTGTTCGTGTGTTGACCCGTATAAGGCACTCATTCACTCATTACGTTAAGTCACCAATGCGGATCACTGTAGTCGTTTCAATAGTTTAATTGGACGCACACACTTGACAGATTGGGTACAGGAACATGAGTCGACATAGACAGCATAATATTGATCAATGGACTACCGTCCTAAATTAGCATTCATGAAGAATAATCTTGCAATGGAACATCTGTAAACACCAAGATCTCCATTGTTTATAAATACCGTCAGTAGACCTTACTGACCGAGCATGTCAATTAAGCAATACTGTTCAAACTTGAATCCTAAACAGGATCTCTTTCTAGCGAAGATTCCTTTAGGTACATTACAGCAAATCTCTGTGAAGATAATGTTAATTTCTTTATAATAGTGATCTCTCAATCATCACCTGATAATAAGGAAGTTTTCCCGTTCTCTGCTAATGATTTACAATAAGTAGAATTCCAAAATCAATCGAATTCCACAATGGCTGCTGATTCCCGGTTGAGCATCACTCACTATACGGGTGTATAGCCAAATCTTCAATCGAAGCTTTGTTCATCAACAATAAATGATTCTACAAGGATCAGCATATTCTGTCCTCATAGTTGCTGCATATAAACATATTTAGTGCTGCTAGAGAATATGTCGTCCCGACATATTCATAGGTAAGTTCATGTAAACGTCTGCCCATCTTAAGCCTAGGAATGAACGAAGTCAGCAAAAGTACGTTCTTTTACCTGGACATAAGAAATACACTAGCAAGCACAAAAACGCTCTCCCGGCGTTATAGAATCACAACTGGGGAACTCATGGACTAAACGATCCTGGAAGAAACTATCTTCGTCCCCAGAATAACTTAAAGAGATCACAAACTCTCGGGCATCTCTCCGACATGACTTCCGCCCTAGGCCTAGACAACCGAAGAACCCCCTCACCTCTCTTCATCCGCCGAAAACACCTGACCCCCTTTCAGTTCAGTACAAGAACAAATAGTTCCACTTAAACATACTAAGATATCAAGATATAAGACATATTCGTCCTACATAGACAAGCACTACACATAGATTCGGACCATAGACATTCTGAAGCAAGAACAATCTATTCCTAACCAAACACAGAATAGATTCAAGTAAGTCTAAATTCCTCCGCCGAGTTCTATCTTTAAGAACGCTACAAAGAGCGATAACTCACAGAATGACTACTTATTGCCCAATCTGAGTTTCGTCCCTCAAGACCAAAACATGCATACAAAGATGAATATATCATCATCAGACAATTAAAACATTTTACATGGTATGCGTAATCCGTGCGCCAAAAAAATATGTGCGCATTAGTCGTTTAGAAGGATACTTGGATGCTGATGTGCTGGTTGTGCCTCTGGGGGTGTTTTCTGGATGTTTGATGTTTGTCGCCAACATACTGGTTCCTTGATCGGATAAGGAAATATCGCCGCTATAAAGATTCTTCTTAGGAGCTCCAGATGTGGCAAGGAACGAGGAGTGTTCTATAAATGTATGGTGGTGTCTGATGCAATGCTTTTTCAATTTCTTGTTAATCTCAACAGATTTCCGATAATGTGAGCGAACTAGAGGTATAATAGATGAAAAGCATATATTTGCATTTGGAAACAGGAACTGGAAGTTAGATGTGATTAGATTTAGCTCTGTTTGAAGGAAGAGATACCAGCAGAATGGAAGGGAGGATATCTGGTTAAGTTGCCTAAGAAGGGAAATTTACAAGAGTGCACACATTATAGAGGAATAATGTTACTATCAGTGCCAGGAAAAGTATTAAACAGGATTATCCTTGAGAGATTAAAAGAGTCCATAGACAAGAAACTGAGAGATGAACAAGCAGGTTTTCGACAAAACAGATCATGTACAAACCAGATAGCCACTTTGAGAATAATAGTTGAACAAAGTCTGGAATGGAAATCACCACTATACATCGGATTTGTGGACTATGAAAAGGCATTTGACAGTGTAATCACTTTGGAAATTGATGAGGCATTATGGAGTTCCCCTGGAGATCATTAATTTAATAAAGAAAACATGTGTAGACATGCAGAGTTCTTTACGAAGGACAGCTTACAGAACCTTTTGGGATAAGAACAGGAGTGCGACAGGGATGCCTCTTGTCTCCATTTCTTTTCTTACTAGCAATAGACTGGGTTATGAGATCATCAACAACACACAACAGAAATGGAATCCAGTGGACTCTTGACTAAGCAGTTGGATGATCTGGATTTTGCTGATGACTTGGCTTTTCTGTCCCATAACCGTAAACCGTCGGCGTCTGTGGCCTAATGGATAAGAACGCAGTTTCATAATCCAGATATACCAGGTTCGAAATCTGCTGCAGGCGGTTTGGTAGCAGATCGCTTTGTGTGGATTTTTAACAATGGTATAAGCGCCGTACTGTTCAGAAAGCAATGGCAAACTACTGAATGAAAAAAATTGCCTAGAAAAATCACAAACAGCCAATAAAAGCTGGGGTTGATTGCCACGTCCTGTAAAGGATAAGCAACTAACTTTTTTTTAAAACCGTAATCAGATGCAGGACAAATTGAAAACACTCGATGAGAGGTCACAGCAATTGGGTCTGAAAATACACAGGGAAAAGACAAAAATAATGAGAATAAATGCAGGTAATGATAACAGAGTTGAACTTGAAGAAACACCAATACAAGATGTAGAATCGTACACATATCTTGGCAGCAATATAGACAAAGTTGGAGGAACAGACAGTGATATCAAACTAAGAATACAAAAAGCAAGAGGAGCTTTCAATATTTCATTGCATTGGGAAATAAATGGAGATCAAGAGAAATCGGATCCAACCCGAAAATAAGAATCTTCAACTCAAATGTGAAGTCAGTCCTTGTTATGATTAAAATTCATAACATGTCTGTGGACATCAAAATGGTTCGACAAAGGATTCATATTTGTTTATTATCGGTAGTCCGTGGTAACAGGAAGTTACGTCACTACTTCGAGGTTCCGTTAGCAGAAAATACGGTCGGTATCTCCAAAAGTGTACGATTGTCTGCTAGGGTTTTCTCTATGTTTCATTGTGGAAGGTGGACGTAGGTTTCTGAGCTCCTGAGAATTATAGTATTTCTTGACATATTCCTAAGTATTCCATCACTGGATCATCCATATACCTCCGTGAGATGATGCCAGTATATTTGTAAAAGGAATTATGATTTCTGTGAACAACGTGAGTTGAAATATATTAAAATGTGTAAATCTGTCGAGGACGGTGTTCGAGCTACAGAGCTAGAATGAAGACGATATATGTAACGTCATTATATATATATATATATATATATATATATATATATATATATATATATATATATATATATATATATATATATATATATTATATATATATATATATATATATATATATATATATATATATATATATATATGAATTTCAAGATTATCGTTTGGAGCAGTACAATAAACTGTGTTGCTTTTGTGATGACATTTACGAGTTCGTGTTGAAGGGCTGAGTGTCTGGTCTACTAATTTTACCCATAGTTGAACATTGGCCAGAGTAGCAGAGTGTCTACTCCGAATATTAAAACAATCAGATAAAGACACGCAACAGTCCTATTGTATGGCTCTAAGAAATGGAGAACAACAAAGACAACTACCAAAACGCTACAGACTTTCATAAATGGGTGCTTGCGTAGAATAGAGGGATTAAAATGGTATGACAAGGTTACCAACGTGGAACTGATGACAAGAACTAGACAAGTGCCAGTGGAACAAGAGATGAGAAGAAGACGATGGCGATGGATAGGACACACACTGAGGAAACTTGTTGATAGTATTACAAGGCGGTCCTTGTTCTGGAACCCCTAGGGCAAGAGAGGCAGAGGTAGACCAAGAAGCACATGGAGAAGAGAGCTGGAAACAGAGGTGAAAATGATAAGAAGAACGTGGAAAGAATTTGAGATGATGGCACGTGACAGGACTTGGCATGTGCTTGATGAAGGCCTATGCTCCTTTGGGAGTGGAAGGTTATGAATGAATGAATATCATTTTATACGAAATTGTTGTGGACAGCTGTATTTTGGAAACCCAAAGAATTAGTCGATTTTCAGAACACTTCAGTTTTCAGATAAAACGAAACGCACCTGTATTTAGTGCATGTATTGAGCCTGGGAAAAATATGGAAACTGGTCGTTAGAGGCAAGAATGAATTAAGAAAGGTTTCATGAGTGTGAATAATGAAACTAAAGTTTAATAATTAACTGAAATTAAATAATTTTTTTATTTATTGTTTGACATTACTGAGACGCCAATGAAGGATTTGAACATGTTAGTAAAGATATGTAACAAAGTCACGCAAGGCGACATATACAAGGAAACATGGCAAAGAAATATAAGACGCTATTAATAGATGAGGAGAATATGACGGCCATTGACAGGACACACATTGAGGAACATGTGATAGCGTCACAAGGTGGTTCTTGTTCTGGAATCCTCAGGGTAAGAGAGGAGGAGGTAGACCTACAAAACACACGGAGAAGAGAACTGGAGACGGAAATGAAAACGATGAGGTAGACATGGAAAGATCTTGAGATGGCACGTGACAGGAGGACTGGGCATGTGTTTGTTGAAGGCCTATGCTCCTTGGGGAGCTAATAGCTATTGACTGATTCAGTGATTAATAGAAGATGCTATTATTCATGTATCACCTTTTAACCTCCTGAGGAGCAAATGCCTTTAATAAACTCATGCCACACCTTCCTGTCATACTCCACTAACTGAAGGTCTGTCCGCGCCTTCGTTATCCCTTCATGTCTTCTCTGTATGTGCATGTTTTTTTTTTTTTTTTTTGGGGGGGGGGGGGGGGGGTGTCTTACTCTATTTCTCTGACCCCAGAGATTATGCATGGAGGTATATCTGGAGTCATCTTTATATGTCAACCAGCAATGCACAATGCTACAGTATATGTACGGGGAAGTGAACCTCTGTCTGTGAGGCTAATTACATCCTGATTGACTCTTGACATCATCCACACACTTCCAGGGATTCCCTCTGTGCTGAAACTTGTTGAAAACCCAGCATTGCACACTAAGCTTAGAGAAGTCACTTGAGCCCCATGCATAATTCTTTTACTTGGTTGACTGCATGCAGGAGGATCTCACTACGGGCCCAGTGATAGGCAGGGGAAGCTAAGAAGTGGCTCTGTGCAGGATGTGACAATTCTTTGGGAGAGCCCAGAACCAGAGCACAGTCTTTTATCTCTGCATAGTTGGAGAGTCCCCTTAGATGGCAGGGAATGCACAGTATGCCACGCACTTCTTACTCCTAGCTTGGGACCAGATGTGAAGATCCTTTAAATGCAAACCAAGCTGGAGAAAATGGAGATCACTTCAACTCAACACGTTTCGAAATGGCAGAAAGGCCTGTATCTACAGTGTAGATAATACCAAGGAGTCTTCAACTTGGTATTGGCTGCTGAAGAGCGAGAAGCTCAGCAGCACTAGTTAAACAACAACAACAACAACCCTAGGGATCCCATTACAAGGACTGCCTTGTTTGTCTCACCCAATTTCTCTTACCCTAAAGGGATTCCAGAACAAGGACTGCCTTGTTATACTATCACCTGGTTTCCTCAAAGTGTCTATCCTAACCAACACTTGTATTTTCTCCTTAAACATAAATAACACATAAGGAAGGGAAACCCGAGGCCTGTAAACAGTAAATTAATATTAGACAAACATAAAGGTATGTTTTCAGGCACTCGTAAGAAATAAAGAAGTAGAACACTTGGACAACAGAAAAACAACAGACGTGAGTGGCTTACCCAGGGTTCGAACCCCGTACCTTCCGTACGACAACTCCGCCTAGCTATCAAGCGAATCACACTGACCCCACGGCCAGCTAGGCATCCCCAAAAAAAGATGCTTTGCTGGCTATTTATCAGTACGAAACACACAAGATAACACCGGAAGTATACAGTGGGCAACTCAGCCCTTAAATGACGCAATCACTTCTGTTGTTCTCCTATTAACAGTATGTGTCAGTCCAAACAAGACAAAGACCTTGATACTGGGTCCAGTAAATAGTAGAAGACTTAAGGACATTAGTATAGAACAGAGGGTAGGTTTCTGGTATTGTATAAACATAAATAACACATAAGGAAGGGAAACCCGAGGCCTGTAAACAGTAAATTAATATTAGACAAACATAAGGTATGTTTTCAGGCACTCGTAAGAAATAAAGAAGTAGAACACTTGGACAACAGAAAAACAACAGACGTGAGTGGCTTACCCAGGGTTCGAACCCCGTACCTTCCGTACGACAACTCCACCTAGCTATCAAGCGAATCACACTGACCCCACGGCCAGCTAGGCATCCCCAAAAAAAGATGCTTTGCTGGCTATTTATCAGTACGAAACACACAAGATAACACCGGAAGTATACAGTGGGCAACTCAGCCCTTAAATGACGCAATCACTTCTGTTGTTCTCCTATTAACAGTATGTGTCAGTCCAAACAAGACAAAGACCTTGATACTGGGTCCAGTAAATAGTAGAAGACTTAAGGACATTAGTATAGAACAGAGGGTAGGTTTCTGGTATTGTATAAACATAAATAACACATAAAGAAGGGAAACCCGAGGCCTGTAAACAGTAAATTAATATTAGACAAACATAAAGGTATGTTTTCAGGCACTCGTAAGAAATAAAGAAGTAGAACACTTGGACAACAGAAAAACAACAGACGTGAGTGGCTTACCCAGGGTTCGAACCCCGTACCTTCCGTACGACAACTCCGCCTAGCTATCAAGCGAATCACACTGACCCCACGGCCAGCTAGGCATCCCCAAAAAAAGATGCTTTGCTGGCTATTTATCAGTACGAATTTTTAGTAGTCACCGTAGA
Organism: Oreohelix idahoensis; assembly: GCA_024509875.1. Lineage (NCBI taxonomy): Eukaryota > Metazoa > Mollusca > Gastropoda > Stylommatophora > Oreohelicidae > Oreohelix > Oreohelix idahoensis. Next base: position 37,890 of record JAMPIV010021024.1, on the reverse strand, counting down.
TGAAAGGAATTGAGCCTTCTTCCTTGCTTAAATCTATGCTGCTGCCAAAATATATGTACAAGTTCACATCTTGTAAGGATGTATATCCAAGTTCAGTCTGGTTATCATCTGCTGCATTTATTCTCATAATCTCTCCCCGCCTGTGTACTGTCAGACGCTACAGTTGTGAGAACACGGGACATGAAGTCTGTGACGGCCTATACTGCTTGTGGAGCTGAAGAGCTATTGTTATACAAAGTCGACATCACTGCACTCCGGGCAAACCCATAGGTGCTCAGCCTCCCTCAGTGTATGTTGAAGAGTGTGAATGCTAACTGTTCCTGTAGCTCGTTGGTTATATACAGACGGATGCATCCTCTCATTCGTCCATCTCTGCTGGTCTTACGTTTGATGCCAACTTCCAACAGCCTTAACCTTGATGATTCATCTATTGCAGTGTCATTCTCTAACAGTTGAGTATTAATGACTGAATTGTTGTGACCCTCTGACCAACTACGCTCATGGTGTCATGCATCTCATTGTAGCGAGATTTGGTACCACTTGCTTCGTTTGTGAAAAAATGTGTAACGCGACACACACACACACAGCGCAGGGATAACACGCGACGGATTTTGCTTTGAAGTTTGAAGAAGGCGGAAAAATGTGAATTACGTTTAGCCGGACGGTATTGAAGAAGGTAGGAAATAGCGAATATAGGAATGGCCGACTTTAAAAGTTTGCATTTACAGGAAATTAAATTTAAAGCTACAAGAGAACGCCTGGTTGGAATACATTTAAATAATAATAATTCACCAAAGGAGATAGACTATAAATGATATCCAAAAGGATATTATTCAAATATAAATAGTTTTAAAAATAATTAACATTTTTCATCGTCATCACATCTGCTAAAAGTTAGCTAATAATCTTTAAAAATTTATTATAACTACATGCCTAAACGGATTTTGATAAAACTTAGATAGAATGAAAGCCTCATATGGGGAAAATGAAAGGGATAAAAACGAAAATTGTATCGGACTTTAGGAGGTGCTTTCTCGTACGGGAGTGAAGGCCAAATATAAGGACAGAGCAGGGCGTTGAAAATCACACACACCAAATCCAGAAGCCAGAGTGAGAAACTGGAAGACAGTATCTGCAAGAAAAGTTCTTTTTTCACGCTTCATGCAGGGCAGATTAACTTCAACCAATACAGCCTCACCGTGAGCTTATTAATCATAAGAGGGTATGTAAGTTTATTAAAGATATATATATGACTAATATCATTTTATTTCAGATTTTATTTACGATTTGATTGTATCAGACATGATAAAAAGGGAATAACGCTAACCAGAGATAACCTCCACCGGCATAGTCAGGAAGCATAACCATTAATTGGTTAGCCAAATATATCATGGCTAGTGTTTGCCTGGAAGCTTACGACATACCAGCAAGTACAGAAGTGACTTGGCATCCATAAGTGGAAGGCAAAGGTTATATCTTACCCATGTAACATAACATGTGATTTATTCATGTATTTTGTTATTTTCTGCACAGTGGACAATATCTTATCATGCTATCTCTGTAACATTCTACCATGAATCATTCATTTGTATTCAAACACAGAAGACATGGTCGCCTCATGAACAGCAGTGGGTGGTGAGATTGTTGGAACACCATGGCCACCTATTACCTTTTGTTCCAGGTTTTTGTGATCGGGTTTTATGATCATTCCTGATCAAGCTCATGTTCGAGTTTAACAAAAGACTTGAGGACCGTTGATCCTGCTAACTGAAGCCTAGAGGTCAACCGGTCTTCATCACCTTGGTCCCCGTGGTTATGGGGCGGGCTAAAGGAAAGTCTTCCTGATCATCAGTGTGTCTCAGGAACCTCGAACAAATACCAGATGAGTTTATGTGTTATTCAATCCAACAGGTCCTGTGAGCAGTTTCTATAACGACTGTCGATAATGAGAACTAGATAGCAATATATATCAAAGATATACTGTGACAGACTTTTTGTAAATTCATTGGAAGATTCATCCAAGATTTTTTACTATTATTTATTTTAATTTGTAACTATAAATAATCATACATTTTACCATCTTCCAACATCCATTTCTCATTACAAGAATATATAGATGTACATAATAAATTATGAAATTGTACTCATTTGACTTGTTAAATTTTAAACTGTTAAATTTTGAGTTACTTTTTCTAATTTAATTATATTATCACATAGGGTTACTATAGCGAAAGTAGCAACTTATACTTCTGAAGCCTAAATCTATTGTCCAGCTCAGAGTATTCACAGCTGTAACTCACTTGTGATGCCAGTGTACTTCTCGGGCACTGGAACTTCATACTTTCTGGAGAAAGATTCTACTTCTTCTCTACCACTATTATCATACTGGGAAAACCTTTCACTACACTCATTACGGTTAAGAATCAGAAGAGCCAGGCTGCCTGCAAAATTTAGATTTGTCAAACTGTTTTATTAGAGTCCAGTGAATTCTATTTCTGTTGGTTGATGTTGCTTTCATAATCCTGTCTATAGCCAATAAGAAGAGAAATGGTGACAACAGGCATGTGCACCACGATTCAAATATAAATCTCTACGACAGGGTTTCTTGACCTTTGGTCCACAGACACATTGGGAGATCCATGAATGGATTCTAGAGGGTCCGTGTACATAAACTAAACATCTTGATTTTATTTTCACCTAAATTTTTGCCTGGAAAATTATCATAGATGTTTTCATCTACAGAAATGTATTCTTTTTAGTTTTTTTTTATTTCTGTATGACGATATGTAAGCTGGATGATTTTTGTTTGTAATAAAATGTATGTAAATATTGTAATTATGCGTCTATGTACATTCTTTCTAAAAAGAAGTATGTAGTGTAAACCGGATAATCAATGGGGTCCATAGTCTACAGCGGACAATCAAAGGGGTCCTTAGTCTACACAGAGCAATCAAAGGGGTCCGTAGTTTACACAGAGCAATCAAAGGGGTCCATAGCCTACACTGGACTACCAAAGGGGTCCGTTTGTCTATGCTGGACAATCAAAGGGGTCCATAGACTACACCGGACTATCAGCATCAAAGGGGTCCGTAGTCTACACTGGACTATCAAAGGGGTCCGTAGTTTACACTGGGCAATCAAAGGGGTCCGTAGTCTACACTGGACTATCAAAGGGGTCCATAGTCTACACTGGACTATCAAAGGGGTCCATAGTCTACACTGGACTATCAAAGGGGTCCATAGTCTACACTGGACTATCAAAGGGGTCCATAGTCTACACTGGACTATCAAAGGGGTCCATAGTCTACAATGGACTATCAAAGGGGTCCATAGTCTACACTGGGCTATCAAAGGGGTCCATAGTCTACACTGGACTATCAAAGGGGTCCATAGTCTACACTGGGCTATCAAAGGGGTCTGAAGTTTACACTGGACTATCAAAGGGGTCCGTAGTCTACACTGGACTATCAAAGGGGTCCGTAGTCTACACTGGACTATCAAAGGGGTCCGTAGTCTACACTGGACTATCAAAGGGGTCCGTAGTCTACACTGGACAATCAAATGGGTCCATAGTCTACACTGGACTATCAAAGGGGTCCGTAGTCTACACTGGACTATCAAAGGGGTCCATAGTCTACACTGGACTATCAAAGGGGTCCGTAGTCTACACTGGACAATCAAATGGGTCCATAGTCTACACTGGACTATCAAAGGGGTCCGTAGTCTACACTGGACTATCAAAGGGGTCCATAGTCTACACTGGACTATCAAAGGGGCCTATAGTCTACACCGGACTATCAAAGGGGTCCATAGTCTACACTGGACTATCAAAGGGGTCCATAGTCTACACTGGACTATCAAAGGGGCCCATAGTCTACACCGGACTATCAAAGGGGTCCATAGTCTACACTGGACTATCAAAGGGGTCCGTAGTCTACATTGGACAATCAAAGGGGTCAAAAGTCTGCACCGGACAATCAAAGGTGTCCGTAGCCTTCACCAGAAAGTCAAAGGGCTCCATGGCATAAGAATTTTTAAGAACACCTGCTCTAAGCATTCTTGATGATCATTCTGAAGAATTCTACAGGTTGCTTGGAAAATCATTCCCTACGTTTAAATTTTTTGCTTCTTCACTTCTCTGCAATTTATTTACACAAATAATAATAATAACAGCCCCTTCAGTCATAACTGACTATGGGAATGCGCCCCTGAAGTGACAGCCCTTAGCTGCTTATTTTCCAGGTGTTCCTTTTGACGTTGTTTCCTGTCTTCTTATAGTCGTGAGAGCTTCTTGTCGCCCAATCTGAGGTGGCGCCATAGAGAGCTTCATCCTCCCAGGTTGCTGGATTTATGTCCAGTGCTCTCATGTCTCTCTTACACACATCTCTGAACCTCAGCTGCAGTCGCCCAATTGTTCTTTTGCCATCTGCCAGTTGTCCGTAGAAGATATCTTTCAGGATGTGACCATCTTCCATGCGGTGGACATGGGCAAGCTAGTGTAGTCTGCACTGTCTAAGCAGTGTATACATGCTTTGAAGACCAGCACGTGACACCTCGACATTTGTCATTCATACATAACAAATGTCAAATAAAGAGAATAAAACTGTTAAATAACATGCTATGACACATTAACATTACAGCTGAACATAGAATCTGGCCTGGTCAACATGTGACCTAAAAGCAGGCAGCATTTTTTTGCTCTCCCTTGTATCATGTGTTACTGGGGCCCAAAATGGGAGTAAAGAATAGTAACACGGTACCCTACTATGCATGTCGTAAAAGGCGACGAAGGAGGGTTGGGCATGGGGCTGGTTCCCCATCCCGTAAACAACTCTGTACCACAAAAACTTAAACGAACACTATGGATAAGTCAAATATAAATCAACTCAATTGTCCAAGACAGAAGAAGGTCATCTGGAAAGGAGGCACATTAAGCAACCCGGAGAAATCCAAAAGTAGTCTGGGTTGCCGACTAACCTTTTTTCATCTAGGAAAATCTCCAGGATTGGCACCTGGAATATTCAAACTCTAAACGGACAAGGGAAAACTGCTCAACTAGCAGCAGAAATGTGGAAGTACAGGATTGATACCCTGAGTCTGTGAGACTAGGCAGAAGGGCACAAACAGGAAGAAACTGATCACAGAAGAAATGATTTTGTCATCAGGATATGAGGAGGAAAGTGCCCACCACGGTGAAGGAGTGGCTCTAATGCTGTCTAGGGAAGCACAGAAAGCATTTATAGAATGGGAAACATTGTGACCTTAACTTATAACAGCAATGTTCAAAACAGCCAAAAAGAAAATAAATATAAACATCATTCAGTGTTATTGCCCAACGAATGATAAAGATGAATCTGTGAAAGAAGAATTTTACACCAGGCTACAAAATGTCTTGGATAAAAAAAGAAGAAAGGACATCACAATTTTGATGAGGTACCAAAATGAAAAAAAAAGGAAAAGACAATCCTGGCTTTGAAGAAATCATGGGAAAACATGGATTAGGTGCATTGAATGAAAATGGAGAATTAGTCACAAAATGGATGGCTATGGCATACATGGAAAGCATTCATAAAAGTTTCGAATCTGCAGGAACTGGTGTGGATCTACTGTCCTGGTCATGCTGGGGTATGCGGTAATGAGAGAGTTGACAGACTAGCCCCAAAAGCACTCACTGTGGGGGCACTGGATAGCCAAAAGAAAATTCAAACTCAAGAAATTTACAACAGTACATAGCTATAGACAACAGTATAATGTGAAATATCTAAGCACTCAGGAAATAAGAGAAAAATTGTCATCACAGTATCCAACAAATACCAAGCACTACAACAGCTGGATGATGTAGCAGATATAGAAGACCACTGGCAACAAGTAAAAAATATATGGAGCGAGAAGAAATAAAGAAAGCCATAAAGCTTCTGAAAGATGGAAAAGCAGCTTGTCCAGATTGCATTCCAACAGAGGCCATCAAAACAGATATTGATACCTCTACAGAGATATTATACAAACTACTTGGCAAAGTCTGGGACAGAGAAGAATGACCAGCAGAATGGAAGGAAGGATATCTGATCAAGTTGCCTAAGAAGGGAAACTTACAAGTGTGCACAAATTATAGAGGAATAATGTTACTATCAGTGCCAGGAAAAAGTATTGAGAGATTAAAAGAATCCATAGACAAACAACTGAGAGTTGAACAAGCAGGTTTTCGACAAAACAGATCCTGTGCAGACCATACAGCCACATTGAGAATATTAGATGAGTAAAGTATGGAATGGAATTCACTGCTATACATTGGATTTGTGGACTATGAAAAGGCATTTGATAGTGTAGACAGAGAATCATTTTGGAGTTTTTGATGAGGCATTTTTGGAGTTCCCTTGAAGATCATTAACTTAAAAAAAGAAAACTTATAAAGACATAACATGCAGAGTTTTTTATGAAGGACAAGATACAGAACCGTTTGAGATAAGAATGGGAGTGAGACAGGATGCCTTTTGTCTCCATTTCTTTTATTACTAGCAACAGATTGGGTTATGAAAACATCAACATTACACAACAGAAATGGAATCCAGTGGAATCTGACTAAACAGCTTGATGATCTAGACTTTGCTGATGACTGGCTCTTCTGTCCCATAATCATAATCAGATGCAAGACAAAATGAAAATACTTGAGAGGTCACAACAACAAAGGTCTGAAAATACAAAGGGAAAAGACAAAGATAATGAGAATAAATGCAAGAAATTATAACAAAGTCAAACTTGAAGAAACACCACTACAAGATGCAGAATTGTACACATATCTTGGCAGCAATATAGACAAAGTTGGGGGGACAGACAGTGATTTCAAAATAAAAATACAAAAGGCAAAAGGAGCTTTCATTGCATTGGGAAACATTTGGAGATATCAGTCCAACACGAAAATGATAATCTTCAACTCAAATGCCAAGTCAGCCCTATTGTATGGCTCTGAGACACGGAGAACAACAAAAACAACCACCAAAAAGTTAACAGACATTTATAAATAGGTGCTTGCTAACAGAAAGATTGAAATCGTATGACTAAGTCACAAATTTAAAAAAACTGATGACAAGAGCCAGACAAATGCCGGTGGAACATGAGATGAAAAGAAGAAGCAGGTGATGGATAGGACACACAATGAGGAAACCTGTTGATAGCATTACAAGCCAGTTCTAGTACTGGAATCCCCAGGGAAAGAGAGGCAGAGACAGATAGAAAAACACACGGAGAACTGGAGACAAAAGTGAAAATGATGAGAAAAACTCGGAAAGAGCATGAGCAGATGGCACATGACAGCAGGACTTGACATGTGTTTGTTGAAGGTCTATGCTTCTATGGCAGTTAAAGGGTATTGATTGTACCGTCAGTTAATTGGCCATTTTAGATTTTATTAAATTTTTTTTATTATTTTGTTTCTGGAAATAAAACTTTTTAGTTAAATGTCGAATGCATTTACTGACCCTTGTCTTGACAATTGGTTCATGTGCTTCCAATAGATACATGTGAGAATATATAAATTAGTTTGGTTTGGTTTGAAGGACCATATTCATTGCACACGGACAACTCCATCAGTGCTCCGATCCCCTACCTTAGATCACATAAGCAGGATCTCAGCACAGTGCAAGAACTCCATAGCACCAGTGAGAATCCCAGTGTGTGTGTATACAGGAATCACACATTCTATAAATATTTTTGTGCTGGGTAGGTTTTCTTAATTTTGTAAATTTTGGTAACGTTCCAAGAAGTATCAGGGAGTAATCACAAAGTTGATCTAGCATTTCTAAGACCCGTCTGATGATGGTGTCTAGTGTCGACTTCAGGCCACATACTCTCACTTGTTCCAGAGATAGTACTCTCAATTGGTACCACCGACTAGTGTCACAAAAGAAGAGAACAAATACCTTCTTAAGTACTGAGTTTTCCCGACACATTCACGTGCCCCCCTCTTTTCATTCCACCATCCCATCTACCTCAGAACTTTACCCTCTCTGAGAACTAATCTTAATCCCAGTGAGCAGAAAACTTTCATTACATTTAGATTGAATAGGTTTACATTTACCTCTACATTGGTTGGAAAGGTTAACAATATATTAAGTATGTACATCATTTCTTTCATCATTCACTCCCTGCTCCATATGGAACTTGGGACTACCTCTGCTTTTGGTTCTCTTAAGAAACTTGCATAAAGCAGTCACCCGCCCTTGCAGTGGTGGTTCATGAAATCATCATTCTATATGCTGAGGTTGCCAGCCTCATATGACTTGGACATCCACTAGCAGTTTTCACATATTAATATTCGCATGTCAATATATACATATTATTTCACGTGTTAATAATGTAAAATATAGAATTATAAATGTACAACTCACCCCAAAATTGTCTCTGGGATCACAGACTCCTGGCTCAGAGAAACAGTTAAGGCACTTGTTTAAGATGCCTCTTACATGCGGTCTGGGGTGTTACTTTACAATAAGTTCCCACTCTGACTTCATGTTCAGATTCCTAGGATTCCAGTTTTCCGTGTTAATAAAGGTAGATTTTTCCTGGGATATATATATAAGCCCTCAAGATGCTCAAACCATACGGTCCGATAAATGGAATTCAGATCTTATTCTTTACTCTGGCTGTCTGGCTGCACTCTTGACGAGTTGAATTTCACATTGCTTTCACTCGACTAAAGTGTCAGGTTATTTTGCAACTTTCGTCCCACACACATTGTTGTTTACTATTAGACCAGGCTCCAATCAGAAATGTTATGTTTACATCTCAAATGCCGGCCAATAGTTACAATCATGCGTGGCTTGATGAGGTCTATTCAAAATAATTTCCTCATAGGAAAATTCTGCGTGTTATTTAAAAGGTCACTTTCCAAACATGGAAGTGTCATACATATCCGTTGATTCACGGTTATGATTGCACTACAACTCCCTACATTGTCACAAATAATGTCTTCATAACACTTCTGTCCTGAAGCTAATACAACATTCCGTCTTTGATGTGCATGTCTGTAAAATGACTGCAGACGGATAATTTATCTCCCCGTCCAGTGTGCAAACACTGACCCTCGTTTAACCATCTGGGCTGTGACTCTTCACGACAGTAATTAGTGAATCACAATAGCCATATCACCGCTAAATAAATTTGCTGGGCGCACATCGTGTTAATCCGTCACACCCAATGTTTGGTACGCAAGAATTTTACCAACATGACTGTCGGTCAATATTTCATCACCTGTCTACTCAGTAGGGATGGTCAAGTAAACAGACAAGACAAATTATTATGGAGAAGAAGTGCAAACAATGACTCTAAAATAACAATACTGCTGGAGAGGAAAAGAGAGAAAAACCCAATTATGTGACACACAGGGTGTTTGAAAAATGATATCCTATCCAACACATTTTTACGAAACAAATATCACAATAAAGAAAATTAACAACCATTTTATTACACCAAATGCTATGTGACATTGATATTACAGCTCAACATGGAATTCTGGCCTGTTTAACTCTTTCAGTCCCAAGCAAAAAAGTGGGTTTGGCCCAAGCAAAAATGGCCACCCCAGTGCGTTTTTATTGTTGTTGTTTGGAAATAATTTTTTAAAACGTTCATATGCATAAATAACTTTGTTGTTGTATATGAAACTGAAGGTAATTGGATGTACTTTACTCTTGTGCTACAAGTATAAAAGCTTTCATTGAAAAATGATTAGTTATTCAAGGTAAAATGGAGGATTTGCTCTTAAAAATAATGATTAGTTATTCAAGGTAAAATGGAGGATATGCGCTTAAAAAAATCGCTTTAAAAATCTAAAATAACAGAAACACGTTCACTCTTAAACATGTGCGGTATTTAAAAGAATGTACTTGCAGTCGGAAATGACGTTTTGGGTGGTTTGTGGGTAGTTATAATTAGAAACAGTCTCAAACAGAGGCACATATACTAAAGGCTTTTTAAAGTCGATTGGGCCAAGCGCGTCTAACCCCTGAGCCTTTATAAAGTCGATTGGGACTTAAAGAGTTAATACAAGACTTCATAACGGGCAGACATTTTTGCTCTCCCTTGGTTAATGAACTTTAAGGTGAATGAGTATAAGTGTCACATGTGATATAAAAGCAGCTCTAGATCAGGGGTAGGCAGCCAGTCAATCAGGTTCTTCCAGTACATCTCAGTGGATAATTTGGTAGACAGGCGACTGTGGCGTGATGCTGACCACATCACCCTGAGTGTGCTGATGGTCAAGAAAATAATGGGCCTAACACCCTATTCCCAATATGCCTCAATGCAAGGGGATCCCTTTAAGCGACTGTATGGGGGAAAAAAGACTTTTTAAACTAGGAACATTTCGAACTAGACCTTCCCCTGCGGTGTGCTTGAGATCAAAGGGTACTATTTTCTGCATTCCCAATGAAAACTCTCGAGCTGGCTACTAAAACATAATCGTGAACTGTATGAGAAAGGAACGTGATCTTTTCTTTGTAAGGTACATCATCCCCCCATATTTAAAATTACACAAACACACACACACACACACACATATATATATATATATATATATATATATATATATATATATATATATATATTATATATATATATATATATATATATATATATATATATATATATATATATATAGTAGATCATTAGAGGGCTCAGTGTTACTAAAGTAGATCCAAACGCTCCTTGATTGCCTTCCCCTGCTCTAGACAAATAAATGCTCCCACTCACTCACTTATTCACACAAACACTTACGCACACACATGTACAAACACATACAACATTCATCTGTCCTGATAGAAGCCATTTAGTAATTATGCTCTTTCTCCCAATTACTAACACTCAAATGCATATATATGCACACACACACAAACACACTGTACAATTTGAATTTTAAGTATACAGAAATGAAGCACAATATCATCATCATTATCCCCTTGCGCTCCTTATGGAGCATGGAACAATCCCTGCAGCTGACCCCCCTTGCAGGAAGCCTGCATCAAGCATTCACATGATCTTGTTATAGTTGTTTCTGTGTAAATCTGTTTGACATGATGAAGTTGCAAGCCCCTCCTATTTGTCATCTCGTACGGTATACCCGAGGCTGCTGTCGTCTTTTATTTATGAACATAAATAGCAAAAGATTTTTTTTTTAAAAGGGACACATTTAAAATACAGAAAAATTTATAAGCCAGTCATCTCAGGATAGTTTGACATCCCCACTTCGGCTTATCTGACACAGTTTTAGAGCTCGCAAAACCTGCATGAAGATAAAAGGGGAAAAAAAAGCCCATCATACACTGTGACTTATGTTCACTCAACACTACAGAATGTATAAAAATCTGCCCAGACAAGGCATGACAGACAACTGGTGAAAGTAATCATGACAAGAACATCAAATACAGACTTAGCAATCATGTGAATATGCCACAGCACAGCAAACTCAGCAAGGTGTTGGCATATCTCATACGCAATGATTACAAACCCACTAAAGTCAACTTCAAACCTCAGAAATGAGGTATTTGAGGAGGGTGGACCAAGTGACAAGAAGGGACAAGTTTCACAACCAGATGATACATCACAACCTCGAAACCCAGCCCCTGCAGACCACAGTGGAACAGCCCCAGTTGCGATAGGTTTGGCCAAACATGCAGAACAGAAGACTGACTCCCTCAAACAAACAAGGGAAATCAAGAGCCAAGGATCCAGACCTCCAAGATGAGCCAAATTTTCGTTGGGAGATCAACATCAGACAATCTCTGAAGGATTGAGGACTGGGCTGGAACCAGGTCAAAAGGAAGACAGTGGATAGGATAGCATGGCACTCTCTCTGGCAAACCTCTACACCCCAGGGTTAAGAGGAATGGCTAAGTAAAAGTAAGTAGTAAGTAAAGAACTTTTTCCAAGGGTTCATATTACCAGTGGGGTACAGAGAAGACAGCAAGTCATAAAAATTGTGCATACTGCGTGCACTGCACAAATAAATTTTGTATGAGATAAATATGTAAGTACGAAGTAATAAATGCATTGAAAAATCATAGATGTACGTGTATAATTTACTTCAAACTTTATATATTATTTGATTAATTTTGTGTTTTAGAAAGAACTAGCTTCAAGCTTGCTGAACAACTGATAATAACAAGTGGGACATCGGTTGTCTTTTTCATCTGCATGTCCATTTCAACACATTTTCAGAAGCTTTTCTTTCCACTCTTCCCCTCATCTCTTTATTTCCCCATGCGGCCACAAACCCTAGACACTCAGGTTCTTCATATCCAGTCTCCCTTCCACTGTCTTCCTCCCCCATTCTTCCAAGCTTAGAGCATTGTCAAAAACAAAGACTTGATGTCTCATTTCCCTTAAGGGCATGGGCCACTCCTTCCATTTTTGATGAAGGAGTGAAAAAAGTAATATGTCTTATTAGGACAAAAGGCAAGAAAAAAACTTATGTTATGGGCACAAGGACTTCGTCAGGGACAAATGAACAAAAATATAAAAGAAAGAAAGTGAGAATTAAGTTAAAAATACACGGAAAATAAATCTGACTACATCTGATACTCCGAGTTGGCTAGACTAAAAATGGCTGCCACTTCCAGAAATAGGGGGAAAAGACCAAGTATGGGGGGAAAAAACAGAAAAACTGCAAAGTACGGGAAAACAATGGGAGCCATGGTAGCACAGTGGTTAGTGCACTGGCTTCCTAGCTCGGTGGTCCATGGTTCGATCCCCAGTTAAGGTGGGATATTTTAGACCGCAAACAGCTCTGGGGTCGACCCAGCCTCATGAATTGGGTACCTAAGCAACTCTAGGAAGGTTAAGGCTGCCGGCGTGATGCTGACCACATCACCCCCTAGTGCGCCGATGGTCAAGAAAATATGGGCCTAACACCATATTCCCAATATGCCTCAATGGGCGTGTAACAGAATCCTTTACCCTTTTTACAGGAAAACAACCGAAAAACTACACCCATTTATGATGGGGAAATTACAGGATATAATCTACCATCTTCCTTCCTCAAGCATAGGAGAATGAAGAGTGTGACTAGTGAGGAAGTCACACACTTACATTTCTTTGGTGCACGAGTGTCTCAAAGCCAACTGTAAGCAAACACAGGATAAAAACCACCGATATAAACAGGTAGGCCGTACTCACGCCAGACAAAGAAAGAAAATAACTACTGTGTCCTCTGGATTGCTGTTGTAAGAGACAACTAATACGAGGCTGCATATGCAACTGGCAACCTCATCATGTCAATCAAATTGCCACATACACCACGGCTGCAACAACATATGAAGGCTTTAGTGTAGGCTTCCAAGCTATGGGGACCAACGGCAATGGTGGGTGACTCCATGCTCCGATATTCATGTATTCGATGTAAGCACTGTGCATTACGGCAAGCATGTACCATCTGAGTAATTATAACGACAATACAAGCACATGTAAGCGATCATTAAAATTACATTAAGTATTGATGTTATGTTAAAAGCGTATATATCAGTGTATACCTTTAAGACGGTTAACAGCCATTTTGCTGATAAAGCCACCGAAAAAAATATCGACAAAATGAATTGATATTCATCATTATTGATTATAATTTTATGACACCATCTGTGAACACGTACACACAATGTCAACTACCAGATGTCACCACTAATTAAATCAGAGCTGAATAAGCAGGACCTCATACTTTTTTTTTAACATTCCCTATGGAGCACGGAGTCCCCACAACAGCTGGCACACCTGGCACAAAGCCTGCAGTAATGTTTTTTTTAAGCACTTTGTTTTACCTGATGAGGACACCAGCCTCACACACACAACCTCTTGTTAGTCACTTCTTACGATATGCCAGAGAATAGGTAGATCTATTCTTTCTTTGTCTGTTCAGAGAATCACTACAGTCTATTTTACTGCTACCAACAGAATAAAGTACCCGCTACATTACAACTAGCAACAGGAGAAATTTAGAGACTACTTTATAGCTAGCAATAGGACTAGATTACAAATTACATTACAACTAGCTTACTTACTTAGTCGTTCCTCTTCTACCGAGAGGTGTAGAGGTTTGAAAAAGAGAGCGCCATACTATCCTATCGGCTGTCTTTCTCCTGGCCTGGTTCCATTCTAGTCCTCGGTCCTTCAAAGATTGTCTAATGTTGTCCTCCCAGCAGACTCTGGGTAGTCCTGGATCCCCGTCTCTTAGTTTTCCATGCTTGTCATGGTAGCTGATCTTCTCCCATTCTGCAGACATGGCCAAACCATCTTAGTTGGGACTGTTCTACTTGGGTCTGCAGGGGTTGGGATTTTAGGCCTTGACATAACGTCTAGTTGCGGACCATATCATTACAGCTAGCAACAGGACAAAATTACAGACTACTTTATAGCTGGCAATAGGATAAACTACAAACTATGTTACAGCTAGAAATATAATAATAATAAACAGACTACCTTACAGCTAGCAGTAGGAGAGAATCTACTGACTACCTTACAACTAACAATAGGATAAACAAAAAATAACCTAACTGCTAGCAACAGGATCAAGAACAAAAGACCTAACTGCTGATAATAGCATAAACAACAGATTACCTAACTGCTAGCAATATGAAAGAAGCGTTAGATGACTACCTTACAGCTAGCAGTAGTAGAGAAGCTTCCGACTACCTTATAGCTAGCTATAGGACAGAAGAGACTACCTTACAGCTAGCATTAGGAATCTATATACTACCTTACAGCTAGCAAAAGGAAAGAAGCTTAAGACTACCTTACAGCTACCAATAGGCAAGAAACTACAAGACTACCTTACAGCTAGCAATAAAACAGAAGTTACAGACTACCTTACAGCTAGCAATAGGAGAGAAGCTACAAACTACCTTACAGCTAGCAATAAGAAAGAAGCCACAAACTATCTTACAGTTATCATTAGGGCAGAAGCTACAAACTACCTTACAGCTAGAAATAAGGAGAGAAGCTACAAACTCTTACAGATAGCAATAGGAGAAGCTACAAACTACCTTACAGCTAGCAATAGGACAGAAGCTACAAACTACCTTACAGCTAGCAATAGGAGAGAAGCTACAAACTAACTTACAGCTAGCAATAGGAGAGAAGCTACAAACTACCTTACAGCTAGCAACAGGAGAGAAACTACACACTACTTTACAGCTAGCAATAGGACAAAAGTTATAGATGACATTACAGTTAGCAATAGCACATATGCTACAGACTTCATTACAGCTAGCAATAGACTAAACTGCAGACTACTTTACAGCTAGCAATAGGAGAAAAGCTGCAGACTATCTTAATGCTAGCAAATGAAGGAAGTACAGGACATAAACATTTAAAGTTTCTCCTCCATGCAACAACCATTAAAGTACACTACCTTCAATTTTGCCTCCCCTGTAGCTCCAGATACTCGTAACCCCATAGAATTCATCTCCTGTGGGGACAGTGCCTCCCTGCGATGAAAAACAACAAATTATAATGATGAGAAAGTATCTCCATGTGATGGAAAACAACAAACTATAATGACGAGAGAGTGCCTTCCTGTGATTGAAAACAACAAATGATGAGAGAGTTCCTGCCTGAGATGAGAAAACAACAAACTATAATGATGAGACAGCGTCTCCCTGTGGCAGAAAACAACAAACTATAATGACGAGAAAGTGCCTTCCTGTGATGGAAAACTACAAACTATAATGATGAGAGAGTTCCTCCCTGTGATGGCAAACAACAAACTATAATGATGACAGAGTCCCTCCCTGAGATGAGAAATATACAGCACAGTACAATACTGAAACTGTGCCTCCAGGAGATAAGAAGAAAAAAGCAGCAAATTACCAAAACTGCTTTGTTAGGACTACGCAATTTGCCAAATGATGTGTAACAATACAGTGACTACCTACCCTGTCAGCATGGAACAAGTTGATGATGACGAAAATGAATTTGGTAGGATTTAGTATCAATTTCCAACTTTTGCTCACGTAAAATATATACATTCTTAGGAGTGAACTGAGTGTCAGTTTTTGGCAACTTCATCATACAAAATAAAATGTTACAGAAACCAGAACCATAAGAGCAGGTGATTGCTTGGTGCAGGCTTTTTGTAGAAAGGGGGGGGGGCGGGGGGGGAATGTGACTTTAAACTGGGGGGGACCAGTTACCAGTGATGGTTCCATTAGGGGGGGAAAGGGGGGGGGGGGGGGGGGGGGGGGGAATGATGACTCTTAACTGGAGTTAAAGTGTTTACTCACACATTAAAAAAGGAGGGGGGGGGGGGGGAGATGACTGTTAACTGGAGGAAAAGGTTTTACTCACACATTAAAAAAGGAGGGGGGGATGAAGACTCTTAACTGGGGTTTTAAAGTGTTTAAAGTGTTCTAACACTCAAAAACATTAAAAAAAAAGGGGGAGGGGGGGGGGGGGGGGGGGGAACAATCTTGAAAAAAAAAATGGGGGGGGGGGGGGGGGGGGAATGATGACTCTTAACTGGAGTTTTTGATGCTTAATGTGTTTTACTCACACATTTAAAAAGGAGGGGGGGGGGGGAAGGATGACTCTTAACTGGAGTTAAAGTGTTTACTCACACATTAAAAAAGAAGGGGGGGGGGGGGAGGGGGAATGATGACTCTTAAACTGGAGTTAAAGTGTTTTACTCACACATTAAAAAAAAACGAACAATATGAGGAGGGGGGGGGGGGGGGGGAATGATGACTCTTAACTGGAGTTAAAGTGCTTATTCACACATTTTTAAAAAAGTACTTTAGCCTAGGAGAGGGCATGGGTCTTAACAAGAGAATCAGGTTCAAAGGGTTTTTAAAGCTTTTTTTTTATCTTAAGAGGTCTGAACTCAAGACTTACTTTATGCCTTCTTCTTTTAAAATGCTGCCACAGCTATTCTGTACGTCTTGAAAAACACAGGAGAACAAAAAATATATTTGTAACAAAGGAATAGACAAATCTATGTGACATGACATAACTGTTCTACATATCTGTAACAAAGGACAGACAAAACTACGTGACATGACATAACTGTTCAACATATTTGTAACAAAGGATAGACAAAACTACGTGACACGATATAACTGTTCTACATATCTGTAACAAAGGATGGACAAAACTATGTGACATGACATAACTGTTCTACATATTTGTAACAAAGGATAGACAAAACTACGTGACATGACATAACTGTTCTACATATTTGTAACAAAGGATAGACAAAATTATAAGTCAGAAGAGTTCAGGACCACCACTGGTGTAAGACAGGGTGATATCCTGTCACCTTATCTTTTCATACTTCTCATGGACGATGTCATCAAGGCATGTAAGGAGAGAACAAGAAAGTATTCAGTGGGGTACTGGAAGATGAGACAGGTCTGTATTTCAGAGCTGGCATTTGCTGATGATGTTGCCCTGATTGCTAAATCAGAGGCACATCTCCAATCCAACCTGCAAGTCTGGAAGGAAGAGCTGGAGAAGAGAGGGATGGTCATAAGCAGCTCTATAACAAAATCCATGGTGATATCACGAGAAGAAAGAAGACATCAGATTAAGCTGGGAGAACAGGTCCTGGAGCAGGTCGACCACTTTAAATACCTCGGAGCTATTATAGACCGAAGGGAGGCATCAAAGAAGAGTTGGCCACTCGAAAAGCAGCAGCTGGGAGACTTTTTCAGGCCATAAATCGAGGATTCCTCAGCAAGAGAGAGGTTGGTAAGAAAAAGAAGATGGCTGTATTCCGCTCCACCCAGTCTTGACATATGGACTCGAGTCATGGGCAATGACTACAACCCACAAAAGCCAGATCCAAACTTCAGAAATGAAGTATCTGAGGAAGGTGGTTGAAGTAACAAGAAGAGACATGGTCCGCAACCAGACGATACGTCAAGGCCTAAAATCCCACCCCCTGCAGATCCAAGTAGAACAGTCCCAACTAAGATGGTTTGGCCATGTCTGCAGAATGGGAGAAGATCGGCTACCACGACAAGCATGGGAAACAAAGAGCCAGGGATCCAGATCCCCAAGACGACCCAGAGTCTGCTGGGAGGACATTAGACAATCTTTGAAGGACCAATGACTAGAATGAAACCAGGCCAGGAGGAAGACAGCCGATAGGATAGTCTGGCGCTCTCTCTTCCAAACCTCTACACCTCACGGTAGAAGGGGAACGACTAAGTAAGTAAGATAGACAAAACTACATGACATGACATAACTGTTCTATATATTTGTAACAAAGGATAGACAAAACTACGTGACTTGACATAACTGTTATACATATTTGTAACAAAGGATAGCCAAAACTACGTGACATGACATTACTGTTCTATATATTTGTAACAAAGGATAGCCAAAACTATGTGACATGACATAACTGTTCTATATATTTGTAACAAAGGATAGCCAAAACTACATGACATGACATTACTGTTTTATATATTTGTAACAAAGGATAGCCAAAACTACGTGACATGACATAACTGTTCTACATATCTGTAACAAAGGATAGACAAAACTACGTGGCATGACATAACTGTTCTTCATATTTGTAACAAAGGACAGACAAAATTTATGTAAGTGACATTACATAACTGTTCTACACATCTGTAACAAAAGACAGACAAGACTACGTGAGTGACATAACTGTTCTACACATCTGTAACACCATCATCACTTGTCAACTCTCTAAGAAGCACAAGCCTTCAACAACCACAAGCCATCAACAACCACAAGCCTTCAACAACCACAAGCCTTCAACAACCACAAGCCTTCAACAACCACAAGCCTTCAACAACCACAAGCCTTCAACAACCACAAGCCTTCAACAACCACAAGCCTTCAAGAAGCACAAGCCTTCAACAACCACAAGCCTTCAACAACCACAAGCCTTCAAGAAGCACAAGCCTTCAAGAAGCACAAGCCTTCAAGAAGCACAAGCCTTCAACAACCACAAGCCTCCAACAACCACAAGCCTTCAACAACCACAAGCCTTCAACAACCACAAGCCTCCAACAACCACAAGCCTCCAACAACCACAAGCCTTCAACAACCACAAGCCTCCAACAACCACAAGCCTCCAACAACCACAAGCCTTCAAGAAGCACAAGCCTTCAAGAAGCACAAGCCTTCAACAACCACAAGCCTTCAACAACCACAAGCCTTCAAGAAGCACAAGCCTTCAAGAAGCACAAGCCTTCAACAACCACAAGCCTTCTTCTTCTTCTTCTTCTTTCGTTCGCTTGAAATATATTGTCTATATCTGCAATGTTGTTTCTTGTATAAACTTCACTGTCTTTTGTAGTTCATACAGAGGTCCATATAGTTTTGCTTCCAGTGTTATTTCTCTGGGCCAGTGGGTTTGCCTCAATATATCATATTCGGGGCAATCTTGCAGTACGTGCTCCGCTGTCTGGGGTGCCTGTCCACATGTACACATGGCTGAATTGCCATCTTGAATTTTGTATACATGTGGCTGCGGAGGCGGTTGTGTCCTGTTCTGAGGCGCAGAATGACTATTTGTTCTGATCTGTTCATAGCTTGGTAGTCATCCTGCGTTGGTGTTGGTGGCTTTCTGATAGATTTGATCATCTTTTTCTTCTGATGGTACGTAACTGGTACATCCGGTTGTTCGTCTGCAGCACCTTCTTTAGCCAGTCCGTCTGCTCTCTCGTTTCCTGGTATTCCACAATGAGACGGTATCCACTGCATGGCGACCCTGCGCTGGTTGCACAGTTCAGAAAGTAGGGCTTGTATGCCTGGCAATTTTCTGGACTGAAGTGCTTGGAGTGCTGATCTTGCATCTGTCAGGAATACTACAGGCTGTGGACCGAGATTGGTGTTCAGTAGTTTCTCAGTTGCCACCTTGATTGCCTGGACTTCTGCATCATAGTTGTTACAGAATTTCCCCGTTGGTACTCTGACCGTATCCCTAGTGTTGTTTGGGTATTCTATGTACACTCCTGCTCCTCCATTCTTTACTGCATTCTGTGCTGACCCATCCGTGTATACTCGGACCCAGAGGTCCTGTGGGTATTTATCATCCAGGAAACTGAGAGTGACTGTCCTACGTTGCACGCTGTTCTGTTCATCCCTGTCGAATATTCCTTTCACTTTTGTGTGGATGTGTACTGGTAGTCCATGCTCCTCTCTCCAAGGGGTTTGTTCTGGCACAGACTTTAGAGGGCTGTTAACTTCAGGCAGGTCTGAGGTTTGTCTACGAAATCGTTTGGCCTGGTGGATAAAGCTGCTTCTTTTCAGTCGCCCCATTGCTAGGTTTTGGAATCTGTCCTTCATTGGATGGCTCGGCATACAGAGGAACTTTTCTGCCTGTGTTAGCACTTTCGTGTCTCTGCGTTCTCTCAGTGCTTGTATCCTCCCCATTTTCTCCATCTCCACTATAGGCGTTGATTTCATTGCCCCCCCGTGATGACCCTAAGCGCCTGGTTTTGCACCTTATCTAGCTCTTGTAATGTGGTGTTTGATGCTGGACACCACGCAGCTGACCCATATTCCAGGTGTGGTCGTATGCCCTGCTGGTAAACTTTACTAAGTATTTTCCCGCTGGCTCCCCATGTGGTTCCACTTAGTTTTCTCAGGATGGCTAGCTTCCTCCTGGCCTTTGTTGCTGCCTTGTTGATGTGCTGCTTCCATGTCAGCCTATCATCGAATGTAACTCCGAGATAGGTGGGTTGTTTATCTTCTCTCAGGAGCTCTTTGTTTATCTTGATGACACCAGCTTTTTGTTTGGGAGTGTTGCGTGATAAATTCTCGCAACATCGTTTTATTTCAATATCTGTTTTATAACGCAAGGGCAACAACTGCTTGGAATTTATAGTCACTTTTCTCGGTAAGCATTTGTCTTCTCGCGTTGGTATCGAATGCAGTTAAGTTTGAGCTGTGGTCGTTTTTGCGCTGGACTGCGCATGACTTGTCTTGCTTCTTTGTCGATCGGTTTCCGCCCACGACTAGTGAAGTGAGCGATTTGGAATGGCGAAAGAGATGCCTCGTTGAAGAGGGGATCTCCGCTATTTTTTGTTCTGTCAGGGATGTGTAGTCCTCTTAATGGATATTTCGTTTAGTCGAGATAATACCTCTAGTGTTTTCCCACATGTCGGGAGGCGTGATATTTCTGTGTATTTCATGAAAGCAAGGTAAATTGACTCTTTCATTAACTCTATTGATTTTGGGTCGTGAACGATTTCGATTCATAGCCTGTCTCCGAAAGTCGTCGTCACGAGATGTTCTTTCCCAGCTCACATGTCGCTGCATGGTACTGCATCGGTTGATGCATGTACCAAGGACCATTACTTGCTACTTTGTTAAATGAACTAGGTTTAGAAAACCTTTATTATCTAGAGGATATTCTTGAGGACATTATTTATACTTCGGCAGACGTGTCTGTCTTGCTGAAGTCAAACTAAGGAGAGTGAACTGATCTCATACATCTGGTTATCTTCTGGCTGTTATAGAAAAGGATGGAGTTTTTCACCTGACTACATTTACAGCACTTTGAAATATAACATGCATCTGACTCATCATTGTAATGCTGTCTACCGTCTATTGCTGTATTGAATGTTGCTGTGATAATGACTGTTTGATGTGCCTACACATTTGCGTAACCATTTTGTCACTGTGGCGTCCACAATAAATAATGAAGAAAAACGTCAACGGCTGTTTCAAGACTCATTGACTTTATACGTCGTGAGTTTACTGACGTCCTATGTGGATTGCCCTTTTATTGTTGTATGAACATTGTTTTGACTGAACACATCTACACACTACACAAAACCAGACATGCGGATACCATCCATCATCATATGGCATCACGCATCATTTGGTGGCCATAAGCTGGTTTGATTCTGGTACTAGCAAACACGGGGTCCCTTACCCACTTCATTTTCAACAAGAATTCATCAGCATCCTTCAAGAAATTAACATTCTTCAATACAGTCAACATCTTCAAAATTTTCAAAGTACTCGGCGTTGCCCGGTAAAAGTCAAAATTTCAATTTTTTGACGGAAACAAGAATTTGACAGTACCCGGCGTTGTTACATGTTGCCGGATAACTCGGACTGCTGTTATCTTTTACGGAAGTCAAGCAAGTTGCTGCTGTCAAGGTTCCAGTGCTGTCGTTTTTTGAGAAGGTCAAGTGCCGGTTGAAACGGGTTGTTTTCTGAAGAAGGCCAAGTACCGATTTCCATCAACTTACTTTTGGATTAGAAGGTCAAGTGCCGAAACAACTCAACACACAGTATTTCAGAAGCTCTTGTACCATCGTGTTAGCAGTGGAAGCAGTTCAGATGTGCCATCATCGTTGGAGCTTCGCTCTTTAGGACGTTGATTGACATCCGTTTTTCTGCTGTTCTACGATTGGAAGCCTATAAGTTAAGTGGCCTGTTTGTATGTAAACTGTGCCCTTGTACTTCTGCTGAGTCTTCTGTGTATCATCTCATTCTATATGTTATATGTTTATATGTTATTCGTATATTTATATGTTTATATTTCAGCGGGTTCTCGGTTGGGTGGTGTCTCCGTTAGATTATGCCACGTCATAGAGGTCGTCTATTGTGAGCGTTTTCTGTAGGGTTTGCAAATTTCCGATACTGGAATTTGCTAAGCGACTTCTGTTGCTATTTATGTTAGCTGTGATGACATGTTTTAATATTGTTTTCATTATTATTTCGCATTCTTTAGTTTTGTTTTGATTTGTTTGTATTTGTTAGCCTACTCTTGTCTATAATTTAGTTTCATACAACATTTTTGTTTATACACTGTGCTGTCATGTATTTTGTTTAATTCTATCGCAGATATCGTCACATTTTTTGTGATATTTCATTAATTTCTGCTTTATTTTTAGTTGATTTCTGCGAAAGTTTTTGTATTGTTGCTGATCTTTGTTATTGTTTACATTGTTATTGTTTACATTGGTTGTATTGTTTACATTTTCAATGTTTACATTCTGCATGTGTTTACATAGTCATTGTTTACAGTTATAGTAATTAGTTAATGGGCTATGCTAATGCACTGTTACTACTACACTGATGATAAATGAATGATGAATAGTGTCGTGCACTATTGAATGAGAAGTGCACTTATGATCAAGAATGAGTGCTGATATTTCATATACAAGTTCTTTGATTGGAGACTTGTTTCCCACAGAGACTGGGATAATATAAGGTGATGTGAATATACAAGTGCTTAATTAAGACTTGTTACACTTAGGTTTGAAATAAATTAGTTAATTATTTCAGGTTTTGGACTCATATGTTAGACAACATGTCTACATTTGAGCACTTTATTGAGCAGGGTAAATTGCTTGGGAAGACTGGTGATAAGTTAGAAGAATTTGCACTGCTCGATATGATAAAGCAATGGAAGCTGAACAAAAGAAACTGCAGATGCAGGTGGATGAAAAAAGATTCCAAATGGAAATGGAAAAACAAAAAAGGGAATCAGAAGCTGAGGAGAGAAAACTCCAGCTTACATGCTAGAGGTCTGAGAATAAAAGACTTGAAAAAGAAGCTGAAAATAAAAGACTTGAAAAAGAAGCTGAAAATAAAAGACTTGAAAAAGAAGCTGAAAATGAAAGACTTCAAAATTAGGCTGAGGAAAGTAGATTACAGAGAGAGTCTGATGAGAGGAAAGCAAAAATGGAACATGAAGAAAAACTCTTAGCTTTAGAGTTGGAGAAATTGAAATTGACGAGCATGAGTAATGGTAATGATTCAAACAAGGGTTCATCTTCTGGGAAGGCTAATAATGATACTTTTAAGATTAAGTTACCAACATTTAGTCCTTCCAGTGATGACATAATGTTCTATCTGGACAGATTTGAACAAGCATGTACAGCTCATAACATAGACAAAGCAAAATATGTTTATCAGTTATCAGGGATATTGACAGGTAAAGCTCTAAGTATATTAAATATGGTGGATGAACCTGACAAGAACAATTATGAGGTTGTCAGGGCCGCTTTGTTAAAGAAATATCAGCTTAACGAAGACGGCTATCGTCTACAATTTAAAAACATATTACCTGAAAATGGAGTTGAATTCTCCGAGTTTATTGCAAGAATACGCATTACTTTCTCACGATGGGTTGAACTATCTAAGACGGAAAAAACATATGAAGGACTTATGGACTTAATACTTAGAGACAAAGTCATGTCGTCTGTCAATGAGTCTTTCCTTGCTTTCCTTCATGAACGTAAACCTAAAACAATAAAAGAAATGGAAGATTTCTGTTGCCAATACGTAACTGCGCACCCACACATAACCATGGGTAACTCTAAGGTGAAAGAAGGTTTACCAGTTGCTTCGGCAGCTCCGTATGGTCAAAACTTTGCTCGTAGATCCCAACAAAATTTTGATAGAAAGAGTAGCGGTAATTTCTGTCAAAATCATGGAAATCAATTTCATGGTGATTCTTCTTCGAAGAATTGGAGACAACCTGATAGTACTCGTTACTATCACCCTAATAATTATAAGCATTTCAAAAGAGGATATGGTAATAGAGGTTATTCCTGCCGAAGACCTCAGAACCAAACAAATAGATGTTCGCATCAATGTGAACATGATAGTAATCGTGGAAACTGGAATTCGAACCAGGATAACAATTACACTAGAGACAATAATAACTGCAGAGATAATAATAACTCTGATAACTTCAGAGGTAATAATAGTCGGGGTAGATCTCAACACAAAAAAAAGAGATATCAGCAGGCTAATGCTGTACAACAGGAAACTGAGGGAGCCTGTAATCATGTTGTTGATAGTAAAAACTTTGACGCTGTCACTGGTTCTGCTTTTGACTTTGAGAGAGCAAACAAATGCCCCCAATGCAGTACTTTATTCGAACCGGGTACCATAACTACTTTGAGTTGTGGTCACCCACTCCCCGCTCTTCCTGCTGCTGTTGCGCATGACGGGAGGGGTTCTTTAATTCTACATAAGGGTCTTGTTAATGATACTCCGGTCTCACTACTTTTCGATTCCGGATGCACCACTATTGGTGTTAGACAATCGCTTGTAGATCCATCTTGTGCTACAGGAAGGGTTATTAAATGTGTCACATTTGGCGGCACTCTAGAAAAATATCCTACTGCTGTAATTCGCATTGCCACTCCTTTCTTTACTGGAGATGTGCATGCTTGTCTCTTACCTAATCCTATTGCGGACCTTATTATTGGTCGTATTCACGGAGTTAGGGAGTGTACCCCACAGCAGATTGCTGCTTGGGAAGATAATAACATGCAAGCTACAAATGCAGTAGTTACAAGAGCACAAGCTCTACAAACACCCGAAACTTCACTGAATAGTGATAATGAAGTTGATAGCCAAGATAGTCACTTAGTAATCACTCGTGACTCTTTCATAAAATTGCAAGAAGAAGATCCTTCTTTAAAAAAATTCTTCGTTCTTGCGAAGAAAGGTGATCCGAATCAGGATACAAATAGAAAATCTTGGATTGCAATGAGAATCGGCGTACTTGTACGTATGGTACAAGATTCGACTACGTCGGCACATTCGCAAATTCTTGTTCCCAAGAGCATGAGAGTCCAAATATTGCAACATGCTCATGACTCGCAATGTGCTGGACATATGGGTTTTGCCCGTACGAAGTCGAGAGTCCTTGCGGCTTTCTTTTGGCCTTTTGTCAATAAGGACATTCGTATTTACTGCCGATCATGCAAGGTATGTCAGGAGGTCAAATCTAGAGGACCACGACATGCTGCGCCTATCCAGGCTGCTGACATTCCTATTCGGCCGTTTCAGAAAATGGCCATAGATATTATTGGCCCTTTTAAGGTCAAGTCGGCCAGAGGACATCAGTTTATCCTTACATGTGTCGATATGTGCACACGTTGGCCAGAGGCTATTCCTCTTAAGAGCATATCTACTACAGATATCGCAG
The DNA here is from genome assembly GCA_024509875.1 of Oreohelix idahoensis. NCBI lineage: Eukaryota > Metazoa > Mollusca > Gastropoda > Stylommatophora > Oreohelicidae > Oreohelix > Oreohelix idahoensis. The sequence continues at coordinate 11,972 of JAMPIV010021024.1, read as the reverse complement.
ATGCTCTTTGGTTGATATTTTCTCGCTTGGGGTTCCCCAGAGAAATATTGTCAGACCATGGCACTCAACTCATATCTGACACTATGTCACAGGTAATGTCTACCTTACATATTGAACGATCTCTCAGTAGTATCTACCATCCTATGTCTAATGGGTTAGTTGAGCGTCTGAATAGAACGCTCAAGACTTTGCTTGGTAAGATAACTGAAGATCATCCTCAAGATTGGGACAGGGTTTTACCCGCGGCTCTCTTTGCCTATAGAGAAGTCCCTAATGAACACACACAGGATTTTCTCCCTTCGAACTTGTCTTTGGCGCGCGTCCACGCGGCCCTATGTCTTTATTACACGATCTCATCACTGCCGATGATATTAGCGATGAAACTCAATCCTCATATGAGTATGTCATTGCTCTTAGACAAAAGATCATTGAGGCATGTAAGCTAGCAACTGCTTCATCAGAAATTGCTAAAGAGAAGGCAAGGCAGTTTGCTAACAAGAATAGATGTCTACGACAACTTTGTCCAGGTGACAAAGCATTCGTCCTACTCCCCAGTAGGGAAAATAGACTTCTTATTGCATGGAAAGGTCCGTATGCAATAGTCTCTCGGATTTCCGATGTTGACTATGTGGTCGATATTGATGGAAAGCATAAAACTTTCCACATAAACATGCTTTCGGAATTTCACGAACGTCCGGACTATTTGCTGCCTATTTTCCAGGCAACGGATGATGCTCCTGCACCTCACGGTCATTATTCATCCCTGTCTGTCATTCAGGATGAGGAAGCTACCTTCTCTGATGTCAACCTTCCCCTTCCAGTGGTTCCATTACATTCCACGGAATCTTGGAAAAACGTTTCTGTTTCTCCTAATCTTTCTGGTGACGAACATCGACGAGACTTGTCGATGTTACAAACATTTCAGGATGTTCTCACTGACATTCCTGGACACACAGATGTCATAGAACATGACATAATTCTTACCGACAATAATCCAATTAGGGTTAGGCCGTATCCTATTCCTATACACTTTCAGTCGCAAGTGGAAAAGGAATTGGATGAAATGATTCAATTAAATATAATTGAACCATCGACTTCACCATATTCTTCTTCCATGGTTATTGTCCGGAAGAAGGATAAGAAACATACGAATTTGCGTTGATTATCGCAAATTGAATCAGGTCACAAAGTTCGACGCTGAACCGATGCCTTTGTTAGAAGATCTACTGATTAGACTTTCTAATTCTAGATTCTTCACTAAACTTGACTTGTCTAAAGGTTATTGGCAAGTGCCTTTAGCAGAGCATGCCAAACCTCTTACTGCTTTTTCTACACCTAGGGGTCTATTTCAATGGAATGTTATGCCTTTTGGTCTCATGAACGCCCCTGCCACTTTCGTTCGCATGATGCGTCGAATTCTGTCACATCGTTCGGATGTCATCGCATACTTAGATGACATCTGTCTCTTCAGTGATACCTGGGAAGATCACTATTTAGGGTTATATGACTTACTGTCCACTCTACGTGAGAATAATTTGACAGCAAAACCTTCTAAAGCTTTTGTTGGTTTTGGTGAAATCTCTTTCCTGGGTCATCGTGTTGGTCATGGTCTCTTGAAGACAGAAGACCACAATACTTCCAAAATACTGAACATCTCTGTTCCTAAAACGAAGAAACAAGTTAGGAGTCTCTTAGGTTTAATTCAATTTTATGGGAGATTTATTCCAAATTTATCTTCGATCATGGCACCTCTATCAACATTGTTGAAGAAAGGTTCGCCTAATCTGGTCCGTTGGTCTGAAGAATGCCAATCTTCACTAGACCAAATCAAGAATATATTTTCTTCTCCTCCCATCTTAAGATTACCTACTCTTGATAGGACTTTTGTTCTTCGGAGTGATGCTTCATCCACTGGGATTGGAGCAGCACTGATGCAAGAATATGCAAATACTCTGCATCCTGTTATGTACATTTCTAGAAAACTAAATGCGGCAGAGAGGAACTACTCGGTTTTAGACCGTGAGTTGTTAGCGATGGTTGGGTCAATTCTAAAGCTACAAAGATTCCTCCTGGGCGCACATTTCATTCTAGAGACTGATCAGAAAGCTCTTACAGCTATTCAGACTAAGAATTTGAAGAGTTCGAGATCCACTCGATATGCTATAGCTCTTCAACCTTTTCACTTCACGGTACGAGCTATCCGTGGTGCGGATAATGTGATGGCTGACATTTTGTCTAGATGCCCACATGACTCCAACTAATACTTCTGTCCTATATTTCTATATATTACAGAGTCATAACACACACCTATATTTCTACAATAGATTAGCACATCTGTACTTACTTTATATGTACACACTATCGTGCTTTGTTGTCATCTTCTTCTGTTCGTTTTTTAAGATGATAGAGGAGGACTGAGTAGTTAATATAAGGGCCGTTAGTTTACTAAACAGCCACAATTATTAATAATGTATTGTACCTTATGAAGCATATTAGTTATTAATTAGCATTATATTGCTTGTACTTTCTCAGAATGTCATTGTTGAGCTGAGGACTTACCTTACGAGTTCTAGATTGTGTACTTACCCTCGGAATACCAGAGCATATGTCCTGGATCGTCATGTAGTTTAACTTTACTATGTACTTATGTCATTACATGTCAAAGAATGTACTATTTAAATTTTCCTATCAGATTTGTACATCCATTTTTAAAAACAATATTAGAGTATGCTGTTTAATGATGATTATAGTAACTTGCATACGTATATTGTGTTTACATGCTAACGTGATGTGTGTTGGTGACACCTCCCCGATGAGAATATTTTTAAGGACAAATTTATTATTCTGTTGAGGTATAATATTCCTCACCCATAACAGGCTCAATAAAATTAACCTATGTGTTTTGGCAATTTAATTTAATTAATACAGCTGCATAAGTTTCCCGTGCGTTTTGGGCCGCTTATCGCGTGCTCTTTGATATTGGAAAAAAAATATGCTCCACATTTTTTTTTTATCGGGAGGAGGTGGTGATATGTTGCGTGATAACTTCTCGCAACATCGTTTTATTTCAATATCTGTTTTATAACGCAAGGGCAACAACTGCTTGAAATCTATCGTCACTTTTCTCGGTAAGCATTTGTCTTCTCGCGTTAGTATCGAATGCAGTTAACTTTTGAGCTGTGGTCATTTTTGCGCTGGACTGCGCATGACTTGTCTTGTTGTTTGGTCGATCGGTTTCCGCCCACCACTAGTGGGGGTGAGCGATTTGGAATGGCGAAAGAGATGCCTCGTTGAAGAGGGGATCTCCGCTATTTTTTGTTCTGTCAGGGATGTGTAGTCCTCTTAATGGATATTTCGTTTATTCGAGATAATACCTCTAGTGTTTCCCACATATCGGGAGGCGTGATATTTCTGTGTATTTCATGAAAGCTAGGTAAATTGACTTTTTCATTAACTCTATCGATTTTGGGTCGTGAGCGATTTCGATTCATAGCCTGTCTCCGAAAGTCGTCGTCACGAGATGTTCTTCCCAGCTCACATGTCGCTGCATTGTACTGCATCGGTTGATGCATGTACCAAGGACCATTACTTGCTACTTTGTTAAATGAACTAGGTTTAGAAAACCTTTATTATCTAGAGGATATTCTTGAGGACATTATTTATACTTCGGCAGACGTGTCTGTCTTGCTGAAGTCAAACTAAGGAGAGTGAACTGATCTCATACATCTGGTTATCTCCTGGCTGTTATAGAAAAGGATGGGTTTTCCACCTGACTACATTTACAGCACTTTGAAATATAACATGCATCTGACTCATCATTGTAATGCTGTCTACCGTCTATTGCTGTATTGAATGTTGCTGTGATAATGACTGTTTGATGTGCCTAAACATTTGCGTAACCATTTTGTCACTGTGGCGTCCACAATAAATAATGAAGAAAAACGTCAACGGCTGTTTCAAGACTCATTGACTTTATACGTCGTGAGTTTACTGACGTCCTATGTGGATTGCCCTGTTATTGTTGTATGAACATTGTTTTGACTGAACACATCTACACACTACACAAAACTTGGTGGATTTTACCATCCTTCATCATTATGGGCATCCAACGCATCAGGGATGAAAGAGCGTTATAGTGCTGCACCTTGTCTGTGTTGAATTGCTGCTGACACACCATCTATTTGCCCATGAGGTTGTAAGGCATTCTTATATAGACTCTTATGTAGCTGTTTGGCTGGGCACATACTTTACTTGCATGGATCGATCATTGTGCACCATATTACACAGGTCATCAGCTACCTATACATATGCCACTTTATTCCATTGTAGGTAGTTCAGCAACCATGTCATTGATGTAGACTAGGAAAAGTGTGCGGGGACCGAAACCCCTTCACCTGAGGGACACAGACCATCGACCACGAGTAGAATATTTTCTTACTTCCTTGAGGCCCATCTAGTTGTACTCGGGCTCTTCTGTGTATGCAAAGTATGCTTTCACACCATTTTTACATCTTACCATTACACTCTACTCAATTTCTCAGTTTATTCAGGAAGCCCCTTTCTTTCCAAAACCTTGTCCAAATGCTTTTCTTAGATTATCACATGCTATGCATTACATAGTACCAGTTTCTTATCTTGGTAATCGCATTTTACTAATCATCTTGGGAAAGGTAAGTTGCCTGATCTTCGGTGGATATAAACACCTTGCCTAAAGCCCGCCTGCTGTGGTACAAGAAGGTTTTACACTTTCAAGGGTACCACTGTAGCCTGAGGTTTGATGAAACGTTTCCATTGTTTTGCAGGAGGCAGCTTGTAAAGGCTGATTGGTCTGTAGCTGGAATGGCATGTGGAAATCTGTCTTTTCCTGGTTTTAGGTAGTGGTATCATGACTGCTACCCTCTAGGTCTGTGGAACTCCGCCTGAGTTCAAAAAGATAATGAAGATCTGTCGCAGCTTTGTTTTTGCTGCGGTTCCCCAGTCCTTAATAATTTCATTGGACACTCCATCAACTCCTGGCGACTTTCTCATTTTCAATTTGGATATTGCAAGCTCCAGTTCTCTGAATGTGATTTTGTGTCTCCATTACACTTCACGTATATGGTTCCATCTCGTATAACTGCTGTTGTTTCTCACGAAGTCTCCTGTTTGTTCCTCTCCACAAGTTGCTTCATACAACCACAAGCCTTTCAATGAAGCAAAGTCTTCAAGAAATGCACAAGGCCTTGAACAACCACAAGCCTTCTAAAACCACAAAGCCCTTAAACAATCACAAGCCTTCAAGAAAGCTCACAAGCCTTCAAGTAGCACATAGCCTTCAACAACCCACATAGCACCCTTAAACATTCACAATTATTAGAATACAAGAAGCACAAGCCTTTCTAACAACCGACAAGCTCCTTCAGAAGCATACAAGGCCTTTCATTACAACCAAAAGCCTTCAAACAAACCACAAGCCTTCAATGAATGCACAAGCCTTCATGAAGCAAAAGCCTTCAACAAACCACAAGCCTTCAAGAAGCAACTAGCATTCAAGAAGCAACAAGCCTTCAACAAAACCACAAGGCCTGTTAAGAAGCACAAAGCCTTCAAGAAGAACGACTCTTCCAAACAACCACAAGCCTTCAAATTGAGCACAGCTGTTCAAGAAGCACAAGCCTTCAATGTAAGACACAAGCCTTCATAGAGTTCATCAATCAATTCAATTTAGAGAAAGCACAAGCTTTCACATTTAAGCACAAGCCTTCAAGAAGCACATGCCTTCAACAACCACAAAGCCTTTCATATCAACCACAAGCATCCAAAAACCAACAAAGCCTCTACAAATCCGGACGGTTTACAAGGGGCCCCCCCTTGTCCAACAATTATTACACAAGATATCCAACAATTACACAAGCCCTTCAACAACCAAACATGCCTTAAACAGCAACAAGCCTTCAAACATCACACAAGCCTCCAACCATACACAAGTATCTCCAACAACCACAAGCCTCCCAACAAACCACAAGCCTTCAAAAAGCAAACAAGCCTTTCAAGAAGCACAAGCCTCAACAACCACAAGCCTTCAAGAAGCACAAGACTTACAAGTGACAACAAAGCTTCATAGGACGCAAAACCTTCAAGAAGCACAAGCAACATTCAACACAGCACAAGCACTTCAACAAAACCACATAGCCTTCATAGAAGAACAGCCTTCAACAAACCATAGCCCCTTCAACAACGCCACAAGCCCTTCAAACATACCACAAGCCTTCCAACAACCAACAAGCCTCCAAACAACCAACAAGCCTCCCAAACAAGCTCAAAGCCTTCCACCCAAGCACAACGCCTTCAACTATCTCACATAGCCTCCAACAACCACAAAGCCTCCAACAACCACATCACAAGCCTTCACACAATCACAAGGCTCCCAACAACAACAAGGCCTTCAAACCACACAAGCCTCCAACAACCACAAGCCTCCAACAACCACAAGCCTCCAACAACCACAAGCCTCCAACAACCACAAGCCTCCAACAACCACAAGCCTCCAACAACCACAAGCCTCCAACAACCACAAGCCTCCAACAACCACAAGCCTTCAAAAAGCACAAGCCTTCAAGAAGCACAAGCCTTCAACAACCACAAGCCTTCAAGAAGCACAAGCCTTCAAGAAGCTCAAAGCCTTCCACAATACCGCCACCAAGCCTTCAAGAAGCACAAGCCTTCTACGGATGCATAACGCCTTCAAGACTGCAAAAGCCTTCAACAACAATCTAAGCCTTCATAGAAAGCACAAGCCTTCAATCATATAAAAATACATCAGATCAGCTTTCATACCCCCCACGAAGCCAACATTCATAAGGAGACTCGCTACAAGCTCTTCAATACATCCACAAGCCTTCCAACAACCACGCAAGCCCTCCAACATAACCACAAGTCCCAACACAACCACATAAGCCGTCCAAACAAACAACAAGCCTTCAACAAACCACAACTGCCTTCAAACAAACCACAAGCCTCCCCTACAACCACAATCCCCTCCAATTCAACCTCAAAGCATTCAAACAACCACAAGCCTCCAACAAAACCACAAGCCTACAACAACCACAAGTGACTCCAACAACCACAAGCCACTTCATAACATCCACAAGCCAAGTCCCTCATAGTCCCAGTGACATCACCAGTTCTAGGTCATTCTTCATTCCTTTTCATTTAAGTCCACTCACAACTGCTCTATTTCTCCATTGTGTCTCCCGCTGCCTCTCACCCCTTCCTGTGGATTCCAGAAACAAGGAGTTGACTTGTAATGCTTTCTACAGGTTTCCTAAATGTGTGATACCAATCTCATCCCGCACAATCGATCTTCGTGCTGGCTGCGATTTCGGTGTGTGTACGAGCTTGGCAACCGTGCTCGTGCGTTGATCCGTTGTCGCGCATGTCATTGTGGTCTGGCATCGAGGGGGGCTTCGTTTGGTGATGCTTGGGCATACCCATTTCTAATCCTTCTATTTTTTTATGCAAGCATCCATTTATGAAATGTCTGTGTCAGCTTTTCGGATTGTTTGTTGATGCTATCACTGCGCTTCACGTGGCCATAGACAAGAGAAGGCTGGAGACTTGGTCATAATCAGAGTTGAAGATTTCTGATTTTTGTGTTGGAGACAAAAAAAAATTTTTTTTTTCTTTGTGATCTCCATATCCAATGCAATGAAAGCTCCTGTTGTCCTTTTGTTAGACTTTATTATGACTATCATTGTCTGTTCCATTCCAACTCTTTGTTTATATGCTGCCTAGATTTGTGTAAAGAATTCTTCATCTTCTTGTAGACACATTTCTTAAAATTTCAATCTTGGTTATTAGTTTCCCTTTACATTTATTATCGGTTTTTTATTTTTTTGTATTTCCCTGCTGTATTTTCAGTGGCCACTTGCTGTTGACCTATCTCTTCAAGTATGTTCAACTGTGTCTTGCATAGGATAAAAGTTATGTGGACAGGAGAGCACATGTCGAGTCAAAGCATTATCTCAGATCATCAGAGCTGTTTATTCGGTGTCAAAATAATTTCTAATTTTCTGCGTTGTCTCATGGTGTTTTTTGAAACCTCAAACATATTATCGCGCAGTAACTATGAGAAACACCTTTGTGTACTAGAAGATCAGAAGATGACCAAACTATGCGAACAAATGATCATAATTATGTGACAAATGTCAAAATTATTTCTGTCTTAATAATCTGGGAAAATGCTAACCCAATTTAGGCCCAGAAGACAGCTCAAATGAGCTCCACACTAATCAGTTACTCTGTTTCAAGTCATTACACAGGTTGCCATTCCTCAGTACCAGAATCAGACTACACGACATGAACTACCCTTCTCTTAGTTACTTCTACCCCACACAAAGTCTGAACTCTATATGCCACTTCCTTTCTAAAGGATTGTCACGACCAGATTATGAAAAACATGGAGTAACAAAATTGACGACAATAATACACACCTCAGTTTCTGATTTGACCTTGCTATTTTCATAAAAAATAATATAATTGCCGCTTCAGTAATGCCGTTCCTAAGGTGGACATCCCTTCAGCTGCTTATTTTTCCTGGCTGTACCTTTCAAAGTTATTCTATTCTCATTTCTGCTTTGCTGTGTGAGCTTATTTTTGCCCCAAAACTGATTGGTGGTCGCGAGCTGACCAGCATAGCCACATTGGTGTGATCGGAAGCTTCATCCCTCCACAGGTTGCTGGATTTATGTCTAGTGCCCTCATGTCTCTCTTACCAAACATCTTTGAATCTCAGATGGCGGTTCGACATAGCTGCAATGATCTTTTGTCCTCATTGCCTCAGTTAGTCCTTAGAAGTAGAGATATCTTTCGGGATGTGACCATCTTTCAGGCGAGTCGGGAAATGGCCAAGAAGCCAGGTAGCGTTAAGTCTGATGCTTGTTCTATGCAGTGTGTATACATGCTTTGAAGGCCAGCAGTCGTTGACCACTACCCCGATTAATTGTCACTTTATCTTTACACGAGAAATGCCGTGGATGTGTGCTGTATGACTACCGTAGATGATAAACAGGATATTGAGCCATTCATTCTTGCTGTTGCATAGGTTTTCCAATGTCTTGCTATCCAAATTGAAGTGTGACGGTTGACAACAGGCGTTATATTACGCAGTTTTGGCCTTCATTGTGAGTTTGAAAGTTTTCCCCAAACACACGCGATGTCGAGGTGGGCAATGGCTGAGTAGGGACTCCGGAATCATCCACGGATTTTTCACTCAGGGAATTATCTCTCACGATAGCCTTTCCCTAAATGGATTATTCTGCTAGGCAGTAGTGGGGTTTGTGGTTCAGAGTTTTACCTTCTCTTAGATTAGGCTACAAACCTGGGAATCACAAACCTGTTATCTGACTGAAGCTACTGAGGTTTTTTTACAAGGCCGCCTAGTGACCCATAGCGCCTCGCCCTTCTGCCACTGTCTAGTAGGAAACAGTTCCGCCGGGCTCAAAACTGAGCACAACATGATGGCGGGAGCTGGGCTGGTTGTGTCAGAGGCTATTTGAAGCGCGTGCCCAAAGAAGGGATTTATTCTGCAGTGAGATTTCATTACAAAAAACAACCTAATTTTGACCGTGATCTATTTAAATTCTTCAGAATACTTTTAAGCTCAATAGATGGTTTGTGTGACGCATGGACAAAGATATAAATAACCATACCAAGGTCTGACTGAACAGTGAACCACCCATGTTTTATTGTATTCCTTGATAGGAGATAACTCCTGACTGACAAAGCGCACAATCATAGCTGGCTGTTCTGCATCTCCCGTGGTGTCTGTGTAGAGGCAAGCAACAAAACTGTCTTCACAGTTGATTTGTGTTGGTGGCCCTCCTTCGTGCAGTGCCCACAATTCTGGTTCGCATACTTGTTTCATTTCGTGTTGCATACCAGCTTCTCTTGCACAAACGTTGTTGTCGGTCAATCCTCTTCTGTTGCCTTTCCTTTTTAGGTCCATAGCCATTAATTAGTGCTCGGTGCTGTGGTGGTCTGTTGCCTTTATCCTGTGGACATGGGCCAACTCATGTGCTTTACTGTCTACCCTACCATGGTGGATGGGCTCGTATTTTCTTCCTTGGTTGCTCTGAGTAAGCAGTGCTTGGGTGGTGGCCACTACCTGCTTCTGTCTCTAAAATACCTGAATGTCTCGAATGATGGCAGCATGTGTATAAAAAATAAAATATTATACCTGGCTAAAGCATGTAAACATCAATCATACAATCCAAAATAATAAATAAATAATTATATCCAGTGTATGACTGCCTACTGGAAAACAAGTGACGAGGCTTCCAGATTTATTGTGTCTGCTTACTGACTTCGTTCTTTGGCTTCAGGTTGTGATGATACTGGTATAAACATTGTTGGCAGATAGGCTGTCTGCTACAACTTTATAGAAATGCTTAGCTACACTCTCAGTTCCGTTGTGTGTTATTGCATAGATCCTCAGCTACCTTATCTTAAAAATTTTGAAATTCAATAAGCTCTGGTACAAACAAAAATTTTTCATGAGCAGCTTCGCACATCTTCTTCTTCTTGGATCATTAGCCCCTGACCGACAAAGCAGTCTGTGGCCATCACATCCTAGTGAGTCTTAATGCTAGGGCGAGCAACACAATACTGTCCCCATTTTGCTCGGTCTGTGGCCATTCTTTAGTGCAGTTTGCTCACAACTTGGTTTATGCCTGTACATCTCTGCCTCCACTGTTCTCCACCAGGTTGTCTTTGGTCTGCCTCTTTACGATCTTTCACGTCTCATGACTTATGGGGTCCATTAGGGAATGCGGTATAGAATGAATAAAATAAAAAAAAATAAAATAATACACTCAAAATAGTAAATATCTCTTACAAAGAGGAAGGACAAGAAAATACCTTACAGTTTGCGGACCACAAGGCCTTCGGTCAGGGACAGGACCAAACAAGCGACAGGAGGGAAAGAAATGTGCAGGAGAATTAATGTTAGTTATAGTCTGGGGTAGTTGTAATAAAGTGTGCCCACCCTTATAATAAATACATGAAACGGGTCCATTTGATTAACAATTCTGGTTGATTAGTACCAGGGGTTGCTTTTGATGAGGAAAAGATCAACCCGTAGTTCCAGTGTCTGCCATGCAATGATGGTGCTTGCTGAATAAACTGCCACCATACATTGCACATGTGCATGACATGTAGCACAAGCAGATGTAAGGTAGTCAGATGCAGATAAATAAGATACTTGTTTTATTTTATAGCACGGGCAATCTGTATTACCAAACAAACCAGGACATATATAATTAGTCCACATTTGCAGGGCTATAAGACGCATGGGCTGGTTGAGGATTGCACCGATTTTCCTCCTATTGCCATTTTTAGGGATAAAAATCATTTTAGTACGTCTCAGCATACTTTTATTTTAAAAAAAAATGGAAGTAATTTTCAGGCGATTTGTTATGTAAAAATAATAATCTACCAACAGAAAAAAACGTAGCAGTTGGTATGGGTTTTAATCGTAATCCTCAAACCCTGATTAACGTTTAAACTTCAAGTGTTAGATAAATCATATTCTTGAAAATCTCTTATGTATCAGGGAAACAAGCCCATCGCTTTGTCTTCAAAAAAATAGATTTATCTCTGTACCCTCTTCCTTCTTCCTGTCGGTGTCACTTCATAGTTGTAGAACTGCATCTGTTAATGGTTTATTTAATTAGAGACATCTTAAGGTTTGTAGCTGGTTGGTGTAGGCCTCTCCTGGGTAATTACAAGCTAACTAGGTTTTAAACCTTAGTCTTCGTTCGTTAAAACCAGTTGGGGGCTCGTGGTTGGTAGCATAGTGGTTAGTGCATGGCTACCTAGTCAATGGTCGGTGGTTCGATCCAAGATGAGGGTAGGGATTTTTTTGGGCGCAACGGTCAGGTTGACCCAGCCCCAAATGGGGTACCAGAGCAACTCTGGGACGGTTAAGGCGTCCC